>CM077215.1:15999865-16412365 GCA_039654625.1 Rhinogobio ventralis | reverse complement strand
TCACAAAAGGAAAATATGGGTGGAAATGTTACTAGACTTTATATAGAAACCAGTTTGAAAACTAAACCCACTCTTTTCAGTAACACGTGTGGGAACTTGCCCTGGTCAGTGTTTTAGGATCAGGATGAGCCATAGAGAAGAGATTGTTTCGATCGCTCTCATCTTTTCCCAATTTCATCTCTCTTTGGCTCTTGTTTTTGGGCCTGATTTGTCAGGGCCCCCGGTGAGACAGTGCTATCACCGTACGCTTTTCTTTTGGCATTGTTAAAACTAAATGAAACAAGGTAATTAGCTTGTTACAATTAAAGTGACTCGACTGGATAAATTGTAATCACCCGAAATGAAGTTAGGCTTCCCTGCAGGATCAGCCAGCCAGCTGAGCAGCCTCATTTGCATAATTAAAATATACAAATGATAATGGATTTTGTACTCAATATCCAGCGGCTGTAAATCCAGAAAAATATGAATATTACAATAACAACGCAGCTGCCTTGAGGTAAACGTGGGATGATGTTCCCAACGTTTACGTTTTTTCCCCGTTTCCCCTCCCACGCTCATCCGTAGGGCCGCGAGATGAGTCTGGATATGTGAGCGGAGGTACCAATTGAAAAGCAGAGTGATAAAATAGATGAAAAACATTCAAAAGTGATATTAGTTAATAATGCCTGTGGTGGAACTACGGGGTGGAGAAAGAGAGAGATACGTGGACCAATTACATTTGCAAATTGTCAGCGGCGGGTCCTCGTAGCGTGGCTCTACCTCGGGGGAAGCCTTTCGCCTGATTACACGAAATTGGGATTGAATTAAACATCTAAAAGGGTTGTCCTAAGACAAACCCGAATGAAATTAGGCCTGCTCTTTTTTGCTGCGAGCGCAAGGAAGCTGGCACACGGAGAACGAGAGAGAACGAGAGAAATGTTCTCAATTAGGAGAGGGACAATGTCACGAAATTAGGCCTTTGAGGTTTTCCCTCCACTTTGCATTTGTCATTAAAGTGAGCGACACTGGCCTCCAAACAGCTGGGTTCCTGTCAACTGCTGGCTGGTTTGCTTGCATTCTCTCTGTATGTCTCTTTCTATGGATTGGACTGTGTCCTGGTGGAATGTGTAGGAATGCCAAGTGAAACAGAGGGCTTAAATCTGCAGACCACAAAATTATAATGACAAATTTTATTCATTTGAAGAAATATCAGGTTTTGTTCATCTTTAAATATTTTACATTTTAAAATGTAGAAATAAAAATGCTTTAAACTCAGCATGAAACAGAAGTTGTGATAGTCTTTTTCCCTATTGCACTGTTGGCGCTTTCGGCGGTGGACAGGGGTCAGCATGGGCACCCTGACTGGTCTGCGGCTATGCAGCCCCATACGCAACAAACTGCGATGCACTGTGTATTCTGACACCTTTCTATCAGAACCAGCATTAACTTCTTGAGCAATCTGAGCTACAGTAGCTCGTCTGTTTGATTGGACCACACGGGCCAGCCTTCGCCTCCCCACGTGCATTAATGAGCCTTGGCCGCCCATGACCCTGTCGCCGGTTCACCACTGTTCCTACTGACCACTGCAGACCGGGGACACCCCACAAGAGCGGCAGTTTTGGAGATGCTCTGACCCAGTCGTCTAGCCATCACAATTTGGCCCTTGTCAAACTCGCTCAAATCCTTACGCTTGCCCATTTTTCCTGCTTCTAACACATCAACTTTGAGGACAAAATGTTCACTTGCTGCCTAATATATCCCACCCACTAACAGGTGCCGTGATGAAGAGATAATCAGTGTTATTCACGCCACCTGTCAGTGGTCATAATGTTATGCCTGATTAGTGTGTATGCGTGTATATATATATATATATATATATATATATATATATATATATATATATATATATATATATATATCAATTAATACAAATAATGTTCACACTTTAGATTAGGGTCCAATTCTCACTAACTATTAACTACAACTTTTTCCTCAATAAACTCCTAATTGCTGCTTAATAATAGTTAGTAAGGTAGTTGTTAAGTTTAGGTATTAGGTAGGATTAAGGATGTAGAATATGGTCAGGCAGAATAAGGCATCAATATGTGCTTTATAAGTACTAATAAACAGCCAATATCCTAGTAATATGCATGCTAATAAGCAACTAGTTAATAGTGAGAATTGGACCCTAAACTAAAGTGTTACCATAATAATATATACATATAAATACAAACTCTAGAATATATTCATCTTTTAAAATGGCTACGCTTATGTTTTCATTTAAGGTCTTTATATAAATTATTAATGAAATAAATGTACTTGCATGTGTCATGGCTAGTTGTATATACAAGTAGCGTAGCGTCTTTAATACAAAACTCACTCAGGAACACTCTGGGAAATGGGTCACACAACACCTTAACAATGATGTAGACAAGACTGGAGGAACACAAGGAGTGTAAATACTAAACTAAACGAGGAACTAATAAGATAATTAGTTAGACAACAGGTGAACTGAATACAACCATCAGACACACTGGGAAACTGGGTCAAATGACAGGGCACAATGGCAAACATGATAGAACCAAAAACACAATATACATGTTACAACATTGATAAGGTGGATATTTTCTTTCAGCTGTCTTCTCAAACTTTCATGGCATCAGCTGTTTCCTGTCTAGTAAATGCATTTAAATTCATGATATTTTTCATAACAATGAAATCTTAATCTTCATCAGAGAAGTAAACGAAACTGAAGTTTTGAATTTTGAGGTTAAACACATTGGCACTGCAAACGTTCTATGCAATGGGCAAGCATTTTCATCTACATACACAATATTGCCAAAAGTTTTGGGACATGAACTTTAATATCATCCCATTTTTTATCCGTAGGGTTTAATATGGAGTTGGCCCACCTTTTGCAGCTATAACAGATTCAACTCTTCTGGAAAGGCTTTCCACAAGGTTTAGGAGTGTGTTTATGGGAATTTTTGACCATTCTTCTAGAAGCATTTGTGAGGTCAGGCACTGATGTTGGACGAGAAGGCCTGGCTTGCAGTCTCCGCTCTAATTAATCCCAAAGGTGTTCTATCGGGTTGAGGTCAGGACTCTGTGCAGGCCAGTCAATTTCTTCCACACCAAACTCGTTCATCCATGTCTTGGACCTTGCTTTGTGCACTGGTGTGCAGTCATGTTGGAACAGGATGGGGCCATCCCCAAACTATTCCCACAAAGTTGGGAGTGTGAAATTGTCCAAAATGTCTTGGTATACTGTAGCATTAAGGGGCCAAGCCCAACCCCTGAAAAACAGCCCACACCATAACCCCCCTTCACCAAACTTTACACTTGGCACAATGCAGTCAGGCAAGTACCGTTCTCCTGGCAACCGCCAAACCCAGACACGTCCATCGGATTGCCAGACAGAGAAGCGTGATTCATCACTCCAGAGAACAGAGAATATCACTGCTTTACACAACTTTATCCCATGCTTTGCATTATACTTGGTGATGTAAGGCTTGGATGCAGCTGCTTGGCCATGGAAACCCATTCCATGAAGCTCTCTATGCACTGTTCTTGAGCTAATCTGAAGGCCACACAAAGTTTGGAGGTCTGTAGCTATTAACTCTGCAGAAAGTTGGCGTCTTCTGCGCACTGTGCGCCTCAGCATGCGCTGACCCCGCTCTGTGATTTTATGCGGCCTATTGTTGCTGTTGTTCCCAATTGCTTCCACTTTGTTATTATTATACCACTAACAGTTGACTGTAGAATATTTAGTAGTGAGGAAATTTCACAAATGGACTTATTGCACAGGTGGCAACCTATCGCGGTCCCATGCTTGAATTCACTGAGCTCCTGAGAGCGACCCATTCTTTCACAAATGTTTGTAGGAGCAGTCTGCATGCCTAGGTGCTTGATTTTATACAGCTGTGGCCATGGAAGTGATTGGAACACCGGAATTCAATGATTTGAAGGGGTGACCCAATACTTGGCAATATAGTGTATGTACTAGTATAGAGTATATGCCATTATTTTATAACATTTTTCTCAAACACATTCTAACGTTATAACCGTATGTATTTTTGGTTCTCGACCCCTATATAGATATCCTGTACAATGGTCCATAAGACATGTTTAGGCCTATACACAGTTTATTTTGAATCTTCCAGGACACTCAATCAACTCTTCCTGTTGTAAATTATCTGTGTGTCCACTACCTTACTGTATTGTGTAACATAATCACTGTATTGTGTGTATAAAGTACTAAATGAGTTTTCTATGGCACATCAGAGCAATATAGACCAGAGCTGTAAGTAAATAATTTGCAGTAATCAAAGTTAATGGAACCCAATGGGAGAGACTTATGCTATTGCAATAATCTCATTTAGCAGACAGCAGATTCAGTGGATAATTGGGCATAAGTAAAATTGAATTCCCCTGCTCAATTACAGAACTATTACGCTTCATATCAAGAAACACAGGTCAGATGTATCTCTGGCACTGTGAAAACACCAATGGCGAGTGATTCAACATCTAGTGTCTACACAATCACCTCTTTTCTGGAACAGTACTACAGTATAAAGAATATATCAGTAAATTAGCAGGGTAAACCAAATGGAACAAAGCAATCACATCCAAAAATCATTTGGGTAAACGGCATGATTATAATTTGCTGTTTTCCTCTAATCACAGTAGATTTAGCACAAAACAATTACAAAAAAACAGAAAAATGTGAAAGCAGGAGAAAATGTGTCCATGCAAACCTCAGGGCTGCAGCGGGCAAGGTTAAGATTTATGCGTAATAATAAATGACATTTTCGGTATGTTTCTTGCTAAACCCTGCATTCAGAACACGTTCTCACTCTTAACTTTTCACATATTGACGCTTGGTCAGGACCCAGGGTTTCTGCAGGTTTTATGAAGGTAAATGTAAAACTTGTTAAGACCAAGTAAAGAAAGTTTAAGGATTAAATTGAAAGGAACAATACGTCAATATGTTCTCTAAATGTAAATGTCTATGGAGAAGTTTTAGCAACACTTCAGAGTTTGAAAATACAACAAATATCCATTACTGTTTAATTGATTTTACAATTTTTTTTTAGCTGGAATCACTCTGCTTCCCAACTACTACCAGTGTTGGGGTAATGTATTACAAGTAATGTGAGTTACGTAATTAGATTACTTTTACAAGTAACTAGTAAAGTAATGCATTACTTTTAAATTTACTTTTTAAAATAACTAACGCAAGTTATGAAGATCAAATATTCCAAAGCACTCACGTGGTGAAGTAAAAAATCCTTATAATTTACTGGGCTAATTCATTAAAAACAGTTAAAAGTGTAGATCTACGCGGTTCGTCTACACAGCGTTTTGGGATACATATCAATTGTTCAAACAAGTCTTCTTAAACTATTATTCATTTGTGGATCATCAAAGACAGCTGGTTAATCTGTGTGAGTGGCTATGAATAGCCTCTTATAGTACAAAGCATAACAACAAAACTTAATTTAATCAGGAAAAGAAAAAAAATAAGGAAAAAAACATTAATGAAAAATAAAAAATATAGCCTAAATAAAGTAAAAAAAAGTAAAAAAAGTAATAGATTTTTTTTTCAAAATTGAATAAAATAAAATTTTTGTAATAAAAAACACTACTTCACATAAATATATGCACACACATCGCAATATGAATATGAACAAATACACTTCATATTGTAAGTTACTTTAAGTTACTTTATTGACTGACAGCTCTCCTATTCCCATGTTGGAAGAAATCATGAGTAAGTGCAGAGGCGTTGTATGCGCTGTGTAAACATAATGCTTATTGTAGCTCTAGACTAATGGTATGTTTACATATCAACAATGTACTAAAAACTAAAAGGTTTTTCCTTTGTGTTTTTCATGTAGTCTACAGACGACAATGTTGTCAAAAACCATCCCATTCACACGGATCCACGAAAACGTCTAAAAACGCTGTATTATTCATGCCAGGCCAGTAGTTGGCGATGTCACTTTGTAAAGAAACACTACGAGCCTATACTGAACACATTATACTCATGCGCATGGCATCACTGTTTTCACAAATTTGCATTTTTTTGTAGTTCACATCGAGACGATAACGGTGTCGCTTTCAAAAACTTGCACTTTGAAACCCGTTTTCAAAAGTTTGTGTTTTCAGGCCCCCAAAACGCTGCAGTTGTGTAAATGAATGACCAAAAGTTTTCCGTTTTTTGTTGAAAACGGTGTTGTGTAAACGGCCCCTAAATGTGAGCATTTACTCATCTCACTTGCACAAAAACAGATTCAACATTCCTTAAAATGAATAAAAACAGTGAAATGCAAACTCAGAATATTACACAAACCTGATCCAGAATGGCAGCACAGCTGAAAGATTTGTTTGAGCTGCGCCCCCTACTGTACAGGTGTGAATTAGCATTTTCTTCAGACTGAGGAAATGACTCATTCATTTCACTTTTGGTGTGAAAGGAACTTTACATACACTTTCCAAAAAAGTATCTTTCCCCAACATTGACCACTGCAATATTTATATGTATTTTACTTTACCTTCTGATCACACTGCAAAAAAAAGTGTTCCTGCTCAGTATTAGTTTTGTTTTCCAGTGCAAATGTCTAAAGATTCTTATCAAAATGCATTTACTTTAGATGCAAAATGACATCAAATATGAAGTCTTGTTTTCTGTGAAATTGATCAAAATTAAATGAGTTTATAATTAAAACAATGACTGGTCCTCTGCGTGCTGCCAAAACACTACCGGTCCACCAAGGCATGGATTCTACAAGAACCCTGAAGGTGTCCAGTGGTCTCTGCCACCAAGATGTTAGCACCAGATCCTTCAAGTCCTGTAGGTTGTGAGCCTCTGTGGATCAAACTTGTTGGTTTAGCACATCCCAAAGATGCTCGATTGGATTGAGATCTGGGGAATTTGGAGGCCAGGGCAACACCTTGAACTCTTCATCATGTTCCTCAAATTATTCCTGAAAAATGTGTGCAGTGTGGCAGGGTGAATTATCCTGTTGAAAGAGTCCACTTCCATCAGGGAACACAATTGTCATGAAGGGGAGTACCTGGTCTGCAACAATGTTTAGGTAAGTGGAACATCAAATGTCTGTCTACATGAACGGCTTTCCCAGCAGAACATTGCTCAGAGCATCACACTCCTTCCACTGGCTTGTTGTCATCCCACAGTGTATCCTGGTGCATCACTTTCCCAAGTAAATGCTGCACACGTACACGGCCGTCCACGTGATATATAAAAGAAAATGGGACTCATCGGACCAGGCAACCTTCTTCCATTTCACCAAAGTCCAGTTCCGATGCTTGCGTGCCCATTGTAGGTGCTTTCAATGGTGGACAGGGGTCATCATAGGCACTCTGATTGTTCTTCAGCCCCATACGCAGCAGAGTGTGATGCACTGTATTGTGACACATTCCTCCAAAATGTTGTGTGACTTGTGCCACAGTAGACCTTCTGCTGGCCCGGACCAGACAGTATAACCTTAATTGCATGTGTGCATAAATGAGCCTTGACACCCTGTCGCCGGTTTGTGGTTTGTCCCTTTTCGGACCTCTGTTGGTAAATTCTCGCAACTGCTGACCATGAGGAACCCACAAGCCTTGCTGTTTCAGAGAAACCCAGTCACCTTGCCATAACAATTTGGCCCTTGTCAAAGTTGCTCAGATCTTTATTTCTGCCCATTTCTCCTGCATCCAACATGTTGAGTATGAGAAATGATTGTTTGCTTACCATCTAATCTACCCAGACCTTAATATGTGGCCTTTTTAGGAGATGATCAACTATGTTATATTATATTGCAGTGTATAGACGTAAAATAAGACCCCTGAATGTATTTCAAAAATGTGGCAAACTTAAATCCCTCTGCCAAACCCATCCTCCACCATAAATAAAATTAAAAATAAGCAGCTCTAATGCATCAAAGTCTCCCCCCCCAATCTTTACCTTTCATTTACCCTCATATGCCCCTGTATTTATGCCCTCTGCACTTTTCTTACAATTGCTGTCCATTTCATGATGAAATTCTCCTTAAACCCCAAAACTGTAAGTGTACACAGTTCACCGAATCCATGCCATGCAATAACCAAATGTATTTAAATCATCATTTAAAGTAATGCCCCTGTGCTCTCTTTACCCAGGACTTCAGACGGGATGGAGAGGGGCATAAGCTTAGGCTTAGTTCTCCAAAAAGATGTATTTAATCTCAAGATATTAGGCAGGGTTATTTTTACTTACCACCGCCCCGTATTAAAACAGACCGTAACATTTACTCAAAGATTTTAGTGAATGAAACAAATGAAATAAAAGTGAGTGGGTTGTTTTAATCAAGGAGAGCACTGGCGAGGCAAACGCTGAGGTTTAACAGATGTCAAACAAGTACCGCGGAGCTCCATTAGTGATATGAAGGGCGGATGAGATGATTACATGTTATTTAAAGAAAGGACAAGAGAAGATAAAATCCTGTCGGAGGGGGGCCTACTCCTCCTTTCGCTCGCGTTTAAACAGAAGGAGAAGTGATGTTTGTTTAACATCGTCTCATTGCTTTGACCTCTCTCATTAAAATCGGAGAGTACACTAAGCTGTTAATGTTCTGTCTCAGCCTCCCTCTTTTCACACACCGAGAGCTTCATTTAAATAACTTACAGGTCCAATTAGATGGGAAATTAAATTGTCATTATTTAAGTGGGTGACAAGCAGAGGAAGTGACAGGAAGGAGGCAGGAGTGTTTTGTGTCCCTTGAGGCCTGCTGTAGTTACACTTATGAATTAAGCGGGAAGCAGCGCTGATAATGACACACAAGCCGTT
The DNA here is from genome assembly GCA_039654625.1 of Rhinogobio ventralis. Taxonomy (NCBI): domain Eukaryota; kingdom Metazoa; phylum Chordata; class Actinopteri; order Cypriniformes; family Gobionidae; genus Rhinogobio; species Rhinogobio ventralis. The sequence continues at coordinate 16,403,553 of CM077215.1, read as the reverse complement.
GTGTTTGAAACCTGTAGCAAAATGACAGAGGTGGAGATTAAATACAAATTATGCGAAAACATTATATTCAGATGTACTCAATTCATTTTGAAGAATATTTAATTATATCGGTGCGTTTTTATTTAGTGTACATTAACAAACCTTATTGTATTAAACTATAATGCTTGAAAAAAAAATCAGTAGTTTCATTAGTTGTTGACATAAGGCAGGCCTACTTTTGGTAATTTTAATAAATGATGCACCACAATAAGTCAGCATGTGTAAGGTTAGATTATACACACTCACTGCCGGGATTGACCCACTTTTGCCTTCAGAACTGCCTTAATTCCTTATGGCAGAGATTCAACAAGATGCTGGAAAGATTTTGGTCCATATTGACACAAGAGCATCACGCAGTTGCTGCAGATTTGTCGGCTGCACATCCATGATGCGAATCTCCCGTTCCAGCACATCCTAAGCTGCTCTATTGGATTGAGATCTGGTGACTATGGAGGCCATTTGAGTCTAGTGAACTCATTGTCATGTTCAAGAAACCAGTTTGAGATGATCTGAGCTTTGTGACATGGTGCATTATCCTGTTGGACGTTTGGTCACTGTTGTCATGAAGGGATGAACATGGTCAGCAACAATACTCAGGTTGGCTGTGGTGTTTAAATGATGCTCAACTGGTACTATGGGGCCCAAAGTGTGGCCAAAAAAAATTCCTCCACATCACTAAACAACCATCAGACTGCACCGCTGATACAAGGCAGGATGGAGCCATGCTTTCATGTTGTTTACGGCAAATTTTCACCCAACCATCTGAATGTTGCAGCAGAAATCAAGACTCATCAGAACATGCAATGTTTTTCTAATCATCTATGGTCCATTTTGGTGTCCCATGCTAATTGTAGCCTCAGTTTGCTGTTCTCAGCTGACAGGAGTGGGACCGGTGTGTCTTCTGCTGCTGTAGCTCATCTGCTTCAAGGTTGGACGTGTTGAGCATTCAGAGATGCTCTTCTGCAGACCTCGGTTGTAGCGAGTGGTTATTTGAGTAACTGTTGCCTTTCTATCAGTTGAACCAGTCTGGCCATTCTCCTCTGACCTGTGGCATCAACAAGGCATTTTCAACCACAGAACTGCTGCTCATATTTATTTATTTTTTCAGACCAGCCCGTCTGGCACCAACAACCAATAAATAACCTTTCTTCCCCATTCTGATGCTCAGTTTGAACTTCAGCAGATCATCTTCATCATGTCTACATGCCTAAACGCATTGAGTTGCTGCAATGTGACTGGCTCATTAGATAGAACAGGTGTACCTAATAAAGTGGCCGATGAGTGAATGTGAGTGAAATTGTACAGTGACCTAATATTGGCACCCTTGGTAAATATGTTCAAAGACACGGCTATGAAAATAAATCTGCATTGTTATTTACAAATTCAACTTAATTGTCTATATGGGTTCAGGTCAGGGTACTGGGATGGCCATGGCAGAAGCTTCATTTTGTGCTCAGTGACACATTTCATTGTTGATTTTGATGTTTGTTTTGGATCATTGTCCTGATAGAAGATTCAACCATGGCCCATTATAAGTTTTCTAGCGGTCAGGTTTAGATTTATTATCTGTTGGTATTTGCTAGAATCCATGATACCATGTATCTAAACAAGATGTCCAGGACCTCGAGCAAAAAAATAGGCCCACAACATTAAAGATCCAGTATATCCAGTATTTAACCATGGGCATGAGGTACCTTTTATCCCTGTTTGCACCAAACCCATCTGGTGAGTTTGCTGTCAAAAAGCTCTTTTTTTGTTTCATCTGACCATAGAACCAGGTCCCTTTTGAAGTTCCAGTCGTGTCTGACAACTGAATATGCTGGAGTTTGTTTTTGGATGAGCGAGGAGGATTTTTCTTGAAACCCTCCCAAACAACTTGTAATGATGTAGGTCCTGTTTGATAATTTTTTTAGGCTTTCTGACCCCAAGACTCAACTAATCTCTGCAATTCTCCATCTGTGACCCTTGGAAACTCTCCTCCTCATTGTTACATTGTTAGTTAACTGTGTGATTTGTATGTGCATTGCTGAAATCCATAACTTGGACACCACCTCTGATAACAGATCACTCTAAATTGTAATGTAGACGCTTGCATTTTCTGTAAAGCTGCTTTGAAACGATATGTATTGTGAAAAGCGCTATACAAATAAATGTGAATTGAATTGAATTGATCAGCAGAGTCCAATCACAAAGGTTAGTCAGATGGGCCCCTGTGGTCCCTGTCCTGTCTGCATACACTGGCACATCCCCGCCATAAAGCTGATGGATGGAGTGAAATCAAAAATTCACAGGTGATCTCTGACCCCGAGCTTGAGCAAATGGATCCAGCATCTGTGCTGGTGCAGTAAACAGGCCTGTGTCCTCTGTGGTCACTCCTGAGTGCTGCAGGGGTCTCAAAACACTTATAGGGTCCTGCAGGAGTCCCGGACACTTCAATGACCTCAGAGTGTGACGAGGTGCACAGTCTCACGAGGGCTACATTTGACTTTTTTTAAATCATTTGATATCATAAAAACAATATATTATATAGTAATTTTGGCTGGAAATTCAACTCAAATGTTTTATATTACATAGCCAGTATCAATTTCTGGATGCTTATAAGAATTAAATAATAAAATTTACTTTTGATTATTTCCTCTCACTTCATGTCTAATTTGTTGTCGATCTCATGCGTAAATAACTTGACAAAATCCACAGATTTATGTCTTTTTTGTAATAATTTTACTTAAATTAGGTATTTACTTAAATGCTTTTGTTCATGACTATTCTGACTCATATTTAAATTACAGTGTATTCTGCTCGTATTGTGGCATTTAGTGTAAATTATTCTGTTGAAATTAAGGGTTAAGTCATAAGGTATAGAATTATATATAATATGATTATGTAAAAACAAAGTTTGGGGTCGGATAAGATTTTTTTCAATGTTTTTGACAGAAGTCTATTCTGCTCATCAAGGTTGCATTTATTTGATCAAAAATACAGTAAAACTGCAATATTGTAAAATATTATTACAATTTAAAATAACTGTTTTCTATGTGAATATATAGTAAATTGTAATTTATTCCTGTGATCAAAGCTGAATTTTCCGCATCATTACTCCAGTCTTCAGTGTCACATGATCCTTCAGAAATCATTCTGATGCTTCATATTTCTGTTCATATTTCCTCTTTTTTTTCAGGATTCCTTGATGAATAGCAAGTTGAAAGAACAACATCTTGAAATTGAAATCTATTGTAACATTATAAATGTCTTTACTGTCACTTTTGATCAATTTAATGTGTCCTTACTGAATAAGAGTATTTATCTTATAACTAATCTTACTGAGCCCAAACTTTTGAACAATTGTCTATATATAAAATCACATTATATATCATTTTAAACATATACACATAAAGCACTCTAAAAAATGCTGGGTTAAAAACAACCCAAGTTAGTTTGAAAATGGACAAACCCAGCAATTGGGTTGTTTTAACCCAGTGAATGGGTTGTTTTAACCCAGCGGTTGGGTTAAATGTTTGCTTAAAACAACCCATTTTTTGTTTGTCTATTTTCAGTTGTTTTTAACCCAGCATTTTCTAGAGTGAGGGGACCTATTATGCCCCTTTTTACAAGATGTAATATAAGTCTCAGGTGTCCCCAGAATGTGTCTGTGAAGTTTCAGCTCAAAACACCCCCCCAACCCCCCAATTATTATACCATGTTGTAAATGCCCATTTTGGAGTGGAAGGAAAAACATGATGTTTTAGTGCATGTATCTTTAAATTCAAATTTCTAGAAGAGGGCGGAGCCTTTACAGCTTGTGCCTCAGATACTCTGCCAAAAACTAAAACACCTGTTTGGTTTTGATTATTGTCTCTATCGCGGCCACGCTCACGTGACATTGCAGTTCTTTATCATCATGAGAGTTTATTATCTGCATGTGTTTAAAAGCCATATCAGTTTAAACTTCTGGTATATTTTCTGAGTGCACACATCCAAAGCACGCGAACAGAAAGCTGGATGTCAGACGGCACGTCCTGTGAGTATTAAACTAATTTCTCTTTCACGTCTTATCGCGCTTAAACTGTCAAATGCACACAAGGTTATGTAAAAAACACACAAAGTTGACATAAACACAGTCGGTTATGTCTGTGAACGTAAACAAGCAAGTAAAGAAATCGCATATATATATAATGCGGCCTTCACATGCTATCGGAATTATCGTAAATACTAGTTTCCTAGTTAAAAAATAGGATGCCATCTCAAGTCAAAATTTTAATGTAATGAGCTCGTAATCACGACTTAATAACAAACGGAGTGGATGGATTTTTACTGCAATATGGTGGTCATGTACACACACTGCAGACACATAAATATGTTCAAAACCAAAAGTGAATTTTGCTTAATAGGTCCCCTTTATTTATTTATTTATTTATTTTAATTTACTGTAGATTAAATAAATTAAACTTGCAGCCAGACAGGCTACAGCTTCAGCTTCCCCAGCATGCCTCCATAATGTTTGGCCTTCAGCTAAATTAAATTTTGAAGGTGATAAACTTTCTTCTGGCTCTTTCCGCCAGTGATATAAACCTTGATCGTGGAAAAAAAAAGGACAAGAACTTTTCCACTCTGTCACAGCCTCTGTTTGTCTCTCTCAGAGTGATTTTTTACACCGACCCCCAGAAAAAAAAGTGCCCACAACCGGCAAATTGAAAATCCATTTGTTGAACAAGTACCTCTCACTTACAAAAAAAGAGCAGGGGATCAGTTTGGAGGAATAATATGACGTGTGCTAATAGCACGGTTTCTACAGTGCCATCTGTCTGAGGGAAAGGTCAGGAGAAGATGGCAGGCGCGTGGCAGGTGATGGAGAGAGCGAGAGAGGACAAGAAAATGGGGAAGAGGGGGGTGAAAAAGACAAGTAAAATGTACAGCGACAGGCGAGGAGCGGCGTGACATCATATGAATGTCATAATTGAGCGGCACTAAATCGAGAGGCCCACTTTCGATGTGTCAATAAACAAGTTCAAGGTGACACGGCGGATCAATACAGCGCGACAAGAACCATCCGACAAATTTACTGCGGTGTAATTGGGTGCAAAATGACTCAACTCAACCTTCACGCCGCAGAAAAAAAAGAAGAAAAAAATCTCAGCGCCCGCCGTTGCCCTCCAGCAACAGTTTGTACATGTCACATATGCCTTCAGGTGGCATTGGCAGACAATAATGGATTTTGTTTTGATGTTTTTGTGTGTGTGTGTGTGTGTGCGTGTGTGTGTGTGTGTGTGTGTGTGTGTGTAAAGACAATAGAAAAAGGTAGTAGGACTGTATCTGTGTATGTGAAATCAGGAGCCAAGCATTAAAGTGGTACTTCAACCAAAATTATTCATTATGTATTATTAATAAAGAAATTTATTATTTATTAGTCATTATTTACTCAACTGCATGTCAATACAAAACCCACATTCTGTCATTTTCCTCCCATAGAACACACACACACATGGTTTATATATATATATATATATATATATATATATATATAAACCCGTATATAAACATATACACAAATGTTTAAGAATTTTAAATATGACCACCACAATGTATATATATTAAAAAAAAATTAAAAATATAATATAATAGAATAGAATAGAATAATAGAAATAGAAATATAATAGAAAGCTAATTTTTGAAGTTCACTCAAAAATATTTACTTACCCCCTAATGTCGTTCCAAATTGTATTTTCTTTCTTTCTTTTTTTTTTCTTTTTTCTTTCTTTTTTTCATTTTCTTTTATTTTCTTTTATTTATTTATTTTTATTTTTATTTTTTATTTTATTTCATTCATTCATTCATTCATTCATTCATTCATTTATTTATTTATTTATTTATTTATTTATTTATTTATTTATTTATTTATTTATTTATTTATTTATATTTCATTTTATTTTATTTTATTTTATTTTATTTTTTATAATTTTATTTTACATTTGTTTGTGGAACACACGTTAAAGAATTTAAAATATAACCACCAAAAATTCAGATACAGGATTCTCCCACACACACAAAAAAAGTAATTGCAAAATGAAAAAACTGTATCAAAACACATCCATATTGGTATTGACAAAAAGCTGCCATCTTGTATGAGGTAATCATAACTTCTCATTCACAGAGCTGCTATCATCTGGAGCAGGTATATTGTTGGGACGCTAACGAGATGACTGTAATTGATTTTTGGGGAATAGAGTCATTAACCTCAAATGTCAGCACCTCCTCCTCGAGTGCTGAGATATTGATCCGCTAATGCAGCTTCAATAGAGGCTGATGTTTAAACAGAGATATAAACACAATGAATAGATCGCCTGCTTGTATCGTCTTCGAGAACTTAAGTGGGAAAAAAATTACATTGAAATCAGGGATGAAAAACTTCACTTGGTCTAAAACTAAAAAAGAGGTTTTTAAATGGAAGTTATAAAGTCTTAGGAGCATTCACTTGATCATTCTGGATGGTTATTAAGAAATATTTAAAGTTCAATACTCAATTGACAGCATTTGTGGGACGTTGATTACATTGATGACTATAAACCATACATACCATAAACTTCAACTCATCCCCTTTTATTTAAAAAAATCAAGGCTACGGTGAAACACTTACAAGGGAATGGGGACCATTTTGAAAGGTGAATCTTAATATTATAAATGCATTTAAATGAATTTTTCTATTCTAACATGTATTATTTGAGCTGATAAAGTTGTTCTTGTCAATTTTACAATTTCAGACATTATGTTATCATTAGCATTATTTTAGTATCTTTGCTATAATAGTTTTTTATTAATATTTTGAATTATTTTTGATATTTGTCATTTTTATTAGATTATTTTTTTAAATATGTCTGTAGTTTTCATTAAGTTTTAGTTGAAGTTATTATACTTAAACTAAATGAAAATAAGAACTAGGTGTAATAAAATAAGTTAAAAAAAGATTTATTTTGGTTAATGTTTATTTTATTCCAAGTAATTCTAACTAATTGTTTTAGTTTTTTTAAATGAATTAAAATGAATATTTAATAATAACAATAACTTCAGTTGAATATTTTATACATAGATAAGGATGATTAAAGAAATATTTAACCTAAAAATACATTTTGTTGTACTTATATTGTTTTAACCTGTATTATATTCTTTCTTACATGAACCACAAAAGGAGACACTTTGAAGAACATTCATGCTGCTCTTTCCATAGACTTTTTCCAACTGACTTTGAATATAAACAAATACAAATGAGATTTGAGAATGACAATCTTTCAAATTTCAGTCTGTTCCTATTATACACACACCTATCATATGAACTACTTTTATGGTGCTTCTTTGTCTATTTCTTCTTTTTCTGGCGCTCAACAGCCCCAATACGCAAGTGCATCCATTGTATGTGTTCAACAGAAGAAAGAAAGTCATATTGGTTTGGAACGACATGAGGATGAGTAAACGATGACAGAATTTTCATTTTTGGGTGAACTATCTCTTTAACTGAGACGTTATATCCTTGTTTGGTTATGGAGCATATTGGCTAATCTGTGACATTTGCAATTTTCCAAATCAAATGATCAAAACAAACTATATGAAAGTATAGTTTGTCAGAAGTTGGACTAAAGCCACAGATTTCATCAGCAGCTACGCTAATATTCGCTACATGTAAACATCCTCTGACAATGTGGGGTGAGGATATGAACTCTCAGCATTTGATGGATTAGTGACATTTCCAAAGTAAAGCACATCTGAGGCTGCCCTCACCATGTGGTCTATGTGGGTTTAAACCCAAGCTGGGAGAAACGTGTAACTGATATCTTTGTGTCATGGAGCATATCCGGCATGCGGCGCTTTGACAGCCAGCGAGTGATGGCTGATGCTTGGATGTCTGTTTGTGTGTGTATGTGTGTATTTTCTTCTGTATGTTCCATTGTCTCAGTGGCATTTGCTCTTGATGATGGCTGGAGAAAGCCTGGGGCGACCCGGAGGTGCAGACTACAATCAAAGGTCCTTTGACACCGCTGAGAATCATCACAGCTTGATGATAACCTGACTACCTTCAGGTAATCCCATGGAAGTGATAGCAGGCATCTCGGCGCAAAACTTTCTCGCCGTAGAGATTGAGTCAGAGCTGTCCAGGTGAGTTAAATACGATAACCTTCTGATTGATGGGCACATTTGAGAATTGGAGGGGATCTTTATGACTTTAGCGGCATTGTGAGGGGGTTTTTAAAGAGAGAAGGTGAATGAATTATCATCGGAGTGTTTGCTGTGCTGTTGTCTGCCATGAATAAACATTGCATCAGTGCAGCTAATCCCAGAAGATGATGCCAAAACCAGTAAAACACCATCCACATGGAATGTGCAATGGCATAACTCTTCAAAAAAGCTTAACAGAATAAAATGGACACTGCTCAAAAAGTTATGTCCTTTGTATCCTCTTTGTGTATTAAATATCTTGGCTAATTTGATTAGACCTGTGCTTTCAACCAATACTGTAGTAGGGCCAATGATATGTTCTCACACACACACACACACACACGCACACATGCCCGCACACACACACACACACAGTTCTTAGAAAATTTACTTGAAAAATACATAATTTTTTACAAAATTTTAAATGTAATGACGTTTTATGCGACATAACCATCAACTAACAAGTAATATTACATTACACATATTACATTATTTCCTTACACCTTGAATACATTTAAACATACACATCTTAATCATTATTTGCAAAAATATTTATAAAATATGTTTTTAAAGATAAAATGATTTGATATTAATGATTACATCATGATATATGATATAATTTCCTGATTTATGTTTCTACATGTTGGTTTGGCCATTTGGCCATGATTATGACAAACTACTTCAAGTTTTCTTTTTTAAGAATTGTATTCTTTTAATAAGGTTTTTTCTTCATAATTAAAGCATCATAGTCAAAATCAACATATCAAATACAAAAAAGGGGTCCAGATTTTGTCTGGGCCTAAAAATAGCTAGTCAAAAAATCTGTGCAGGATTGCTGTGTTTTCGTTTTTTTTTTTTTTTTGGCAGTCGGTCACAGCCAAAGGCCTTATGTCAATTAGGAAATAGAAGAGGAGATAGAAAACTATTGACAGGTTTCCTACAGCTGTGTTAACACTTGGGAGCTGTATGCAATATTTATGGCGCTTTGTTTTGGGGCCTCCGATAGAGGCTTTGGTTAAGAAGGCAGGTATTGTTTGGGTGGCGGTGGGGTGGGGAGGGGGATGTTGGACCCTGCTGAGGGCAAACATTGTAAATGTATAACATCTTGGAATGCACAGACCATATCTCCCCCCCCTTGAGCAACTCCCCCATACACCCTCCCTTCTGCCCCCAACCCCCCTCTCCTCTAAAACTACTGGTGTGTGAAATATGAAAGAGACATGTTGTCTTTCAATTTGTCCAATATACCTCACAGGTGGGCTCCAGGTACGTGGCCCCTCAGTGGCTGAAAAATGACTGGTGAAGTGCGAGGTGACTTTGATGAACCTCGCCACTCCCGGCCCTATCATTCTTTTCCATCTGGCTTCCTCGGCTGCCGCACGGACAACGTGGTGGAAATTTGTCTTATTGAAGTGAAGCCGCGCTCCGATTCCTGCCGACTCCGAGCCAACTAATGAACAGGCGCTTAGAGTTCACTTACCCACCCCTCATACTGCTAAAGCTGGGCATGACGGCATGCCGTTCGTCCTCCTGGTTGCTGGTGCGTGGTGTGTACCACAGGGCTACGTTATGGGGCCGGTCCATTTCTCAAAGTCTTAGGCTTAGATAGGAATAATCATTTGATATTTTAACAAAAACATTAGGAGCAGTTGTCTAAACTAAACATCAATCATGTCTGTTAAAGTGTGTAACACCTTGTTAGATGATCATGTGATATCCACAGCTGTGTAACTGCTTGACACTGTAATGAGAATTTCCATAGGATTATTTATTTATTTGCAGAAATATGTTGAGGTTCGTTTTGCACAACCATTATTGTTAAATAAAGTTCTTAGTGATATATCTGTGATATGTAAATCTAGTTATAAAAAGTGTCAGTGCCATGAATTGACTGCATATGCTAGTGTTCTAATGACTGAATTACTGTTGTATTGTAATACTTTTAAACTAAGTACTTAACTTAAGTAACTGAAATTAAAAATGTTGTTAGAGGTTCTTTTGAAAGCAAATCATAATTTAAAGTAATTTAAGCTAAGTAAAGCTTTTTAAAAAAAAATGAAGTTAGCTACACCATAACCCAGCAAGCAATAGCCATCATTTCACCGTCTCGGTTAACTATAGACCCAATATGGTCCGGCTATGAGTAACTCACTTCTAGCCAAAATAACTTTGAATTTGGTTGTCGTTTTTGCCAAAATAACTGTTGCAAAGTCAACAGTGATTACAAGGTGTTTGGTTTAATTTCTTTGATGTTCATGTTCTAGATTACTATATTCTTGGGCTATGGTTAGACATCTATTAAACCATTAAAAATGTGCCTAAAATGCCTAGAAAAAGGCATACCCAAAGTAAATGGCACGCTGTTATTGAACCGTTTGGAGTATATGCATGGTTCTGGTCTCTTTCGAAAGGTGACACTCTAAGGAATCACTGTCTTAATGAGTACTGAGTAATAGAACTTTGAACACACTGAAAAAGGAAAACAAATTCTGCCTACATTTTTTTGTAAACAGATGCCAGCAGATGACTATAGCTGGGAGCTATTAGCTGGAAAACACAATGGGATCACAGCATGAAGCTTTACGAAGCCCAATTTCAAATTTGATAACAATACCTTAGAAAATGAGTGTTCTACACATATTTATCTAAGTTTATGTCTAGGCGCTTCCCAAAAAAGCCACTTGGAGACTCCAGTTGACACTTGACACATGAAATGCTGCTGTTCTTGAATGCTTTAAATTTTCACTGAAAGCCCAAATGTTGCCTTGTTTTAGCGTAGACATCAGGGCTGTGTTTGGACGCCGATTATACGTCTTTTACATGCAAAATTGCTAGCTTTGAAGCTACAGCAGTACAATGGAGCTATTATGCACAGTATTTGATGCAACAAAATTACCAAATTTAAATAGCTTCAGTTCTCTTAGCTGTTGACACAGCTAGCGTATCTGACACTGAAAGACCATTAGCATCTTGCACAGGATAGACTTGATCCCGCTGGCCTGTTTAATCCTCTCCTTGTAAACCCCAGTGAGCAGACGGTGGAACACAGAGGATGTGATTAAGTTGACGTGATCTCCAGCAGGGACTGGATTAAACTCAATAAGAGTCTTTTAATCCAGCTAAGCAGCGGTTGACCCGGCTAAGCTCTCTGCTCTTTTGCCAGTTCAGTCAGTGAAAGTCTTCACCTCGCTCAAGAAATCATTACTTTTCACACCTAGTAAATGCACTGTCAGTGTAATGTAAGAAGATTGTATTGTTGTGAAATAAAAAAGTCGGCATGAATTGACATATTATTTATTAATTTAAATCAAAATGTCATGTCTTCTCCCTGGTGAGGTATGCTCAGGGTTGCCAGGTCTGCGCAACAAAACCAATGACCAATTAAACTGATTTAATTTGTACAATCGGGTGGGGGAGGGGGGTTGTTGGAACGTTCGGGAGTGTGGACGGAGGGGGAGTCAACCTGAGGGAAAAAAAACAACCCACGGCAATTTAACAATTTAAAAGTAGTCCAATTCCGTGGGAGAACCGCAGACTTGGCAACACTGCAACAATGCTGAACTTCTCCAATCATTTAGCCTGGTTACACTCCACCCCTCGCGTTCATCTTCCTACATTTTTGAGTGCCACGCCCATCTCAGAATCCAATCAACAGCCGGTTCATGACAACCATCCCAGTAAAAAGAACAGTTTTTCCCCAGGAAATTAATTAGATTGCATTAAACTTGCACATATAAATGTACATCTAACACTAAACTAATACAAGTAAACAACGTCCACATACAAGTAAGTGGATGTTTCCCTTTCAGATCTTTTTGCTTATTGTTAGTCACTTGGGATCTGGGGTAGCTGAAAGCATCCTTTATGATCTCTCTGTACAACTAAACTAAAGGAGTTTCTCCATTAATACCCGAGACCATCTCGAAAACAAGCCAGTGCATTACACAAATTAAAAAAAGCGACAGTAACCAAGAGGAGGTGGGAGGGAGGGAGGGAGGGAGGGAGGGGGTGTGTACTGGACATTATTTAAGTGTTCTTGTAAGCCATCTAAGATATTAATGTTGCAAAGCTACTTATGAATATTTAAGAACATAAAAGCGAGATAGACTTGTGCAACCCAGATGACCACAACTCTACAGGGAGAACATCTTCTGAACATTTATGATGGATTTTAAACACGATAAAAACAATCAGGGTGTTTATGACATTAAAGAAGAGGCTGAAGAAAAGGAGCGATGGCTTATTGTTGTCTTAAAAGCTTGCGGCTCTAAGTAATGCAGTTCTGTGTAAATAAATCTGAATATGATCACTGATCACCGAACACTAAACTGAGGTATTGACTCTTAAGCAATTAAATGCCATAAAACAAAATAAAAGTTTAGAAAGAAAGAAAAAGACATGAGGAGTACTCTGAACAATACATAAGTGTAATAAATAAATACTTAAAAATAAAATAAATAAATTAATAAATTAGGAAATTAATGATTGTGTCCTTGTACAATCTTTTTATCTTTAATAAATAGTTTTTGTTTGAAAAAAACACTTGTTTTGCATTCGTTAAAAACAACTGATTTAAATATCTAATTAGGATAAAATACATACAATACAATACTGTACATAAAATCATTACAAATATTTAATTTTATTTACATAAAAGGCATACTGCATTGTTTAACTGCAAATATACAGCTGAATAATGAACACAAACAACATTACAGTGGACTGTAAACATCAAGTGTTTGTATACTGTGCATATTCATACATATCAGGGTTATTATCATTAACTAAAAATAAAAATAAAAGCATAAAAAAACATTAAAAATAAATAAATAAAATATATATATATATATATATACACTCACCTAAAGGATTATTAGGAACACCTGTTCAATTTCTCATTAATGCAATTATCTAATCAACCAATCACATGGCAGTTGCTTCAATGCATTTAGGGGTGTGGTCCTGGTCAAGACAATCTCCTGAACTCCAAACTGAATGTCAGAATGGGAAAGAAAGGTGATTTAAGCAATTTTGAGCGTGGCATGATTGTTGGTGCCAGACGGGCCGGTCTGAGTATTTCACAATCTGCTCAGTTACTGGGATTTTCATGCACAACCATTTCTAGAGTTTACAAAGAATGGTGTGAAAAGGGAAAAACATCCAGTATGCGGCAGTCCTGTGGGCGAAAATGCCTTGTTGATGCTAGAGGTCAGAGGAGAATGGGCCGACTGATTCAAGCTGATAGAAGAGCAACTTTGACTGAAATAACCACTCGTTACAGCCGAGGTATGCAGCAAAGCATTTGTGAAGCCACAACACGCACAACCATGAGGCGGATGGGCTACAACAGCAGAAGACCCCACCGGGTACCACTCATCTCCACTACAAATAGAAAAAAGAGGCTACAATTTGCACGAGCTCACCAAAATTGGACAGTTGAAGACTGGAAAAATGTTTCCTGGTCTGATGAGTCTCGATTTCTGTTGAGACATTCAGATGGTAGAGTCAGAATTTGGCGTAAACAGAATGAGAACATGGATCCATCATGCCTTGTTACCACTGTGCAGGCTGGTGGTGGTGGTGTAATGGTGTGGGGGATGTTTTCTTGGCACACTTTAGGCCCCTTAGTGCCAATTGGGCATCGTTTAAATGCCACGGCCTACCTGAGCATTGTTTCTGACCATGTCCATCCCTTTATGACCACCATGTACCCATCCTCTGATGGCTACTTCCAGCAGGATAATGCACCATGTCACAAAGCTCGAATCATTTCAAATTGGTTTCTTGAACATGACAATGAGTTCACTGTACTAAAATGGCCCCCACAGTCACCAGATCTCAACCCAATAGAGCATCTTTGGGATGTGGTGGAACGGGAGCTTCGTGCCCTGGATGTGCATCCCACAAATCTCCATCAACTGCAAGATGCTATCCTATCAATATGGGCCAACATTTCTAAAGAATGCTTTCAGCACCTTGTTGAATCAATGCCACGTAGAATTAAGGCAGTTCTGAAGGCGAAAGGGGGTCAAACACAGTATTAGTATGGTGTTCCTAAAAATCCTTTAGGTGAGTGTATATATAAACTATTTGCCAAGGCAACATAAGTAATAACTATAATAGACATGAATAAAAATGATTAAATAAATCTGACAAAATCACACAAAATTACTAAAACTTTAACTAAAATAAAAATAGAAACAGAACATTTATAAAACTTAAAAATTCAAAAACTATAAATAGTAAATAGTAATATTTAAATAGTAAATCAATGATACTAAAATAACACTGGTTCATATATATACTTTTTTTTCTATCGCTAATGATTTCTTATTTTTTTCCCATTTTCCTTTCTTTCTTATTATTGCATGATAATAATATCCATAATAATATATAGTGATTCATAGCATTAGCATTAAGTAATTTTCATGAATTGTCATGATGTCATGAATTGAGAAATCTAATTTTCCTTGATATTTTGACATTTGACAGAACTCAAAACTTCCTTGTTACTCCAAAAATGAAGTTCCAAACGTAGGTTCGGGAAGAGCCTAGACATTCAGGCCTGTTAATCATCATTACGTGCGTACTATATAAGCGGCAAACACCGCGTCATCCCATTGCCAAATTTTTCCAGCAACCTTCCTCCTCCCCGTTCTCCTCCACTAATTCTCTCTTTCCTCCTAAGCGTAGTTCCATAGTGGGGCTTTTTAACTCGGAGCTCGAGCTGAGCTTCGGGTTCGAGCCTCCTCCGCGGACAACAAGCCAAGTTCGTTTTACTATTATCCGTCAAGACTGAATGGGCAGGCAGCATTTATTGAAACCAAGCTCAGAAAACGACTTTTGGATTTTGTCACATTGCGTCTTTGGCTCTGCCCACTGGTGTGTTAGTGAGATGACAAGGAGAGAAGCATAAATAACATTACCTTCCAAAAGATCCTAATGCTAGAAAGTGGTTATTTATTTTCAACAATGTGAATGTCTCAGTTGAGCATTATTTATTTGTTCGGTACATTTCACTGTGGATTCTTTGGTAAATCAGTCGCATTTCAGCGCAGGCTTTGCAAACAGACTTTTATGATATAGACTCGACAATAATGTGACAACATGCAAGTAACCGTGTTAATTCTAATGCCTGATCTGTGATCAGTGATTTCTGATATGTAATGATTCATGCAGCAACAGTCAGATGTTCTTTGTCTATTCACATTGTTTTTCTTAGTAGGATGAAAATAATCTGTTATTTAAACTGTGATTGAATTATATACAGAAAGCAATCAAAGAAAACTCCCTTTACAATTGCTGGAGCTGTCAATCAAACACAGCAAGTTTATCAGTGACTGAGTTCTGGACTCTCTGCAAAACTCCCATTATAATCATTGAATCTCTTATTTACATTGTGTTTGCACTGTTAGTTATGATGATAGCATCCGTTAGCGTACAGAAATCGCTGAGATCACTGCATTCGTGCATTCATCTGTCATCGGCAATACAGTGCTCATCACTGCAACCTTTCATGTGACAGGAGTAGATCTAAAAATAATGCTATAATCAATACTTTTCACAATCTCGACAGCTGTATGTTAGCCAATCACAGCAGTGGGCATTTACACTGAAGTCTCAAAGCAGACATGCCCCTTAAAACAGAGCGTTCAAATCAGATGGCTAAAATCAGGGTAGAAAATGGCCTTTTAGTTCTAAATTATGACAATTTTTTATGTAAAAATCAACTTTATAAATGCAGTTCATGACCCATTTACCTACAGGACTAATTAAACTAAACTTCTTCAGCAATACCAGCATGACAGGCAAAGTGGAGTTTTTGGAGTGGAGCTTCTGCACCCTCATTCTGTTCAACCCTCCACCAAATAACTGCCTGCATTGCCTTTCCTCTATATATATATAGAAAACAACAACAACAACAGCAAGTCTAAAATGCTGTTAGGCTGTGACCTTATAGACATCACTATAAAAAAAACAAAAAAACTTTGAGCTCTAATATGGCCCAGAATTTAACTTAGTGGATTACTCTTAGACCCTGAAATGTAAAGTATTTTCCCTGCATTAAGTTGTATTAGCGTTAAAGAGCTGCACTTTTAATCTAGCCTTGTTGAAGAAGCAATAATACAGTACATGTACAGGAAGAGGTTGCATTAATGATGATTATACATCCATATACTTCCAGGGATGTAGCATGACGGAGAACCAGATGTCTGTTTTTCATTTAAGAAAATAGTTTTTTGATCTGCTTGTGTGTGTGATATAGGTCGGCCTATAATTTCTTATAATTTAATCATTTTCATGAATAAGACAGCATCTAATCAGGCCAACATAGCATTCATGAAATGAGACATCGGATCAAATCATGTAGCTTAAATTAATAACAACTCCACAATGCAATCTTGAATTGTAAAATAACATATTACTTGTTAATATGAGCATGTCAGTCTTTAAAACTCCAAATCTAAGAGATTTGGCTTCCACTATGGATAATTAACCCTTTGGACAATAGCAATCAGCACCAAGAGGCCCTGGCTAATGGCCTGATGAATTTTTAAGCACAGACGTACAAGATAATGCAGCTCTAATCCATTAGGGCCTTTCGGTGCGTTGTGTATTTAGTGATTGTTATGTGGAGTGCATGAGGAGTGGTAAGTATCTAAATGGATGGTGAGTTCTTATGTGTATTAGTGTCTTAAGTCACATCCACAGAAGAACTGCAGCATATGAAGACATTTAATAAAAAGACAGTCAAGTCTAAATGACCAGTTGTGTTACCCCCCCAAAAAAAATTTTTCCCCCCGAAGTACATTAATCGACAGAGGAAGACAGTAAACCGTGTACGTAGCATTGAAATTCATGGCGGTTAACATCAGACGAGGGTTCTGTATAGAGTTTCACACGTTTTATTGCACACACCATCAGTCTGTCCACAAGTTGCCTCTTTAGCCACTTTAAATACACTTTGAAAATGGAATAAACCATCTCACTTTTCTGTAAACATCCATTTACATCTGTAACTAAACAGAGGCACTGCATTTTTTTTGTACTTAGTCCACTTACAAAGTCCACTTATCCAACAACAACCTTTCTCTAAAAGGTTGTTGTTGCTACTGTTCCTTTAAGAATTTAATATGTAAACCAACCCCTCTTTTGATTGGCTAACTTCTGCATACCAAAAGACCTGGGCTGCGTTCAGCCCCGACAAAACGTTGCAAAACGTTTTTTAAACGGAAACAGTGGTGTGTTGAACACCCTGTTCTGATGACGCAAGAGTTGCAACTATGGCAGCTGAGAAGGACATTCTTTGTGTTCTTTTTGAAGAATTTTCGGAGCCTGATGAAATCGGCATAAATACGTGTTTAATACTGCAAAATACTCAATGTTATAGTCACTGCCCTTGCCGTCCAGAATAAGTCCAGAAGAGAACATCCCAATTGAGTGAAGGGATTTGTGGAAACCGGTTCCTAATTATTGTGATCCAACATTTTCCTCGCATTTCAGGATGAAAAGACAAACGTCTTCTAATATCTTCAGCTGTTGCGTATACCGAGCTGCAGCGGACACATTTGTAAACAACTTTACTTGGACCCATTGTGCGAACTGTCTCTTTAATACCGCGTGGTTTATATACATGTTGCTGCTGATTGGGCTGACATTTTTGACACACCCACCAAACAAGAGAAAATGTATCTCAAACCTGGTTGTTCAACCTGGAAACTGTAGCAAAACGTTGCGTACTGGTATGCTTATTTTTACATGATGTCAGATCATCACATGAACTTCAAATATCAAAATCACAATAAAATCGAAAATGACTATTATTATTTTTTATGGATTATTGCAGTTTTCATTATATATGATTCATGACATAATTTTTTTTTTTTTTCATGTTTCCTCCTAATCTTTAATCAAAATAACTTCCCCTCCCTCTTGCAACCAGACATGCTGCTGCTGTACAATAGCATACATTAATTTCACGTAGCAGATCTAGACAGGTGGAGCAGTGGAAGGTGGCGGATTTCTGAAAGCGTGCTTCACTGCCATAGCAAATGCTAACCAAATATTTGAAGTTGAGCAGCAAGCTCATTGGCTACTAATACAGTAGGATACTGCGTCATCTAGAGTTTCATGACAGAACTTTGTATTTCCTTCTAATTACAAAATAGATATTTTTTCCAGTAATTGAGAGTGCTGTGTATTTTTTGCGCTTGTTAGAGTATTGTGTCATTACCTTAGCAATATGCTAACATCAAGAATATTTAAATGCTATGTATTAACTATTGTGTAAACAGCGTAACATGCTAACATTAAGACCATTTACAATTTGTGTATGCTATGTATTTTATTAATATTTTGTTATTAGCTCAGAAACATGAGAGAGTCAAGACTACTTTTTGTGGTGCGATTATCTTATCAACATCCTTACGTTAGGACATTAGACCCAATATTTGTGTGCTAAGTAGCTTATTATTGTTTCGCTTAGAAACATGCTAACAGTAAGGCTATTTTACACAGTATGTGTGTGTGCTATGTATTTTTGTGTTTATTAGAATATTGTCATTAGCTTAACATGCTAACATCAAGACCATTTACCTATTTACACTGAACAAAATTATAAACGCAATACTTTCATGAATTTTTTGAGGGGCAAAAACAAAAGTGTTGCGTTTATAATTTTGTTCAGTGTATGTCTACTGTATGCTTATTATTGCTTCATTAGCTTAGAAACATGCTAACTCCGATGTTCTTTTACCCAGTAGGTATTTGTGTGTGCTATGTACACTCACCTAAAGGATTATTAGGAACACCATACTAATACTGTGTTTGACCCCCTTTCGCCTTCAGAACTGCCTTAATTCTACGTGGCATTGATTCAACAAGGTGCTGAAAGCATTCTTTAGAAATGTTGGCCCATATTGATAGGATAGCATCTTGCAGTTGATGGAGATTTGTGGGATGCACATCCAGGGCACGAAGCTCCCGTTCCACCACATCCCAAAGATGCTCTATTGGGTTGAGATCTGGTGACTGTGGGGGCCATTTTAGTACAGTGAACTCATTGTCATGTTCAAGAAACCAATTTGAAATGATTCGAGCTTTGTGACATGGTGCATTATCCTGCTGGAAGTAGCCATCAGAGGATGGGTACATGGTGGTCATAAAGGGATGGACATGGTCAGAAACAATGCTCAGGTAGGCCGTGGCATTTAAACGATGCCCAATTGGCACTAAGGGGCCTAAAGTGTGCCAAGAAAACATCCCCCACACCATTACACCACCACCACCAGCCTGCACAGTGGTAACAAGGCATGATGGATCCATGTTCTCATTCTGTTTACGCCAAATTCTGACTCTACCATCTGAATGTCTCAACAGAAATCGAGACTCATCAGACCAGGCAACATTTTTCCAGTCTTCAACTGTCCAATTTTGGTGAGCTCGTGCAAATTGTAGCCTCTTTTTCCTATTTGTAGTGGAGATGAGTGGTAACCGGTGGGGTCTTCTGCTGTTGTAGCCCATCCGCCTCAAGGTTGTGCGTGTTGTGGCTTCACAAGTGCTTTGCTGCATACCTCGGTTGTAACGAGTGGTTATTTCAGTCAAAGTTGCTCTTCTATCAGCTTGAATCAGTCGGCCCATTCTCCTCTGACCTCTAGCATCAACAAGGCATTTTCGCCCACAGGACTGCCGCATACTGGATGTTTTTCCCTTTTCACACCATTCTTTGTAAACTCTAGAAATGGTTGTGCATGAAAATCCCAGTAACTGAGCAGATTGTGAAATACTCAGACCGGCCCGTCTGGCACCAACAACCATGCGACGCTCAAAATTGCTTAAATCACCTTTCTTTCCCATTCTGACATTCAGTTTGGAGTTCAGGAGATTGTCTTGACCAGGACCACACCCCTAAATGCATTGAAGCAACTGCCATGTGATTGGTTGATTAGATAATTGCATTAATGAGAAATTGAACAGGTGTTCCTAATAATCCTTTAGGTGAGTGTATATTTATGCTTATTAGAGTATTGCATCAGTAGCTTCGTAACATACTAACAAGGCCGCATTACCCACTATTTATGTGTGCTAGGTATTCTTATGTGAATTATTGCTTTATTAGCTTAGAAACATGCTAACACCAATGCTATTTTACCCAGCATTTTGTGTGCTGTGTATTTGTATGCTTATCAGAGTATTGAATCATTAACTTAGCAACAAGTTAAGTCAAAATAATTTACCCAATATTTATGTGCTACATATGTTTATGCTTACTATTGTTTTTTTAGCTTAGCGTCATTGGCTTAGCAACATGCTAACATCAAGACCATTTACAATTTGTGTATGCTATGTATCTTTATCCATATTAATAGTGTCATTAGCTTAGCAACATCCTAACATCAAAATCTATTGGAACTAAATGTGACTGATGTTGTGCCTACGTAGAGTGCTCTAAATCAATCACTTATGAGGTTCTCTTTCATAGTGAGGCCTAAAATGTGTTTCATACTGAGGCCTAATGTCCTTTGATGAAAACTTTTTAGGTTTTTAGCGATCTAATTGAGGGTCAATGCTTAAAAAATCATAAAGAAAAATCCTTTACGAGAAAAGATGATGAGAGAAATAAACTTGCAGCGAAGACAGTTGCAGACCCACTGGCATCATCCTGCCACCTGAAATGCGTAACAAAAACGTACAACAAATAAATCTCTCCATAGCTATCTGAACACATCACACTCCTGGCTAAAGGTTTGTCTTTTCGTTGTATATGTGTGTGACGGCCCGGCTATGTTACACGTCCGAAACACACTCGGAACAGGACTCAGTAAATGATGGCTGTGGGCGAGCAGGGCAACTGTAAACTCGCTCTCTGGAGATGACCTAAAGCAGCGGGTGATATATGTGTGTTTTGGTTTGCCTCTGGGAAAGCGAGCACGCTTATTTACACAGAGCACCCCTGGGTGTGGGGCGAAGACACACACAAACACAAAGACTATCACTCTGTCATCACACACTCACACACACACACTGCAAATACTAACAGACACACTCAAAATCGAGGCATCAAAGAAACACACACTGCTGAATCACTCGGTTATATTCAGAATAGCATAATATCATACTACTCTTAGTTTTTCCATAATGTAAAAGTATGTATACTCTGCACAATGCAATGCGTTCAACTTGACCCTCCATTTCCGGTGTTAAAGGGGACCTATTATGCCTTTTCTCAAAGTCTTGATTTTCTACTAGAATAGGTTTTCATGCTTGAATGTTCAAAAACACATTATTTTTCACATATTTGACTTTGTTGCAGCACCTCTCTTTCCAGTCAGTAACACTGCGTCCAACGCTGCATCCAAAATCGCATACTCTCTTGAGTAAGTACTTATTTTGAGTAAGTAATTCATTCATGACCTCTAAAAAAAGTATGTTCTATATAGTATGAATGTGTGTAGTTGAATGTAATCTGGACGTACTACATTCGCCATGTTGTCATTATCATGTGACCTTCCAGCGTGAGTTACGTCGCTTCACCTCCATTCATAAAGGCCCTCCTGTGGCCTCATGGGATATCCATCATATGCACACTTCCAAATCTCGCCAGAAGAAGTAGGTCATCCAGATACTTTTTGCCTACTCTTTTATGAATACTGTTAATTTGAGTGTGTTTGGAAATGTCATGCTCCTTACCATAACTTTGAGTTTCAACACACTACTAACTAATTCAACCAGGCCCTGCCCCTTTATTTTGCATATGCCTTGGGCGGGAATTTTTTTAATGAGGGATATTGTGACGTGTTCAATCCCGGAAAAAAAATCCAGACTACATTTGAGGCGTTTCAGGGAGTTCAGAAACAGTGCACACTGATATAGAGCGGTGGCCAAAAGTATTAGAACACTTGGCATCTGAGAGTCATCTTATTGGGCCTGGATTTATTTTAAGAGGACAATGACCTGAAACATTCTTCTATCTACTGCCGGAACTACCTGCGACGAGAGGAATCTGCTGGAACATTGAAAATGATGGACTGGCCCCCTCAAAGTCCGGACCTCAAACCCATTAAGCACATTTGGGGCGAGTTGGACAATAAACTGACAGATCTATTGTACATTCAAAGCAAAGCCTTTGGTTTCAGTTGCAGAAGGCATGAGATAACATTAGTTTTGATGTTCTCAGAGGAAAAACAGTACGACTTACTTTATCTGATATTTGATGGCCAGAGCAACCATCTGCGTGTTTCATGAACATTATGAAATGAAATCATGTTTTAGAGGAAAAAAGTCATTATTTTCAGATCTGTCAGGTGTTCTAATAATTTTGGCCACCACTGTAGAGAATAACTCCCTTTGGTGACTTTGTGCTTTTTAACTTTGCAGACCTTTTTCATGCTCAAACAGCAACATTACACACTAAAGACAGATGAAAAATGTAAAAAAAAAAAAATAGGAGCACTTTAATGAATGAATCTGCTTGAAAAAATGACTTCTTTACACAAATAACTAATGTCAATTGTTGAATTAAACATTCTGGTATTATGTGGCATATTACAGTTTGAAATAGATTTCGCTTGAATTAAGGTTTTTTGTTGTTGTTGTTGTTTTTTAACTAATATGCAGTAAGTAGTACACCAGTATTCCATTCAGAACATACTCAGACATTCAGACCACAAGAAATAATCACTCTCACGCTAATGGTCAGTAATAATTGATCTTAAGTAGTCATAATGCGTTGATCACTTATTGTAAAGGATCAGCTTGGCTTTGTAATTTTATGTGCAGTAATGTAAACCACAATCTGGACATAAACTTTTATTTTTAGGCTCTCATTGTTTTGTGTTTATTTAAAAGTAGCTGGTGTACAAGGGGAAACATATTGCTTGAGAAACCTCACATCTTATTTGTAACAGCATATTGATTTTTTTCCCCCCATTTGTTGACTTCTTTATTTGCACAGATAAATCTTTATTTGCAGTTTAATTCTCTGCTTATCAAATGTAATACAATGCTCTGCAGATATAACTTCATTTTAACAAGAGGGCGAAATAATGATGCTATTTTAGATTGGCAAAGCTATCTCCGGAGAGCAGTAGTAATCATCTTTATTTGGATCTAAATCTAGATATCTTTCACTCAATTAATAATGGTTAACAGCATGTTTTGTTGGACGGCCATATTTCAAGTCACTTCGAGTAATTTTAATGGGGAAAATCTATGATCGTATTCATAACCACCAGCTTTTGTAGTACAATCGAAGTGATCAATTTGTCTGCATGTAGAATAATCCATATTTCACCTCAGCAGTGCTGACATAAAACTTTTGTAGTTCTCATATTTGAATACTTTGTTAGCAACTTGTAGTGTAACACTTTTATAAAAATATAATTTTATGACGTATAATTTTCTTACTTTTCAATAATCCGTTTCACTTGGATGTACGTCACAATACAGAAGAAATTATCTTGCATTGCAACTTTAAATCATAACTAGACTGCAAACCCTAACGCTTAAAATAATTAGTTGGTTTGAGTAGAGCCAACTCAAATAAAGAAATTAGTTCAAACAAATTAACTTTTATAAGTATTTAGAATTTTCACAAAACATTTTAAGTAATCTGAATTGCTCCATTGTTTTGAGTTTTATAAACTTAAACTAACTTAAATTTAACCAAAACTGGGCTGGCATTTTTTTTATTTCCCAGCATGCTTTGCCATGACACTCAAAAGGGACAGTAAATGCCAACATTAAGTTTTTCTTTTTTTTTGTTTGTTTTGGTGCAAGAGTAATGTGAAGTGGGAGATGAAGTAGTGTTTAATGTTTTGTTATGCTAGTTTAGAATAGTTTCTGTTATGTTTGGTTTTTTAGGGTTACCATCATGGTGACGAGTGGAGCATGAGCTTAGTTTTGAGAACAGATATATGGTAAATGTATTATATTGTTGTCCTAATTCAGCAAGTGCTATGCTATGCTAATACTACCAAAGCATTGTGTAACCAATTAGCAAGGTGACATTTATTTAATTAGCTAGTTAAAGCAAGTTAAGTTTCCACTACAAAAAATTTGAGATTACATGATATTTTTAAGTTAAATGTATGAATTAGCTCACTCAAATATTTCAAGTTCAGAGTGATTTAATTAAAAGTAGTCTCATTTATTGTTTCTGTTGAATAGCATATGTATTGCCACAACTACTGTCACTGAAAGTATAGGACAGAATCTTTAAAGGACAACTGATTCCTTTGGGGAAAGAACGGGTCTGTTATTCTACGCAGAACTGTCTGCTGTGTGTTTGCCAAGCGCAACCTATGTAACTACCTATTTAACCTTTCAGCCACCGACTGTATCTGACACTTCTCACGCTCACGTATAACAACGTAACAACGTGTGACAGCCACTGAGTCAATTACTGCACTTGGCAGTTCTTCATGGACATGCAGGTCTGTCATTGGTTCTGTCACGCTTATGTGCATTTTACTAGACTGACCCCGACAGCTTGTACAACTCACTTTACATTTCCCTTCACCTTTTGTTCTGATGTGTTTCCCTCATCAATGTATGTAAAACATTTCTGGGTTTAGTTATTGAAGCAATCACAGGCTTTTTTTCTTTTTAAAGATCCACTTGGTCTCTTCCCAAACCTCTCTGGACATCAAATCCCTTGTGGTTGGATAACGGTGTTCCCCAAGTGTCTGTCCTGGGGCCACTATCGATTGGCTGCAATTACAAACAAATCGAAACATGATTTATTTGGATGGGAATCATTTCAATATCAGGAAAAGCCAGGGCCGATGAAGACCCCATCAATAAACCACCACCCCTCCCCCTTTCCGCCCCTTTCGTTTCTCTATGTACATTCCCCACAGAGGCAATCATTCTGCAAGATGTCAATACGACCAGTCAAGCTCAAAAAAGACAAGGCGATTGAGATATTTTGATTTTTTTTCACCCTCCCATCACCCCTCACAACCTTCTTTTTTTCTTTTTGTGCACTTAATTAAGTCACCAAAAGGCTGTCACGGATAATTTTCAAAGCACAGAACCTGGTCGCACTTGACATTTGATAATATTACGCTCCATGCTGATTGAAATTGATTTTGGAGGCTTACTATAGCCGGCTCCTTTTGACAACTCCGAGCCTATAAACCCAAGGACAAGGGCCCCCAGTTGCCGTTGCAACTCATATCCCTACGAGTGATGGGCAGCCAGGAGCTTTAGTCAGGGAGGGGCAGCCAGGGGCCAGCAGGCGGCACGCCGTCTAGGGGTCATGGATCTGGCAACTCATAGTGTCTAATAAATCAGCACCCCTAACAGCAAGCTGGTTTTACTTTTTCTCCCTCTCTCTCTCTGTCTGAGTCGGGAAAGAGCAAAATATCTATCAGTGCTGGGGAATCTACTTTAAAACTGTAGCTTGCCTTGCTACAAGCTAATTATTTGCAGAAAGTAGTCATAAAGTAGTCATCATAAATTTACATGAACCATAGTGGTGGGTCATTCATGAATGATTCGAATCACATTGTCTGTGTTCGCCCACAGGGTTTCTTCTGAAATCAAAATGCGATTGCTAATTAATGTTTGATATGCATACATAAAATACTGTAAGCTCTCCTACCAGATGTGTTACAATTAACTTCAACCGTACACAAAATGGGAAGATTGGATAATTTAACTGACCTAATTTTTAAATATTGTTCAGTTAAAATAAAGGTACACTAAGTTGTTTTTTTTTTTGTTCAAAATTAACAAAATTCTAAAGTCCATACATCACCAATCCTTCTTTCAAAACATGTTTTCATCTTAGCCAGATTCACTATGATAAGCCTATTATAAGTGTTTATATTTTATACCTGTCGGGATGGTTTACATGGGAAATTACATATATATGTCTCTAAATAGAGAAAACATGCTCTGGCTACTTTGACGTGTGTATGGTGTGGGAGTGGCATAGGTTAGTTGTCACAGCGAGTGAGAAAGATTGGCATGGAGCAGCTTAATCTTAAACCTCCAGGGAATCACCCGTTTAAAGGGGTCCTATAATGCCCCTTTTTACAAGATGTAAAATAAGTCTCTGATGTCCCCAGTGGGTGAAGTTGTGTATTTGAAGTTTTTGCTCAAAAGCACAGCGCATCATTTTTATAGCATGTTAAAATTGTCACTTTTTGAGGGTGAGCAAAAACGTGCCGTTTTTGTGTGTGTCCCTTTAAAAGCGAATAAGCTGGTGCTTCCGGCCCCCTTTCAAGAAGAGGGCAGAGCTTCAAGAGCTCGAGTTAGCAGCTGAAAAGGTCTGAAACAGTTCAGCATTTTATGTTCAAACCAGAGTCGGACAATGATGGAGAGACTCAAGAAGAAGTGACAACATGTAGAATGCAACAGGACATGTCTGAATGGTTAGTTGATGAATGTATGTAGCTGATATGGAGTTAACTGTCTTCAAGACATTCATTACCATTTTCTGTCATGATAATCCTCCTCTTCTCAACATGGCCTTTGTTGCGTGTTCCCCGGGGGCAGGGTTTATGTAAATTTTAGGGTTAGTGATGACACTAACCCATGAATTAGCTCGTTGTAGTCCCTAGCAGCCGTTTGTTGTAGTCCTTAAAATGCGATTTCTTTAAGAGAATTTCATATCTTTAATATCTCCCTTTGCTTTGAACTTTGAGCGTTGTAACTTTGCAGATGTTGTTTATGCTCAAACAGCAAAATTACACACTAAAGTTATTATTATCTTTAAGTGAAATCATAATCAATCACCCCTTTAAAAACAGAGGAGAGTCTGCTGGCAAAAAGAGAATGTGACAGAGCTCGTAATAAAACCAGAATCAACATTGGCTTGGATTTTCATAGATAGTGTTTTTATTACTCAACAGGTGAGTATTGAACAGATGAATTGCCATATGCACAAAGAACTGGACCAAACAGGGAGTAGATATACCAGAACAAATGAGGGAACTAATGAGCTAATTAATTAAGAACAGGTGAACTGACGAGAAAGACACAGACTTGAGAACAGAAACAAACACAAAGCATAATTCTGACATCACGCCCCCCTCTGGAAAGGCGCATCCTCACGCTGTACAAGGTCCAACTGATGAGGAAGGGCGGGGGCAACAACAGTCAATGGTAAACAAAAAAGTGCAGGGAGTGGAATTAGCCAGGAGGAGCCAGGAGCAAAACGGGATGATGACCCAAGCTACAGCCAGTGCAATATTCTAAGGCAGAGTCGCAGGAGGGAGGAGCCATGGTGGAGGCTTGGGCAATGGAACCAGGGGTGTGATCTCCTGCAATGGAGCCGGCCACAGTGGAGACCCAGACGGAGCCGAGGAGACACAGAGCCAGGTTGACACTGTAGGTTGTAGCAGTCTCGCACACCTGGTCAGGCGGTACATGGTGCAGTTGGACTCACTGGCACTTTCTCCGCGGCAGGCTCAGGCTCCGCATCTGCGGTGGAGTTCTGCTGTAGCTTTGTCGGGCAGGGTGAAGGCTAACTGCCCAGTTGCCCTGGGTCAGGTGGAGTGGGGCAGGTGGGCTCCACGAGGCCGATGGGGAAAGCTGATCTGTTATGAACCGGCACCCACTCCACAAACGCCTCCTTTGAATGAATACTCTTTAAAACATTTCCTTCCTTCCACAGAGGAAATAAAGTCATACAAGCAACATGAGGTTAAGTAAATAGTGGCATTTTAATTTTGGGTGAACAATCCCTTTAATCATGGTTCCCTTGTTGTTTACATATAGAATACACTAAACACGTTGTGCTAATACTGTAGTTTATAATCAGGTTCTGTCCTGATTTTGAGGCCTAACTTTAGATCAGTTGTTTCTAGACATTTTCACATCAGTTGTTGCATGTTTTGTGGCATATTAATGTCTTGTTTCCTTCATTGCGATCTCCCTTATGACAGTGCCTGGCACACATTATCTGGGGCATCTATGTTTGTTCAATTATAACACCAGCATTTTCTCCTCTTTTAGGGTTCTAACCCGCTTTTGCTAATCGCATTTTGCCGCCTCAGGCTATTGAAAAACTGTAACGTTTAGGATCGGGAAAATTTGCTTAATTATTTGTCTTCCTCTGTGGTATTCACAAGTAAAAGTATAACAGCTCCCTGACTCGCAGCATGTTAGTATGGCCTACTTAGAACCATATACACTGATCTAATCTTAGATGGTTTAAAAATCCAGCAGACAATGTTGTATTTCAGGAGTTCACTGGATTATGCAGGATAATAAAGTTATCAAAATGGATATGTAGATGCTCGGAAAATATTTCACTTAATTCAAAATAAAACTTCTGTTTGTTTTTGAGCAGTGCAGAACGAATTATGTAGTTCAATACTAAAAATGTTATTAGTTGTATAGATATTATAGTATGCATATTATAGTATTGCAAACACCACTAATAAGACAGTAAATCATTTTAGTGATGGTTTGCTACGGATATAATTTGATGTATCATGTAGTCATTACCCTCAAATTTTGATTGCATTTGTTCTCTTTCATCCTCTGTCCTCTATTGTGACCGAAGATGACATGTCCACTTCAAGAGCGATAACTTCAGAGGGAACGTCCCATTCATGTTGATCCCAGGGTGAGCTCTTTCTATGATTAACTAAACTACGATGAGGTGGACCGCTTTTGTCCTCAACCGCATCACTGACACATAGATTTATCAAACGGCAGTTAGACCAACAGCAAACTCATAAAAATGAAGTATGGCTAAGAAAAAGGTAATGAAAGAGTATTGTGTTCCTGCATTTAATAAACCTGAGCATATTACAGCTTAATAGCTTATCATTTTATTTACTTCAGCTCCATGTTGACCACTTCAGTTCCAAACAAATATCCTAAGCAATATGAACCACCACAGGATACATTTTTGTAGCGTTTCACTTGTGTTGAGGAAACGACTTCAAAAAAACTTTACGCTTCTAATTTAAAGTAGTTAAACAACAGTCAGGCTGTCGTTTTGAAAAAAAGAAAGAAAAATCACTACAATAAACTACATTAAAGCCTTTTAAAAGTGCTAAGTCTTTTAAAAAAAACAAGAGAAGATAAAGATAAAGAGAATGATTAATCTGGCACATAAATAATAAAGATCTGAGACTAAACAGATACATTTGCACTTCATTCATATAACTAATAAAACTGTAATACACCCTTACACAGTATTTTATGTGATAAATTTGTCATAATTATCCACATCAATCACTAAATTGTATTGGTGGTTTTGTATTTCCGCTGCATTGTGCTATGTAGCCCCGCCCACAACGAAAACTCATTGGATCAAAATGTCATTGTGGGCGGGGCTACCTAGCACATTATTGTATGTTTTATACACAGCAAAAATAGCCTGTATTTGACTGAATTTCCAGAATCGTTAGCAATGAATAGGACGCTACACTCAAAAAAACAACATTGTATCAGGTATCTGGTTCAAATGTGATTGCTTCATGTCATGCTTTGACTTTACTTGATGTTTTCATTTTGAAATAACATGCTTCAATCAAGTAACCCACACTCAAAAAAAAAAAAAAAAAAAAAGATATTTTACTAACTAACTTAATGAAATTATGGACAGTGGTTCCATACAACCACCTTATTTTTTTTTTTTATTAACATTAAAGGTTTATTTTTAATCTATGCAAAATCGTTGTGTTGTGACAACACAACTGACCGAGGAAGAATCTATGTAAAATAGTTATGTCCAACACCAACTTAATTCAATCACTTAATAATAATAATAAAACAATCATAACGGCAGTGCTCTGGAAGAAATCATGGCAGCATTTCCCGATAACGTTGTCTCTTAGCGTGCTACAAAGACTCTAAAGGTATAACTTAACTAAAGGTATACCATTTCTAGGCGTGTTCCCCGAACTATATCTTAGGAGGTTGCTTAAGGTATACCTTCTTAAGTGCGACGTTAGCCAGGGCTGTCCGTGGCAGTGGTACTGACTTGGTTTGTCAATGGCTCAAAAATTGATTATTCACTGTTTAACTGCGTTATGTGAGAAAACGGTGTTCTTTATAATAGAAGCACTTCAGAAATAGTTGAAATTGCATTTATCAGGACTCGTGAGACCTCATAAATATAATCCAGATAGCAAACTACATCCAGCTGTGGATATTTTATATAATTTTGAAATGATTGTGCGAACCCGCAACCTCTCATGCCCGACCAACTACACTAACTGGCAGTATGCCATTTATATTATCATAATATATTTTGCCATAGTCTTCATTTACTCTTTCGAATAATCCGATCTAATATTACTTCTGACCTATAAGGCTGCCAAAATAATAAACATACACTGTTTGTTAATTGGCCAGAGGAGAACTGGCACCCCGACTGAGCCTGGTTTCTCCCAAGGTTTATTTTTCTCCATTAGGACACCTGATGGAGTTTTGGTTCCTTGCCACTGTCGCCTCTGGCTTGCTCAGTTGGGGACACTAAATTTTCAAATAAATATCCAAATAAATGTAATTACTAAACTAAATTATATCAACTACATTACTTAAATATATATGATAATTGAAATGAGCTGATGACATCACCGTTTTCTCCAGAGCGGCTGTACTGCCGAATCAAATTCTGTTCATTATTTTCCTGTTTAACACTGTGAAGCTGCTTTGAAACAATCTGCATTGTAAAAAGCGCTATATAAATAAAGTTGACTTGACTTGACTTGACTCCACAAGCAGGGTTAAGTGCCCGCATCATATTATTAGTGTAAATCACTAATTTCTGTTATTGGATGACCTACTCAATAAAAGAGCAACACGCAAAACATAATCAACAGCTAGGCCTACTATAGTGGAGAAAAAAAGAAAGAAAGAAAACAGCCGCCAGCAGATGAATTTCGGGGCTGAGCTCCGTCGAGTTTTTCTTGACAAAGTCGGACCAACAAGCTTTGCATGAAAACACTTCAATTAGCATTATATTATATGTCAGCCAAGAATTATATTGGTAGGCTATAGACTGAGATGTAAAGAAACAGTGGTGGCCACTACCGGAATGAACTGTCAGCAGTGATAAGGTATAGCTAAGAGTGGTCCAGACCAACCTTACGAAAGTATGACTTACAGAAGGCATACTTAACTACGATCTTTTCGGGTAACACGTATTAACGTTAAGGTACACCTTAAGGTATAACTTAAGAATGACGTAGCATCAAGAAGGTTTCCAGCCCAGATCAATTCTAGACTGCCCATACTGAACATCACATCTGTAAAGAAAAGTTATATTTAGTTTGTTGTTATGTACACTCACCTAAAGGATTATTAGGAACACCATACTAATACTGTGTTTGACCCCCTTTCGCCTTCAGAACTGCCTTAATTCTACGTGGCATTGATTCAACAAGGTGCTGAAAGCATTCTTTAGAAATGTTGGCCCATATTGATAGGATAGCATCTTGCAGTTGATGGAGATTTGTGGGATGCACATCCAGGGCACGAAGCTCCCGTTCCACCACATCCCAAAGATGCTCTATTGGGTTGAGATCTGGTGACTGTGGGGGCCATTTTAGTACAGTGAACTCATTGTCATGTTCAAGAAACCAATTTGAAATGATTCAAGCTTTGTGACATGGTGCATTATCCTGCTGGAAGTAGCCATCAGAGGATGGGTACATGGTGGTCATAAAGGGATGGACATGGTCAGAAACGATGCTCAGGTAGGCCGTGGCATTTAAACAATGGCCAATTGGCACTAAGGGGCCTAAAGTGTGCCAAGAAAACATCCCCCACACCATTACACCACCACCACCAGCCTGCACAGTGGTAACAAGGCATGATGGATCCATGTTCTCATTCTGTTTACGCCAAATTCTGACTCTACCATCTGAATGTCTCAACAGAAATCGAGACTCATCAGACCAGGCAACATTTTTCCAGTCTTCAACTGTCCAATTTTGGTGAGCTCGTGCAAATTGTAGCCTCTTTTTCCTATTTGTAGTGGAGATGAGTGGTAACCAGTGGGGTCTTCTGCTGTTGTAGCCCATCCGCCTCAAGGTTGTGCGTGTTGTGGCTTCACAAATGCTTTGCTGCATACCTCGGTTGTAACGAGTGGTTATTTCAGTCAAAGTTGCTCTTCTATCAGCTTGAATCAGTCGGCCCATTCTCCTCTGACCTCTAGCATCAACAAGGCATTTTCGCCCACAGGACTGCCGCATACTGGATGTTGTTCCCTTTTCACACCATTCTTTGTAAACTCTAGAAATGGTTGTGCGTGAAAATCCCAGTAACTGAGCAGATTGTGAAATACTCAGACCGGCCCGTCTGGCACCAACAACCATGCCACGCTCAAAATAGCTTAAATCACCTTTCTTTCCCATTCTGACATTCAGTTTGGAGTTCAGGAGATTGTCTTGACCAGGACCACACCCCTAAATGCATTGAAGCAACTGCCATGTGATTGGTTGATTAGATAATTGCATTAATGAGAAATTGAACAGGTGTTCCTAATAATCCTTTAGGTGAGTGTAAATCACAGGACAATGTTCCTTCAGTGGAAATTTTTTGGAGATTATTTACTAGGCCAAAACATGCTCAGAAAACGTAACCAGTTTAAGTTACAGTGAAGTGATTGAATTGAGTTGGTTGGACATAACTATTTTACATAGATTCTTCCTTGGTCAGTTGTGTTGTCAAAAACAAAACTTTAATGTTAATAAAAACTAAGTTGGTTGTGTGGAACCACTGTCCATAATTGAATTTAAGGTAAAGTATAATTATTTTGAGTGTAATATCATTTTGGCTTTAATAAGATTTTCCCAATAAATAGGCAAGAACAAACCTGGTGTCCTCCATGATTCCTGTTCTTTCCGACAGCAAAGCAATTGAACGCGACGAACTTGTAATCGCAACTTCAGAAGTGGGAAGTAGGGAATTTCTGATAGGCAGCATTAAACTCAAGGAAAACCAATGATGCTGTCTGAAAAAGAATTACATAAGTCATATAAATCAACACCACTCTTATATTTTTATTAAAAATATATAGGTTTGTATACTAAAATAAATAAAAAAAGCTTGTTATGAGGAATGTTAAGGCCCATTTACAGAATGATAACTACAAAGATACAGTAACAATAACTATAAAGTTTAAATAATTGTTATAATTATATGAGAATAAGTCCACACAACAGCTATAGCAATAGCTATACAGAGGAACGATATCATTGGAATCACTTTCAGAACAGTTTTTCATAACAACAGTTGTCGTTTATTTATCTTTATAGTTATCGTTCTTGGTGTGAATGGGCCCACTCTGTTTTAAAAACAGTTGAGCTGAAAAGTAGTTATCCTTTTGTCAGTACAAGCGATTATTCAAAGCTGTTCTTAAATTACACGTGAGGTAAATGTTTATCAGACAAAAGGATTTATTGCAGCTAGCTTATTGAATTTGACTAAGCTAATCAAGCTGTTTACAATGTCTAAATAAAGGAAATAAAATGGCAATAGAGCCAGCTGTCAGTCACTGGGAGTCGAACAGGCCAGTTGCATTCTGATTGATCAGGTCTGAACCGTGGCCTTGACAGGCGCCACGGCTGCTATCGACAGCAATCTGGTGCAGGAGAGACAGAGAGAGAGAGGAAAAGAGTGAGAGAGAGAGAGCTGTCCAGCGCTATTAACCTCTGGCCCTGACGTCCTTCTAGACATCACCGCTGCAGTAATTAGGGAGTCAATCGCAATCGCATGTATCACTTACCCTGTCGTGTCAGTCAGAGCGGCCCGTGACAGATTCATTAAGCTCTTGCCCTCCAGGTCCCCAGCCAAACGGACCTATAAACTACTTTTAACAGGACCTCACAAATTGGAGGGGGCAAGAGGAAGGGGAGGGTGCGTTAACAGCAGAGAATAAACGCTCAAATGACAATTAGCATTGATCAGTGGGTGGAAAACGGACACTCAATGACAAGAGATCGCAGGTGAAATGGCCTTCTGGGTTATAGCAGCACACGGGTGAACGCACACATGCTCCAGACTTTATACTGCTGTGTTGTCAGTCTTAGGCCAGACTCAAATAAGTGCGCAAATGTGAATGCTGTTGAGCACAGAATACAGCGGGATCCAAAAATCTGTCTAGTGGAAATGCTTCTATTTTTTTTTTTTTTTCGTTATTATTATTTTCCAATTTCATACATATTTTTTATTGAAATGGCTTCTCGAACAAGAACAAATGTGGGCGGGGCTTGATTTTGTCCATGAGGAATTGATTAGATGGTTGTGGTTTGCTATTGGTGGATCTCATGTGAGTGACAGGTTGCCCCGCCCTCACTCCATGAACAAGTCATCAGAGAAGAGAACAGATGACGCTGTAAGAGGGGTGGGGAAGTGATTTTGATTAAAGATTATAAGGCAGGTAAATTATAAATTTAAAACAAAAAATCATGTGCACAGAAATAATTTACAAGAAATACTATAGTTACAATGTTTAGTAGAGTTTTCGGTAACACTTTACAATAAGGTTTCATTATTTAACATTAGTTAATGTATTAACTAACATGAACTAACCATGAGCAGTACATTTGTTACTGTATTTATTAATCTTTGTTAACATTAGTTAATAAAAATACAGCTGTTCATGGTTTGTTCATGTTAGTTCACAGTGCATTAACTAATGTTAACAAAATTTTAATAATGTATTAGTAAATGTTTAGATTAACATTAACAAAGATAAATACATGCTTTATAAGTGCAGTTCATTATTAGTTCATGTTAGCTAATGTAGTTAACTAATGTTAACTAATGAACCTTATTGTAAAGTGTTACCGAGTTTTCTTTACAACTGTCTTTGCGATATGTGTATAGGTTTCTAGCTAGTTTAACTGAACTGTTTGACCTTAACTAACTTGCTCACCAAGTAATATTAGTATTAAAGTAATAACATATTAATAAAATAAAGTTTTTTACTGTAAATGTAAGTTCTGTGCCATAAAACCTAAAATGTTGCGGTAAAGTGCTGGCAACCACAGCTGCCATTTTAACCATAATATTTTTTTCAGTATACCACATTGTATGGTGTGTGGTCCCATTGCATATTATTTAAAGGGATAGTTCACCCAAAAATAAAAATTACCCCATAATTTACTCACCCTCAAGCCATCCTAGGTGTAAATGACATTCTTCTTTCAGACGAATATAGTCGGAGTTATATAAAAAAAATGTCCTGGCTAATCCAAGCTTTATAATGGCAGTGAATGGCAGCCCAAAATTTGAAGCCCAAAAAAGTGCATCCATCCATTATAAAAGTAATCCATAGCAATCCAAGCCTTCTGAAGCGAATTGATGCGTTTGTGTAAAAAAATATCCATATTTAAAGCTTAAAAACTTCCAGTGGACCACCTTTCGTATTGAACTTACACAGAAATTGTAACGCCTCTCGCAGTTCAAAATGCTTATGCTACATCCGACGTCATACATCACGCCAGTTCCTTAAGTTGAATACAGAAGACGGTCTGGCAGAAGCTAGATATTTTACTTTATAAAGTTTTAACTATGGATATTTTTCTTACACAAACCCAACGATTCGCTTCAGAAGGCCTTTATTAACCCCCGGAGCCGTATGGATTACTTTTATAATGGATTAATGTACTTGTTTGGGCTTCAAATTTTGGGCTGCCATTCACTGCCATCAGGGCTTGACATTAACACCTGCCAACCCGCCATTTGCGGGTGTATTTCAGCTGTGGCATGTAACACAGTCACTCCCACTAGCCACTTTGGCGGGATGAATTTTATTGTAGTCTTCTAAAAAGGCATCTGTTATAATCGTGTTGCGCATTATAACCAATCACATGCGATTCTTTTGAGCTTATGAATGCAATGTCTAATAATCAGAGGCGTTCAGATTAGTCATCGCTGAAACGCCGGAGTTTTGTTCAGAGCGCGCTCTCACTGAAATCTGCACTCTCATCATAAACAACAAAGCAGAGATGTAGCCTATGTGCGATGTACGTAGGAGATTCATTCATCATACAGTGATTCTGTTTTTGTTCTATTTCAGCAGCAAAAATTGTTTCAAGCAAAGATCACAGCAGAACCACAGCACATCTGATGTGACTGGCATAACGCTGGCTTGGCGTTAGACGTTCGATATTCGCAAATTTAGGGACTGTCTCTAAAGTTACATATGACATTGGTATACACGCTTCTAACTTCAATAGCATTTGAAGAGAATGACTTAAAGTCATAAAACCAACTGTAATGTGTTTATCTAGGTGTCAGGTATGATGCACACCTTTTAGATTTTTAATATTTAATAAAATAAACTGTCAAATCACATGAAAATATGGATATGTATTTCACTAGGCTACTGTATGGGCTTATACACAAAATATGCTAGATTTAAATAGGCCTATGTCATAGCTAATATAAAACTTATGAGAATATAATAAATAATTATTATATATAATATAATAAATTATATTTACACCAAAAAATCAACTGTTTTCTCTGTCTAGATTTAGGAGCGCTACACACAACCGTATCAGAGCTAAATAGGTCTATTTGATGACATGTCATGTTATACATTTCATGTAGACATGATCATGTAGAGTTGGTGTGTACAGTGGTCATTTGCATATAGTCAACAACAAATTTCCCAGCAACAAAAAAGGTTGTTTTAAACCTGTATGAGTTTCTTTCCTCTGTTGAACACAAAAGAAGATATTTTGAAAAATGTTGGTAACCAGTAGCCATTTACTTCCATAGTATTTTTTTTCCTACTATGGAAGTCAATGGTTACTGTCAACTGTCTGGTTACCAACATTCTTCAAAATATCTTCTTTTGTGTTCAACCCACCCTGTAATGTGTGTTCTTGTATTGCTGGCAGTAACAATGCACATTAGGGGACAATAGAATTACCTTTAAATATTATATATATTTTTAAGATGCTCTTCAAACTTTGCAGTGCCATGACAATAATAATTTTTTTTTTTTAAATTTAAAAAAAGAAGGCAGAAGACAGTTAATGTCCACTGCAACATGAACATGCTCTTTTATAGATTGCGAAACACTTTCTGAAACACAATGCATAGCTGTGTTTGCATTCATACTCTTGCATTGCCTAGTTTCGGCCCTTATTAGCTCTTTTGCATTTGTTTACACACTCTCTCTCTTGTTTAATTTCACTGAACACTGATGCATTCCCTGCTTTAATTATTGATGGGCTTTTCCTAGTGCCGCTGCACTGATTACTTCTTCTTAATTAGTCAATTCTTTACCTCATACACAAAGTGCAATTAAACACAACAAGTTATTACCTCTGTCAGACAGACCATTAGTACCGTGTGCGCGGATGTACACGCGTGTGTGAGTTTCAGCAGCCTATGGTTCAGTCTCATTGGAGATATATGACACAAACAAACTCCGCTTTGCTATACAAACACACACACGCACACACACATAGACCCACTTCCAAACAAACAACCCGTATCATCTCAAATGCATGGCAATTACTGTATGGCCATCCTCTGCAGGGCTGGGAAAACACAAAGACAAGTAGACGTAGCTTGCGGTTCAGTTGTAAATATCCCCTGCAATTCATTTGAGAGCGAATCAGAGACATTAAGCTCAGCTGCAAGTGGAAAAGCACATAAACGGCTTTAAAATTAAAATTGAGCTTGGAATCAGCTGTGGTGATGCGTTCTTGGCAAACATTGCAGCAGCGTTTTAGAAACAGAGCGGGGCATATCGTCCGGGAGGAACCTCTCGATTGCTATTATAATTATTCACCACCTTTTAGTTGATTAACTTCTAATTGCTCCTCTGCATTCTAATGGTCCCACTCTGATCATTACAGTTATTGCCTGCCATAATTACCGGTAATGTTCTTTTCGACACACTTGTGATAATTGCCTGTAGAGAAAAGTTGTTTTTTGGAGGTTGTCGTTGTGCATGGAATTCACACATGAAAACTGATGGAAAACAACATTATAGGTCGATAACAAGTTAGTTGAGTAAAGTACTGTAACTTTTGATTAAACAATCTATATCTTGTCAGATTTTATGCATTTTAGCAGGACACATAATATACTTTTATGAACTATCTTTTATATAATACTGTGTATTTAAAGAAATATTCTGCTAATAAACTAAATAAACTTTTTTTAGGTGAGCTGAGAAACATACAGTAGCTCTTATTCTCTGACATGATTAAACATCCGGTTTAGCAAGACAAATAATTTGCGTTATAATAAATTTTATATAGTATTGTGTATTTAAATAACAGTTTAATGCTTATAAACTAAAGCACTTAATGTATAATGACTTTGTGGACGTACTTGTAGTTACATTGTTATTACAATGTTATTAATTATAATAACCATGTAATAACCATTTGCATTGTGTACTGTTGTTTTCTTAGCACCACAAATAAAAACTGACAAATTAAAACTGATAATAAAATTACAATATAAATTGTATATTACTGGGTAAGAATTGTTTAATAGTAATGAAAATGATTTTTCGACGTTGTAAATAAAAGAAAATACTATTTCAGTCTTTCTACTTGATAATGTCATGTTTAGTCTAATGTGTTACTTGCCATTCATTTGTAATTATTTGTGAAATTTACTAGTAATTTTTGAGCGAAAATTGTAAGTAATTCATACACCACATTTTGTTTAGAGCACATTTGTAACGTAATTTTATGTAAAATGTTGCACGTTTATCTTGGATAATCAGCCTTATAGTTTAGAAATAAAAAAACCCTTTAAAAAATATCTACAGATACTTACCAATAAATCATGCATAAAACGTTCATAATACATTGATGGATTTACTGTTTCAGTATATTGGGCTTGATTATTATCAAATACAGCATATCATTCAGTGTCCTAAGATTTGCTGCATTTGTATTATTTTATATATGTATTGTGTGTGTGTGTGTGTGTGTGTGTGTGTGTGTGTGTGTGTGTGTGTTAAAAGCCTTTCACAAATCCAAAGCCGACTTAACCATAATACACCAACTAGCCTTTGAGAAAGCAAAGAGGGCACATTTTAAAGTTCTTAACAACTACCCCTCCGCCCTCTACACCCACCACCCCAAACACTCACACACACACACACACATACAAACCCCTGGATAATGTTCCTTGCGCAAGGCTGACCAAAGCTTTCCTATCGCCTCCCTCTCTCTCCTGTTTTTCCAGACCATTAAAGATATTGCCGAGCCTGGGAACTCTGCATGTTAAATCACTTAATCAAAAGCAATGGGTCGAAAATCTTGTTTCTCTTCTTTTATTTGATTCATTCCTCCAGATAAAGGGAGAGCAGGGAATGCAGAAAGCACATTATCACTTTGGCCCAATAGCACATGCATTATGTTCTAAGCAGCCGCAGAAAGACTATCATTGGGTCTGATCCCTCTGGGTATGGGGCGACTGTTTTCACCGATCATCCATTCAAACACCCTACGAGCACTCCACTGTCTGCCTGTACCACGTCTATCCTCACGTGGCCCCTGTGGTCCTCCTTGTCACTCGGCTTGGCGTGAATGAATAGACCCTTTTAAGTTGAAACACCTGTGCTGTAATTCTAAAGTGTCAAACAGAGATGCATAACACCGCTCGCTTGCCTTAATAAAGTTCTTGCAGATGCAGCATTCAAGAGAAAGACGGGGAGAGGGAAGTCATGCTTGCTGGGATGCCCAGGAGCCAGGACATTCACTTGGACTCCTGCTCTTGCACTGAGACTCTGAACGCTTCCTCCATATTAACAGGGGCAGTGCTGCTAACTCCCTGTTTCATAGTAAGCAAACACTAAAAGCCTGTCTGTGATGTCCACCTTTAAAGACCTTAACCGTGCACACGGTTTTTATTTGCAGTGATGCCATTTTAGGGAACAGTTCTTAAAATGAGCATATTTAATAATCTAAAAAACCCTTTTTCACCAAAAAGAACCTTTTGTGGAATGCACACTTTAATAAAGGTTCTTTAATGGCATTTATGGTTCCATGACATTAACATCTATGAAAACTTTCCATTCCACACAAAAACTTTTTTATAGTGGAAAAAGGTTTTTTTGTTCAAAATGTTGAAAAAAATTGGTTCTTTTAAGAACTATCCAATGAAAGATTCTTAATGGCATGAGGGGCTTTTGCACTGGGTAATTATAGGAGCTCAGTTATGAGTTCCTATAATTACACTAATGCCTTTTTACACTAGTGCGTTTACACTCGATCCTCGTTTATACTGGTGTTTCCATTGCGTTTCAGAAACGATCTCCGTCCACACTACATGACCGAAAACGCGTCACATGATCGTTACTGCACACTGGGCATGCGCATACAAGTGTAAACAGTTGTCTCTTGCTCATTTAGGCCCACTAAAAAGGACCACAAAGTCAGCAAAGCATGCAGTTCCGTCTCCGTGTTATTGTTTACACGGTCATCGAGGAGAGAGACCTGCCCTGAGCCGGTGTTACCCAAAAGCCACCAATGGTCTCTATGATCAACTTAGGCGTACAATGCTTTTGGGAAACGCAGCCCTGTTATTGTTGTGTTCAGCTAGCGTAATGTGGGCAGCCACGCCATCATTTTCAAAAGTCTCCGTTTTGGTCCGTTTACACTGAAACGAAACCCTGCAGAGTTTTCAAAGTCTCCGTTTTCGAGGTTTGAAAGCGCCGGAGTAGTGTAGACGACAGGCGTAACCGTAGCAAAAGTTATGCTTTTTAAAACGAAAATGCACTAGTGTATATGGGGCCTCAGTAATAGGAACTAGCCACAAGGATGGTCCCCCGAGAACTAAGGTCCTGATTACACCTGGTATTAAGATGCGTTTTGGACGATCGGATCACAAGTAGACAAGGGAGACACATATCCGTTTACACCTGGTGTTTTAATCTGTCTCTGAACACATTCGCCCACATGAGTGTCTACACTATGAAAGCAATCCGGTCAAATTCGTTTTTGACGACCTCTGGGAGTGGTCAATAGTAGACAAGCTCAAATCGTTTTAGACCCTGTTTACACCTGTATTTAGTGTCGTCCACTTGTGATCCGATCGACCAAAACGCCCGGTATTCAACAACTCAATAACTCCGTAGCATAAAGGTTGAGAAGTGCCTGTACTTCAGTGTCAGTCCATCTATCGCTGTTTTCCATGTTCTTGGAGTAAGTATATGTAAACTATGTGTGTACACTTCTTTTTTTTAAGTGGTGGATACCGGTGTATCATATGACATGCGTTTGGCCAATCAACATACACTTGCATCACTGGTAGTTCCTATTGCTGGGTTAGACCCTACTCTGAAGTTAATTAAGTTCCTATAACCAAAATCGTTCCCAGTTCTTCCGCCAATAGTTATAGTCATAGACATAATAAATACATAGACGCCCTATTGGCCGTTTTAGAACGTTGCTGCAATACGTCAACGCGTCCGCCATATTGCTGAGGGCAAGACTGCGCTGTAAACAAATGCAAGTAAACGTGTGAGCTGTTTTTTTTCTGGATAAAAACAGAAATAACGTTTACATTTATCAACCGATTTTCGTGGTTTATGATGTACGTGGTGTACAAAAAGTTCCATTCTCTAGTTATTTAAAATCTCGATAGTTTTAATAAGGAATTGTCAAAGGCTTGTAATGTATTTGGCTTTTTATACTTGAATAAGAATTGTGAAGACGCCCATACTGAGATATAATGAAATTTTCACATTAAATGAAATAAAGTTTTCTTATTGTGGAAAAAGCATTTTCTGTCTTTAACCGATTTTAGCTTTTCCTTTGCTTAGAATTGACCGGCATTGAGAAAATGAAACAAATCGGCAAATACAAATAACACTGGCAGGCTGCTTTCTGTATTTTTATAGCACTAAAATGATAGATATTTACAAATAGATACTCCAAATATACAATAACAAAGATAACTGATGGATCCTTTATACATATGATATGGTACAACTACAGTGCAATGCAAATAGTAAATATAAGATAAAGTGATAAGTAATAGTAAATAGTTTAGTCAATAAAAAAATAGTCAATGAAATAAACAGTAGCAAATAAAATAATGAATAGTATAATTATATGATATCAAAAATACAATAATATAATATAAGTCAAGTCAACTTTATTTATATAGCGCTTTTTACAATGCAGATTGTTTCAAAGCAGCTTCACAGTGTTAAACAGGAAAGTAATGAACAGAATTTGATTCGGCTGTACAGCCGCTCTGGAGAAAACGGTGATGTCATCAGCTCATTTCAATTATCATATATATTCAAGTAATGTAGTTGTTCCCGGTTCCGGCTGACCTAGTTAATGCAGCCTAACAATCATTTAATTGATTTGAATAAAATATAAATTAAAAATGTTTTATGTGTATGCCATAGTAAAGAGATATGTTTTTAGTCTAGATTTAAACTGACAGAGTGTGTTTGCTTCCCAAACAATGCTAGGAAGATTGTTCCAGAGTTTAGGTGCTAAATAGGAAAAGGATCGACCACCTGCAGTTGATTTTAATATTCTAAGTTTTTATCAACTTTTTTTTTTATTATCAACTGGCCACAGATTTGAGACCGCAATAGACGTGATGAAGTATAATGTGTTAAGAGCTCGCTCAAGTACTGGGGAGCTAAACCATTTAGTGATTTGTAAGTAATTAGCAAGATTTTAAAATGTATGCAATGTTTAATAGTGAGCCAGTGCAGTGTTGACAGAACCGGGCTAATATGGTCATACTTCCTGGTTCTAGTAAGAACTTGAGCTGCAGCGTTTTGGACCAGCTGCAGTTTATTTATTAAGCGAGCAGTGCAACCACCCAGTAGAGCATTACAATAATCTAGCCTTGAGGTCATGAACACATGAACTAACTGTTCAGCATTTTGCATTGAAAGCATATGCCGTAATTTAGATATATTTTTAAGATGGTAGAATGCAGTTTTACAGATGCTAAAACTATAATATAAATCATGTCAACTCATGTCTCAACTTTTACATCCAAGTTAACTAGCGGCATCGCTAGCTATTTTAGTCTGACTTACTCCGGTGGCCAACTAACATTACTATTATATAATGACAAAATACAACCAGAAACAAATGTCCAGTCTTACTTGTGAAAGGTAATTCCCAGAGGCCTGATTTCAATTGTGCAGCGATTTGTACAGGCCCACGCAGCACACGAAGCAGGCATTTTTCTCAATTCAAGTTATGAGAGTTATGGGAAAGTTGCCCTCCGCAATATGGCGGCGCCATTGACGTACGATCCAGTGGCCAATAGGGCGTCTATGTATTTATTATGTCTATGGTTATAGTTCCTCCAGTGCGAAAGCC
This sequence comes from Rhinogobio ventralis, assembly GCA_039654625.1. Taxonomy (NCBI): domain Eukaryota; kingdom Metazoa; phylum Chordata; class Actinopteri; order Cypriniformes; family Gobionidae; genus Rhinogobio; species Rhinogobio ventralis. The sequence continues at coordinate 16,360,045 of CM077215.1, read as the reverse complement.
TTTATAGCTGTGAAAACAACCTTTATTTTTAAGAGTATGTAGAGGTTCCATGGATGTTAAATGTTATTTATGTAACCATAGATTCCAAAAAAGAACCTTTATTTTTTATAGCCAAATACTGAACCACATTTTTCAGGTATCATGTAGAATTGTATTTGGGTACATAAGTCACATAGGAATTAAAAATTAAAAATGCTCAAATCAACAGCATCAAAACATGTAATCATTAATTTGACGAGAGTAAAATTCTTAGTATTCATGTTGAGTATCGTGTCTGTATCTACTAACAATTCACCTTATAGCCTTCAAACCTCTAAAACACAAGAAGAAATAAGACTTTGCTTACAGACATATGTTTGGGCAGCATGACGTATGCTTCCTATCAACTCAGAAGAACAAGACAAATCACTGAACTTATAGAGAAAGACAAATCCATACACAGCATCCTGTGCAGCTGCCGCCATCTGCATTCTAATACACACTGTGTATCTTTCTCCATAACCTCACACAGCTGTGGGGAAATGTGTGAATGAAGGTGCAAGTAATTTAACTACAATAGCTATAAAAAACCTTTTGCTTTAACCCTTTTTTATCTGTTTAAGATCAACATAATCTCTTCAGTATTTGTTGGTATTTGTACAAAAAATTTTGGCTTTTTATATGTTTGAATAGATGCTGAAATTGATCAGCCTATGGGGAAAAAAAATTAAGTATGCACTTACTATACATATGAACTTTAGAAACATACAAATATTTGCAAATATGAATCTGTAAATAGATAAAAGATTAGTTAAAGGCACAATATTGAAGATTTTTGGATTAAAATATACAAAAACAGTGTTATATTTTGACTTGTGTTTACAATATCCCAAATGTTTTCAGGAATGTTTAAATCCAGTCATTTTAACCAGGACACGGACCGTGTCCATGCATTCGTCTGCGGCATAATTAAAGCTCCACTGCTCTCGAGCCGTGTGTCCCGCTTGTTGTGTCCAGCTATCAGCCCCACCCTGCTTCATACTACAGTAACGTTAATAAATCTTTAATACATTAGCTCATCCATGAATATGATTTCTGCCCGAGTCCCTTGGATTCTTTTCCACCGACAACAACTCCCATGATTCCGCGAAATCAAGGCGTCATCAAGTTACGCCTTTGTTTTGAATAAGTGACCTCTAGCGGCGAAAATTACATATTGTGCCTTTAAAGTCAGGATTGAAGTGATAGGAGGGAGCGGGGCACAACCTAACGCTTTTTGACTTTCTCAGTTTCTCAGTGTAAATCCACTTAGGGTTCGGAGTATTTATTTTTTCCCACATTAATTTCCCACATGTCTAGTACAATTATATGGTTTTGTTTCATTAATACAGTGTATACTTTTTTCTTGATTTACATTTTCTTGATGGAAGTGAAATGTAACAACATGCCCCATAGGTGGAGTACATTGTAACATGTGAGAGGCACATTGTAACATGACCAAATGACAGCTTAAAATGTTATCTGATATAATCAAAAAAATATCCAAGACAAACTAAAATATTTTGTAAATAAAATACAATTATTATCTTTTTCAAATAAAATAATGGCATTTTTTAATCATTAAAAATATACACCTTTTTGAGTTTGACAACAAACACACTGCAAAACGTAGCTATACAGCATAGTTAAAACATAAAAATAATTGATAACTTCTGAACATTGACTCTCAGTCATTATTCATCTCTTTCTTATGGTTTCTCAATAGAATTCATAAAAGTATAGAATAGAATAGTGTACTTATAATAGGGGCACATTGTAACGCAGTGTGACAACATGCCCCACCTGCGCAACTGGGATTTAAACCTGGCTCGTGTCTTCTGCTGGTTAGATCAGCATTAAAGAACTATCTCAACTGTTAAATAACAGATATAAGATTAAAATAATATCAGATTTGTCTTATTTTAAATAAACACAAAAAACAGAGATGAAAAATAAACTTAAGTAAGAAATTTACTTTTGCTATGGTTAAATAAATGTTCAGTGATATCTTCCAAAGATTTTTTAATTTTGGCGCAATTGTTTCTCTAAATAATGTTTATATGGCAACTAGTAAATACACTAAGTTTCGTCATGCTGGCATGTGTGGAAAGTTTTAAACCATGTGTGTTACAACTAACCCCGCGTTAGGTTGTGCCCCGCTCTCCCCTACACTATACCCAATAAAGCATTTCGCAGAAATTTAAACCCAACAACTGCGTGTGCAACTACTGTACGAGTTGAAGCCAGTGGATTACTTTTTAAAGATCTGTTCTTGGATGGCCTTTTTGTCAATGAACAATCGAATCATAAGGCTCTTAGGCCCAGACAGGGAAAGCTTCTCAAAGTACTTATCAACGAACAAATAAAAACACTCTTTTAATTATGAAAAGTGAAAAGCATAGCATCATTGTGGAGAGTTTGGAATGGCTAATGCATTCCACGATCATCAGATAATCTTTAACTTCACTCTTTAAGACACTCTTTGTAATTTCATGATTGGGGGTTCAGATCCGGAGCCCTGCACACTGTGATAAAGTGCAGTTTGGCCAAAATCCCTTTCTTTATGAGCGGACAGAAGGCAAAACAAGACCTAATATCTCTTCATCTTCTTAAACTTCTCAACTTTTGCTTTGTATTGTGTTCAATCACTTAACATGCAAATATTAACCATCCATTTAGCTAAAACTTTAAATCCAGCATGAGAAGTGCTCAAGGTCGGATCTGAGGGAATGCGGCATTGTGGAAAAGAAAATCTAAGTATTACAGCTTTCCAGTTATAATAAATGAATGAATATTTTATGAAAAGTGAATTGGAATAAAAAAGAACAGGACAAAAGTAAAACAAGCAACCTTTGAAGTAAAAAATAAGCTGAAACAAAGCTTCAAATCTTCCCTACAACAGCATGTTTAAAAAGGAGAGTGAATCAAATAAAACTTTAATCTTCTTACACTAGTGCTTGAAACAGAGCATCGCGTCTTTATAAGGGAAGATTGTGTTATTATAAAAAAATCACTAATGATAGTTATAATGCGGTAATATTTCTCATGCAAATAACTTGTTTATTTGTTTTTGCTCAACTGAAATTCCGGTAAAGTAATGAGAAGTGAGCAGGGGGTGTTTGATATGTGTGCTTGCTTTGGTTTAAAAGTTTAAGAGGGGATGTTCTGTCATGACGCCGACACAGATCAAAAAATTTATTTGATATATATTTCGGTAAGACGATTACCCACTGGGAATAAAGTCGTAGGCATCTGCCGAACTGCGTGGCTCATTAGGTAAGTTGGTGCACTTCTCTAATTGAGGGTTAAGTTCAAAACATGGCATCCTTTGTGAATGTAACTCTCGCTTTCAAGTTATAATGACCAGAATGAAAAACTACAATACAGAAAAAAGAATCGAAACCTGATAAAAAAACATTATAATACGTAAGGGCATAAATATTTGATCTGAAAATAGTGGAATTCAATTAGGATTCTTCAGTAAATGATGCAATGCATCATGAAATTTTAATTTCATTCAATTAAATAAGTTTGCTATAATACATAAGCATTTTTTTTTAAAAATATGCTGAAGAATCAAATGTAATTTTACACCATACACTGTAAAAAAAAAAAAAAATTCTAAGTTATTTGTTAAATAAAACAAAGACTATTGGAGAGTACATTTAAGTGCTTCAAAATGTCATGTTTAATTCAATGTGTTACTTGCCATTTCTTTGTAAATAACTGTGAAATTTACTAGCAATTTTCATTTTTTCAGTGTAGTGGAATATTGATCAATACAGTAAGTTTTACAGTCAAAAATCCCATTTTGAATAAAAGACAACATGCAATGTGCTGTTATTATAGTAATTATAATCAGCTAGTAAATTCTGTAATCAATACATTGAATTTTCATTGTTAAACATCCTCATTTATGCATTTTCACACCACGTTTTTCAATAACTAATTATTTTGGTTTGCATGCAATATTTTGTACTGTAATGTCAATGCTAAATTGAGAGCGATCTCATTCATAATTGAAAGTTTATGTACACAAATGTTTGAATGAACACTGAAAGAACATTATCAATGTGTTAACAGCATTTTAAACGTAATGCAGTTTTTTTTCAAATATTTACAAATCCTGATGCCGGAACTTTAGGCTATCTGAGACTTTTTTTAATGATACATTTAACACAGGAGAGAATAAAACTGTTATAAGGTCAAACTATAGGTACATCATTAGACACATATTATTAAATGCATGTGATGACATTAAATACTTTATGGTGCTCAACCGAACTTGCTATGTGAACACAAAAAAAGTAAAGGACAAGATTTGAAAAGGTTAAATGGTCCTGAAAAAACAGACAAACTTGTGCTACTCAAGATAAAAAATGCCCGCATTGGAAATTAACGGGAGACTAATTTCATCTAGTAGAAATGCAGTTCGGTACTGCGCACAAACAAAATCTTACTGAAAGCTCATTTTTTGAGATATCAACCTCAAATTTGGAACACAACTAGTTCAGCCTCATAGTTTAGATTCTGTGCATTTCTCATAACAATAAACTTAAAGGAATAGTTCACCCAAGCAGATCTCGCCCCCCATTGACTACCATAGCATATTTTTTCCTACTGTGGTATAGTCAATGGGGGCGACATCTGCTTGGTTACAAACATTCTTCCAAATATCTTCCTTTGTGTACAACAGAACAAAGAAATATATACAAGTTTGGAACAACTTGAGGGTGAGTAAATGATGACAGAATTTTTGGGTAAACTATTCCTTTAAACTTCTATAACTTTTTTGAAGTTCACTTTTTTTTTTTTTTTTTCAGCAATAATCTGCAGTGTCATCTTTAAAAAGAGACCTAACGTAACAACAGTATAAGTTGGAAATTTCATTTTCAGGTTCATGCTCAAACAGTGGTTAACGGGTAATAAATTGATTATACTGCATAAATATAATTTAGTACCATAAAATACAAAATATTAAATAAAAAACATTATCGAACTAAAATATAGTACATTCATTTCATTAAAATAAATGAAAATTGCCACGCAAGCAGCACCAGATGGTTTATTATTAATATAATACAATCAATGAATTCAATATTATATAAAGTTCTATGGGGAATTCATAATGATTTGTACATTTCTAAGGTTGCATTTAAGTAAAAGAGAAGCTGTACTGAAACTGATACAGAACATCAATGTCTATCCAAACGTTTTTATTTTTATATATATATATTTTTTGGTCAGGTTTTAATCTTAAAAAGCAATATAAATAATAACTTGACTATGTTATAAAAATAGAGGTACTCAGAACATGATTTGGTTATGAATATTGAAAGCCATCCGAACTGTATGCATGTATTCAGAGTGCTGGAGCTCCTTCACTGCTGTGTGTGATGCAGGAAAGCAGTGGCTCTGTGAATAGACCACCGTACAATTAATACAGGGTCCCATCTGTCCCGACCTGCGTCTCAATTTGATTGTAGCCCGCTCTCCATTGTGCCTTTTTATCTCTAAGTGTTTCTACTGCTCTCTGCCGCTGTATCCCGGCATTCTTTGAATATAGAGGAGAGGTGGCGTGCATTCATGCGTGTGAGGCGGTCTTTTGGTGGCGGTCAGGCTCGACTCTTAGAGACCTGGAGTACTACTATAGCTCTTTGATTTCAGAGGGAGTGTTTGAGAGACTCCGGGCTGGAGAGAGGGGCTAAATCTAGGGGGTGGAGAGCACGGGGCCAGCGTGGCGATGGACGTCGAGTGAGAGGGCGTCTGAAATAGGAGTGTGGGCGCTCTGCTATGAAGTGCATTAACATGACAATGGCTTTCATCTAGCAGGAGACTTTTGGATATACACACACACACACACACACACACACACAGCCAGTAACCCTGCTGTAGGGTGTTTACCTCTGACCACGAAATGCATAAAAGTACCCTCTGCCTGTATCTGCATATGAAGATCAAATAAAAATACATCTGCATCATGATTATCAAACAGCATCTAACATAGAAAATGCTCTGATCAGCGTTCATAATCAAGATTATTAATGCTCATCTGAGTGTATCGTTCATTATTATTTGCTTGCACTCAAAAAAATATATTTTTTGCTGCTTGTTCAATTTAGTTAATGCAACATAATTCTTGAACATTTTGTGAATTACGTTTTAATTTAAATTTGTAAAATGGTTCTTTGCTTATTCCATTTGATTAGGACAGAGCAATATGGAATATTTACAATGCATCTGTGCAACTTTAATGGTGAAAATCAAGCACACTTAATATTTTAATGCACTTTTTGTGATTAATTTAACATTTAAATTCAAAAATCCTTTCTTCTGATTAGCAAGTGAAGAGACTGAAAGAAAAAACTGCTTTTAAGTCGGTCAGTTCCATTCATTTCCATACATTTTGTTCATTTCGAAACTGATTCTGATTTGTTAGTCAACACTTGTTGTTCATTTAAGTCTTTGCAATTTTCATGTATAAAAAAAAATTAAAATGTTGTAGAGATTGCTGTTTATTACTATTGTTATACCAGTGCATGTAAATGAACATTCTAAAATATAAATTACATTTAAGATAAATTTGAGTTCTTTAAATATTTCAAAAACTTTGAATTTATTTGGCAACAATGGCTGTTTTGTTGAAATGTTCTTCTGCAAAAAAGAGTCAAATATTTCAGAGCATAGAAAGAAATATATATATTAAATATTGTCAAAGACAAAATATTGCCCAGCTATAACTTGGACCACATTAGCAGTTTTTATTGGATTACATTCATTTTGTTTACTAGAAGAAGAAAAAAAAGATAATAATATAAATAGCCAGTGTTTGAAAAAAAGGGTAAAAGTATTCAAATATGCATGGTGTTATGAAATAATGTAAATAGTATTATTTTAATACCTTTAATACAATGGATGAATTACTTTTTTTATGGTAGCGCAGAAAATCAAATCCAGCTGAATCTTTTTTTCTTTTTACTGCATCTGGTAGACCTGAAGAAATTATTTATTTCTTGTAGAAAGCAGCATTGAAAAATAAATTCCTGTTTGCTTACATCTATTGAACACTCTTTTTTTTGAGCATGCACTTAAGGATTGCACTAAAATGAGGCTGTTCAAATAATATGTAAAATATGCAATGCATTTAGTCAATGGTCATGACCACATCTGTTTCTGGTGCTTTCATATTCAAGTTGTGATGACGTGAAAATGAAAGTTGCTTGTGAAAGGTGCATGGCTTACAAGGCAAATGGCATTTTTGATTGTGCCATCTGCTTTGTGTCTGGCTACATCAATGAATATGCGCTTACTGTTTTTGCATATGTAAAGTTGGGCTGCTCATTCCCATGTATTCAACCCCCCCCCACAAAAAAAATTGGGGGGATTGGGGGGGTCTTTTTTCCCTTGACAAGCCAGAGACATTGTACAATGAGGCACGTGAAAACATGTCCCTAGTATTTGAATGTGATTCATTGGACAGCTTCTTCAAATTAATTCCGAGAGTCGGGCCAGATTGCTTTACAGCTATGTCATATTCCTTTGAATGGCAAAGCCTATTGACGGAAATGGAGGGTGACAGCCACCCAGAAAGCCCATTGCGTGATGTGGCGGGACAAAATGATAGGGGTCATAGCAAGTGTTATTACACCGGGCCCACACAATATCTCCCAAAAGCATCACACTGTGTTTTTATCCATAATTTAGATTGCAGGCTTATAGTCGGCTCTCTGCGTTAGATGAGGAAATAGATCTGTCCCGCCATGCATGGAGATTTCTCTAATCATATGTTGGCGGGAAGCAGAAAACAGCAACATGGGGCAAAATACACACCAGAAGGTGGTTACCACCGAAAGCACTTTTGCCAAACCGTCAAACAGAAAACAAGCTATTTTGAAAATAAACAGAAGACGTTGCATGGCCTAGAAAAGCCAATATAGGGCCTAGGTTTTATAAACCAGACATTTTGTTTAAAAGGTCATCGAAATGCATAGTGATGTGCAAGAATTACCCACTTAGACTGAAAACGAACATGTAAAGCGCATATTCTTGTTTTTATTTGCCAATGAAGGCTGGGTGAATATGAAATCCTTGACACCACAATTATAAATCAGCCCAAAAAGGGCAAAATAGTTTTGTTTGCATTTAACAAGTGCCTCAAACCAAACTCTGAGCATCTTTCAAAGATTTGATTCCATAAAACTTTCCTGGAACAACATGCCATTCAACCAATCAGATTTGAGGGACAAGTTTACAGTTGAAGTCATGTTTAGGCTCACAATCAGGGTTTGGTGCTTCTGCATCAGTGTTATTCACCTATCATATCCCTCTGATTTTAAGTATAACTTATAGGGTTAATTCAATTCAATTCACATTTATTTGTAAAGCACTTTCACCATTTAAATACACAAAATGGTAACGATCTGATAGGTAGGATCTAAACCAACTTAATGCCTGTCCCTGAATACCAGTGTAATTTTGTAGTCGATCTAAGAGTATTCTATGATCTAGTGTTTCATAGATATAATTTTTTTGCAAGAAGGAGCAGGACACAACTTTTTCTAGTATTTTAGACATAAATGGAAGATTTGAAATGGGTTTGCAAATTCATCTGGATCTAATTGTGGTTAATAACTAATTAATAACTGCCAGCTCGAATGGTCTTGGGACATGACCTAGAGATAAAGATGAGTTAATAATATTGAGAAGAGGCTCTTCTGCTACAGGTAACAACTCTTTCAGTAGGTAATGGATCTAATAAACATGCTGTTGGTTTAGATGCAACGATAAGTTTATTTAGCTCTTCCTGTCCTATAGTTGTAAAGCACTGCATTTGTTCTTGAGGAGCGATAACAGAGGCTGAATCGTAAAATGCTGTCAAAATAATTGTATGCCTGATATTCTCAGTGAAGAAATTCATAAAGTCATTGCTACTAAACTGTAATGAAATATTTAGTTTAGGTCTGTTTATTTGTTAATCTAGCCATTGTACTAAACAAGAACCTTCGTTATTTTCTATGAGTTTGCGGAGATGCTCGGCCCTGGCTGCTTTTAGAGCCTTTTTATAAAGGGAAGTGCTGTCTTTCCACGCAATTCTAAAGACCTCTAAATTAGTCTGTTTACATTTTCACTCAGATTATGAGTTTCTCTCTTGATAGGGTGAGTAATACTGTTGTACCATGGTGCAGTACTTTTCTCTCTAACCTTTTTTAATTTGATGAGTGCAACAGTTTCTGATGTGCTATAGAAAATGGTGCCCATACTTTTAGTCATTTCCTCAAGTTCATTTGTGTGTTTGGGTACACTGAGCAGCTGAGACAGGCAGGTTATTTATAAATCTATCTTCACAGATCAGGCATAACATTATGACCTTTTTATATTCCTAATATTGTGTTGGTCCCCCTTTTGCTGCCAAAACAGCCCTGACCCGTCGAGGCATGGACTCCACTAGACCCCTGAAGGTGTGCTGTGGTATCTGGCACCAAGATGTTAGCAGCAGATCCTTTAAGCCCTGTAAGTTGCGAGGTGGGGCCTCTATGGATCGGACTTGTTTGTTCAGCACATCCCACAGACGCTCGATTGGATTGAGATCTGGGGAATTTGGAGGCCAAGTCAACACCTCAAACTCGTTGTTGTGCTCCTCAAACCATTCCTGAACCATTTTTGCTTTGTGGCAGGGCGCATTATCCTGCTGAAAGAGGCCACAGCCACCAGGGAATACCGTTTCCATGAAAGGATGGCCATGGTCTGCAAAAATGCTTAGGTAGGTGGTACATGTCAAAGTAATATCCACATGGATGGCAGGACCCAAGGATTCCCAGCAGAACATTGTCCAAAGCATCACACTGCCTCGGCCGGCTTGCCTTCTTCCCATAGTGCATCCTGGTGCCATGTGTTCCCCAGGTAAGCGACGCACACGCACCCGGCCATCCACGTGATGTAAAAGAAAACGTGATTCATCAGACCAGGCCACCTTCTTCCACTGCTCCGTGGTCCAATTCTGATGCTCACGTGTCCACTGTTGGCACTTTCAGCTGTGGACAGGGGTCAGCATGGGCACCCTGACTGACTATGCAGCCCCATACGCAACAAACTGCAATGCACTGTGTATTCTGACACCTTTCTAACCAGCATTAACTTCCTGAGTAATTTGAGCTACAGTAGCTTGTCTGTTTGATCGGACCACACGGGCCAGCCTTCACTCCCCACGTGCATCAATGAGCCTTGGCTGACCATGACCCCGTCGCCGGTTCACCACTGTTCCTTCCTTGGACCATTTTTGCTAGATACTGACCACTGCAGACCGGGAACACCCCACAAGAGCTGCAGGTTTGGAGATACTCTGACCCAGTCGTCTAGCCATCACAATTTGGCCCTTGTCAAACTCACTCAAATCCTTACGCTTGCCCATTTTTCCTGCTTCTAACACATCAACTTTGAGGACAAAATGTTCACTTGATGCCTAATATATCCCACCCACTAACAGGTGCTGTGATGAAGAGATAATCAGTGTTATTCACGCCACCTGTTAGTGGTCATAATGTTATGCCTAATCGGTGTATAGTGGCTGGGAAAATTATTCTATCTAGTCGATAACGTGGCGCAATACGGCAAATATCAGCAGTATGTAGTATGCACATTACAAGGTGGTGATCAGTGACATCATCACTTTGAGGTAGAATATCTATATCAGTAGGATTGGTTCCATGCGATATAATTAAATCTAATTTATGATTAAAAGGATGAGTGGGTGCAGTGACGTTTTGCTTGACCCCAAAATAGTTTAATAAATCTGTAAACACAACCCCTAATGCATCAAGTTTAGGGATAGGGATAGGGTTAGGATTACATTTTCAGACAGAAATGTTGTTCCAAGATCAACAAAATATGTTGACCCATGCAAAATCAGGGCGTGCCATTGTATCAGTCCCAAAATTTTGGTATAAATTCCAGCAATCTTATTGGTGCTTGCGGTTTTATGCATCAGACGGTCAGTGAGTGAATTGTGGGTGAGTCTAAAGAAGCTGTAGCCACTAGTCAGTCAATTGAGAATCTCATGGAACAAGCTCTGGTGCACAAAAGGTTTATATGACTCCCCGTATCAGTCAATTTCCTGTGATTCAATCAAAGTCGTTCAACACAGCAGTCTAGGAGGAAATAATTCAGTCATCATGTCAGTTTGGAGAGTTGTGGCCGCTGTGAGCTGGTAAACAGACCTTGAGTACAGTTGGGGCTGCAGTATGACTTCCTGAGAATCCAGAGAGGCCTACTGTTCCACACCGCTCGCATGGATCATCATGACGGATGAAGGCGATGCTCTGAGCTCCTCGAGTCAATACAGCGCAGTACTTACTACACTTAGCATATGGGAGCATGTCAGTTATCTACAGGCTTCTGCATTGATGAGTGGGAAGGAGAACTTCACTCTGTGTCTCCCACGATGCACAAATAATTCAATGAAAACCTAAAATGATTATCGTCAATTATCATAAAGCAACTTAGAACACTTCTATAACAAACAAAACAAAAAGTGCTTAGTTTTGTAAAATAGTAGTTCTTCATGTAAAATTATGAGGGGTTGAAACTTTGCTAATCTTTTAATTAAAATGTTAACTCATGTATTTAAAAGGATAGTTCACCCAAAAATTATCCCATAATCAAGCCATCCTAGGTGTATATGACTTTCTTCTTTCAGCCAAACACAGTAGGAGTTATATTAAAAAATAACAGAAACTGAAAGGGACAACGGAAGCCAATAATTATAGTTTATAAATCTATCTATCTATCTATCTATCTATCTATCTGTCTGTCTGTCTGTCTGTCTGTCTGTCTGTCTGTCTGTCTGTCTGTCCGTCCGTCCGTCCGTCCGTCCGTCCGTCCGTCCGTCCGTCCGTCCGTCCGTCCGTCCGCCCGTCCGTCCGTCTGTCTGTCTGTCTGTCTGTCTGTCTATCTACCTGTCTGTCTGTCTGTCTGTCTATCTGTCTGTCTGTCTGCATGTCTGTCTGCATGTCTGTCTGTCTATATCTATCTATCTATCTATCTATCTATCTATCTATCTATCTATCTACCTGTCTGTCTGTCTGTCTGTCATCTATCTATTTGTCTCTCTGTCTGTCGTTCAAAAGTTTGAGCAAATTTAATACATTACAATACATACAAGTTCTTTTGAACTATCTATTCATCAAAGAATCCTAAAAAAAAATGTATCATGGTTTCCACAAAAATATGAAGCAATCACTGTTTTTAACATTCATAATAATAAATGTTTCTTGTGCAGCAAATCAGCAGGTAAAAACCACAGAGAGATACACTTTAATTGAAAACACCAAAGTACAAAAGAATTTTCTTTCACTTTCACTCTCACTTAAGAACCGATGCCTCTCAGTCAATAAAAAAAAAAAAAACTTTGACACAAACACTGCAGATGGTGAATATCAAATATCCCTCTTCTGCTTCCTTTACAAGCCAATGCCTTACAAATGGTTTCCAGAACAATAACTACAACAGGAATGGAAAGAAGAGTCACTTTAGCGACACGTTATGTGTGCAATGAAACCGCATCATTTCTCTGAGTGTCAGTATCCTGCTTTTGACATTCAGCATCTGTTTCTCACAAACTCCATCCATCTGCGCTCCGTCTTTCTCGAAACACGGTGTTTATATACTTAGAAAACAGATTGACTCCTTCAGTACATCAGGATCTAGAGCTTAATTGAACCAAGCTGCCATAAACATGCCGTCTAACTGCTAAAGCGTCACATGAGCACAAAGGCATTGTTCAAAGAGGTAAAACCTTTTTTGTAAAAATAAAACAGTTGAAGACAAAAGTGAAGAACAGAATGCAATCTGTCATAGCAGTGAAAGTATTTGCAATAAATTCTCTCATGTACTATTTAACTTTAAATGATATTATTATTTATTAATATTAATATATATGTTGTTTTATAATAAGGTACAGGAAATGCATGTCACAGCTAGAATTTAGTTCAAATCTATTTAACGCTCAGCCCATTTATTTTATTTTATGTATTTGTTATTCGTGATGCATTTATTCTAAAACACTGAATTCCTTTTACAATTCTTTTAAAGTAAAGAAAACTTTATGCCAAAATAACTCTTTAAGCCAAAAAAGCAGTGTATTTTAGTATTATTTATTATTTTGAATTAGCTTTTAGATTTAGTCATTTTATTATGTGACATTTAATATGTCTATTTAGCATTTTTGTTTCAGCTTTAGTTTAATTCATTTTAGTCCAACTTTTTTTCAACTATTTTTTGTTTAAGCTTTTTAAGTTTTTCATCATATATTTCTATTAAATTTTTTTTGTTTTATTTCAGCTTTATTTCAATTAACAATTAGTTTTAGTTAACAATAACATCACTGGCAACACATTGTTATAAAATGTATTGTTGTATTAAATGTATTATTGTTATAAACTGGTATTATTTTTAGTTCTCTGTTTTATCTTTCTATTTGATTTGATATTACTATATACTGACCTATTCTGATTGCAGACTGAAGTGGTTATGATGAAAAAAAATGACAATGTTATGTAAATTACCAACAGTCAATTTTCAACCAGTCTCATTGCATAACTATTCATAATCATAATATAAATAAATACTAAAAAACAACAAACAAACAAACATAAAGGCCATTTATAAAACACTTCTTATTGAATTTGACTTCACAAGTTTATAATAAGAGCGCTGTACTTAAAATACTGGCTTTGACTCTGTCAGCGCTCATTTTAACCAATGTATTTGGCAGGGTTGCAATGAAGTACTGTAAATTTAATTTAAATCTTATCTGCTCGGAGCTTTTTGTGTTCAGTGGTGGGGTAGAGAGGGACACAAAGTTGCAGAGAGTTTCCCCTCATGGCCACAGAGTTGAAAAAATGAACAGGCAGAAATGTAATGGAATTCTTCATCTGACAAGCAAGCAATCTTCAAAACTACACTTCCATTTGCTCACAGCAAATGTTAACATTGAAATGAAGGCCTCTGCGGACTGAATCTCCCTCCTGAGATGTAGCAATAGAGACGGCCGACTGCACGTATGCAAATTCTCCACGACTTGCAAGGAAAATCTACGTTAAAATGAACGCTCAATTTGGAGAGCTTAAATCAAGAATCACTTCTGAGGCTGGAGATTTTACTGAGCCATGGACCCAACAAATATAAACTGGTTCCCATGGTAGACCTTTCCTGTCGGAGCAGGAGTAAATCCCAGTGTCACACTGGAATACTGTTGATTATTTTTGCTGCTGAAAGCAGTGCAAATTGGTTACAAGTGAATTCATGGTTTGTTGACCAAGAACAATGCAAAAGTTCGGCCCAACAGACCAAATAGAACAAGTTTTTATGCAAATGATATTTCGATATACTGCACATCCATTCCTTTTGCAGTATTATATTCTAGTTGCTATTATAGGGGAGAGTGGGGCACAACCAAACGCGGGGTTAGTTGTAACACACATGGTTTAAAACCTTTTTACACATGCCAGCATGACGAAACTTAGTGTATTTACTAGTTACCATATCAACATTATTTAGAGAAAAAATTGCGCCAAAATGTAAAAATCTTTGGACGATATCACTGAACATTTATTTAACCATAGCAAAAGTACATTTCTTACTTAAGTTTATTTTTCATCTCTATTTTTTGTGTTTATTTAAAATAAGACAAACCTGATATTATTTCAATCTTATATCTGTTATTTAACAGTTGAGATAGTTCTTTAATGCTGATCTAACCAGCAGAAGACACGAGCCAGGTTTAAATCCCAGTTGCGCAGGTAGGGCATGTTGTCACACTACGTTTAAATGTGCCCCTATTAGAACTACGCTGTTCTATTCTATACTTTTATGAATTCTATTGAGAAACCATAAGAAAGAGATTAATAATGACTAAGAGTCAATGTTCAGAAATGATTTATTATTATTATGTTTTAACTATGCTGCATAGCTGTGTTTTGCAGTGTGTTTGTTGTCAAACTCAAAAAATAGCATATTTTTTATTATTAAAAAATGCCATTATTTTATATAAAAAAGTTAATAATTGTATTTTATTGACAAAATATTTTATTTTATTTATTTTGTTTATTTTTTTTATTATATCAGGCAACATTTTAAGCTGTCATTTGGTCATGTTACAATGTGCCTCTCACATGTTACTCCACCTATGGGGCATGTTGTCACATTTCACTTCCATTCTTTCGGGAAATCTTCCATTAATGTGGGAAAAAATAAATACTCAACACAAACTGAGAAAGTCAAAAAAAAAAGCATTAGGTTGTGCCCCGCTCTCCCCTATAACTTAGTTGGGAGATAGAGACGGCTTATTCAGTTCAGTTACTTCAGAAGTTCACAAGTTGAGTCTGCAGGGTAATTTTATGTGAAACTGTCCACAATCAAGTTAAACCAAGAAATATTTCTGTTTGATTGTAAGAAGTGTACTTTTAAGGGTGCAGTGTTCACACTTGGCAGGTTTGGTTTGATTAAAACAAACTCTGGTGCAATTGCTCTGTTAGTGTAGTTCATTTGAATAAGTGTGAACACTGCCGTCCGAACCCTGGTGAGCACCATACAAACGGACCAAGACCACTGAAAACAAACTCTGGTGTGGTTAGAATGAAATATGAATGCAACACGGACCAAAACATGTAAACAAACAAAACAGGAAGTGATGTCACAAGACCCTGTTGAAAAACCAGCATATGCTGGTTAGGTATGTTTTGAAGCATGGCAGCTGGTTTGAGCTGGTTTAAGCTGGTCAAGTGCTGGTCCTAAGCTGGTCCTAAGAAACTAGCTCATTTTAAACCAGCTCATGACCAACTAAGTGTAACGGAGGCCAGCTAGTAGTCGCTGTGCGAGTAAACCTCACTCCTCTGATCACAAGAGAAGCTGTAGCAACTGACGCTAGGGGTTGGCAGCCTTTAGCCTCCTTGTTAGAGCGTCTAACTCTCATGCCGGCGGACCCGGTTTGGGTTCCGTTTGGAGCGGACGGTTTGAACAGTAGGGGTTACATTGGTGCCGTGACTTGGATGGGAGTGAGGTTTAAGGGGGTGAGTGTTACGGAGGCCAGCTAGTAGTCGCTGTGCGAGTAAACCTCACCCCTCTGATCTCAAGAGATGCTCTAGCGAGCCCGAGCATGAGTCGACGCTAACTTAAGCACTTAAGGCGTGTCCAAATCCACTTTTACTATTTTAACAACGAAAAAAAATGGTCGACGCCAGAAGCATGGTCCAAAAGGGTTGTACTTGGCCTGCATCTCAATGTGCATACATGCAATGACCATCCATTATGACATGTAGGCATTTTTATCTTTATGTACAGAATATTAATCTTTTACATTGTAATCCTTTTATTTGTAATATTTAAAAAAATTTGTATGCTGCTGCGCATCTCTGTGTGTGTGTGTGTGTGTGTGTGTGTGTGTGTGTGTGTAATAAGCAGAGTGTACGCGCGTTGTACACCCGTATATAGGCGCATATTACTAACGCACCCTTTAAATAACACAAAAAATACTGCTGACTTTAGACCAGGTTTTTGTTGGTCAATGGCGCAGTCGTTTTCAGTTGCCTCAAAATAGCAACACGCCAACAATGCACCTGAACACACGTTTTCAGACCAGCACGCCCATGGGCGAACAGATGGGCACGAGTGCATTTGCTATTTAAACAACGTAGCACTGGACCAAAAAAAACATTTGTCCTGGTTCGCTTATTCACATTGGCAATTCAATTTTTATCACCGAACCTAAAGGCATAGGGATACGTTCACAACCTGATTGGTCGGCTTTTATGGCGTAGCCTATATTTCACGACGGAACTTACCGAACATCCAAAACAATGCTGTGTTCTGGGCTAAATGCACCCGTTGTATGTGCGTAGCCCTACATATGATGGTATTTTCACCAGCTGAGAACTCGTGAATAGCTTATAAAATATGGAAATGAAAAACAGTGACAGGAATCCCTCTGTCACACACATTGTAGTAATTTGGAATTGTGATGTTCTAAAGGCCCCTCACTGAACTGTCACCTTATCGTGGTGGAAGGGGTTTGAGTACCCGAATGATCCTAGGAGCTATGTTGTCCGGGCCTATATGCCCCTGGTGGGGTCTCCCAAGGCAAACAGGTCCTTGATGACGGGCCAGACTAAGAGCAGTTCAAAAGCCTATTATGAAGAAAACTAAATCAAGGACTGAGATGTCGCCGGCATGGCGCAGCCGGGGCCCCACCCTGGAGCCAAGCCCGAATGAGCGATGTGGGGCAGCCCTCCCGTGGGCTCACCACCTGCAGGAGGGATTGTAAGAGGCCGGTGCATAGTGGATCGGGCAGCAGTCGAGGGCGAGGGCCCCGGCGACCTGATCTCTGGACACGGAAACTGGCTTTAGGGACGTGGAACGTCACCTCTCTGGCGGGGAAGGAGCCTGAGCTTGTGCGGGAGGTTGAGAGGTACAGACTAGAAATAGTCGGGCTCACCTCCACGCACAGCTTGGGCTCTGGAATCACACTTCTTGAGAGAGGCTGGACTCTCTATCACTCTGGAGTTGCCCATGGTGAGAGGTGGCGGGCTGGTGTGGGTTTGCTTATAGCCCCAAGGCTTAGTTGCCATGTGTTGGAGTTCACCCCGGTGAACAAGAGGATCGCTTCCCTGCACCTTCGGGTCAGTGACAGGTCTCTCACTGTCGTATGTGCCTACGGGCCTAGGGGTGCTGGAAAGTGCTCCGACTGGAGACTCCGTTGTTCTACTGAGGGCCATGTTCTCCACCTCCATTGTCGACGCGGCTGCTCGGAGCTGTGGCCGTAAGGTCTCCGGCAGCTGACGGGTACCGGCAGGCCAAGCGGACTGCAGCCCGGGTAGTTGTGGAGGCAAAAAATCGGGCCTGGGAGGAGTTCGGTGAGGCCATGGAGAAAGACTATCGGTTGGCCTTGAAGTGATTCTGGCAAACCGGTCAACGCCTCAGGAGGGGAAAGCAGTGCCCTACCAACACTGTTTACAATGGAGGTGGGCAGCTGTTGACCTCAACTGGGGATATCGTTGGATGGTGGAAGGAATACTTCGAGGATCTCCTCAATCCCACCGACACGTCTTCCATTGAGGAAGCAGAGGCCGAGGGCTTGGAGGTGGACTTGTCCATCACCCGATAGTGGAACCTCGGATTCAGGATTTGTGTGGTTTATCTTGCGGTCTTGTTCATGAGTGAGGGAAGGATGGAACAGGAGATTGACAGATGGATCGGTGTAGCTTCTGCAGTAATGCGGTCGATGTACCGGTCTGTCGTGGTGAAGAAGGAGCTGAGCTGTAAGGCGAAGCTTTCGATTTACCGGTCGATCTACGTTCCTACTCTCACTTATGGTCATGAGTTGTGGGTCATGACCGAAAGGACTTGATCCCAGATACAGGCGGCCGAAATGAGCTTTCTCTGCAGGGTGGCTGGGCGCTCCCTTAGAGATTGGGTGAGAAGCTCGGTCACTCAGGAGGAGCTCAGATCGAGCTGTTGCTCTTCCACATCGAGAGAAGCCAGCTGAGGTTGCACGGACATCTGTTTCGGATGCCTCCTGGACGCCTTCCCAGGGAGGTGTTCTGGGCATGTCCCACCGGGAGAAGACCCAGGGGAAGACCTAGGACACGCTGGAGGGATTATGTCTCCCGGCTGGCCTGGGAACGCCTCGGTATTCCCCCGGAAGAGCTGGAGGAAGTATCTAGGAAGAGGCGTCTCTACTTAGACTGTTGCCGCCGCGACCCGGCCCCGGGTAAGCGGAAGATGATAGATGGATGGATGTTCTAATGGAATTATTATTTTTGTTTTGATTTAACAGTAAACCAACAAAATATTTATTTAGTAGTTAATGTTCTTATGCTCATGGGTGAATTAAAAAAGGTCCTGCGTGACTTATGTAAATATACCCATATGCACTAAAGGTGACGTGAAGAGAAAAATAAATCCTGCTGCGTTGTTTTGAATCAGCCATGACATCTCCAGCCTGATTGTTGTTCGACGGACAAGTTATTACACACACAAACGAAGATCTGCTGCGAGGGGATGCTGTTCTGATGCCTGTACCGAACTGTGATGAGCAACATTGCGACTATGACGAGAAAAAAAGGGTATGCTTGACCATTCTGTCCTTATTAGGCTCACATCTTATGACTTCATGTCCTGTTTTGGTCCATGTTGCGTTCATATATCATTCAAATTGCAACAGAGTTTGTTTGGAAGTGGATCGTGACCCATCTTTTCAGTGGTCTTTTTCATCGAGACCCATCTTTTTTTAGTGGTCTCGGTCCGCTTGTTTGGTTCACACCAGGGTTCAGATGCCAGCGTTCACACTTATTCAAATGAACCGCACTAACAGAGCAATCGCACCAGAGTTCGTTTTAATCAAACCAAATATGCCAGGTGTGAACACATCCTAACTGCTTCATCTTTTTTGGTCTGGACCAAAGAGAACTGAACTACAAGTGTGAACACACCCTAATAATCAAATCTAAATGTTACATTTTCTGAAGTGTTCTGGATGGTTGCTAGAGCATTGTTATGTGGTTACTAAGGTATGCTGAGTGTGTTGCTATGTGGTTACTAAGGTGTTCTAGGTGGTTTCTAGGTTGTTGCTTAATGTCTCTAGATATGACTTGGGTCCCTATTTCTAATGTAAGTCAATAATTTAATTAAGCAAGTTCTATTTTGTCACCTGTTTTATTATCCACCAGATGAAAATCACAAATATGATCACTTAGAAAAGTTTGTTTCCTAGCTATGAGCAATAGTAATAGTGATGCTTGCCTTAGCAGAGATGTTTATATTTCTGATTTGATTTAATGTTTAATTAAACAATAGGCTAAACCTTTAAATTTACACACTGCAATAAATGTAACTCATATCTATGATATGTAAGACCTGTTAATGCACTTGTGATACTTATTCCAGGCATGGAACGTCTGTGTCAATACTGTCTGGATCATATCTTTATCATAAAAATGGTGCAAACAACAGGGTCGATGGGATGCTTTTCTATCTCACATAGCCTTGCAACATAAAACTTCCCAGCCACTAGAAAATAGCTTCTCATCCAGAAAGAGAGGGACTGCTCCACTCAATAAAAAACATAATACCCACAATGCTTCACTCTCAGTCTCACTTACATCGAATGCCCACACGCATTAGCTCGTAAAAGTTACTTATGGCCACTTTTAATTCGCCACAGAAAAGACGCCCCTGCCAATTCAGTTAACTAAGAAAATAAAGCAACAGTTCAAAGATTAAATGGGCAGAGAAACAACAATAAAGTATAAAAACCAGCGCAGAGTTCAAGGTTTACGATTTGTGATATTAAAACAAACTTATCTTGTAGTAATATAACAAAATAAAAGGGGATTCATATGTTTTTATTTGACTCTTATATGAACTGAACTAGTATTTTTGCTTCTGATCAGGCGAAATCAATGATATTATGTGCAGTTTATACACTATTAGAGAAAAAAAGGTTCAGTGGGTTTCTATATAGAACACTGGGTTCTTGATTGCATACGTTCATGTTTAATATGTTATTTCAGCTTTTTCTACTGATAAAGTATGTTTACAAGCTGTTTAATTCATATAATTTAATAAAAATAAAAATGTATTAATTAAAACTAAACCCATAAAATGATCCCATGATGGAACCCCTACTGAAGCACCTGACAGAACCCTTTAAGCTTCTACAGACTTATATAAGATTTAGACTTATATGTATGTATATGTGTGTGTGTGTGTGTGTGTGTGTGTGTGTGTGTGTGTGTGTGTGTGTGTGTGTGTGTGTGTGTGTGTGTGTGTGTGTGTATTAATGCTCCATTATGTTTGTGGTGTGGGTGAACAGAGCTCGCTGCCTGCATACAGAACTTTGTTTCTCAGCACATTGAATCTGTCTGCGACACCACAGGGGGCTCATCGCCTTCAGTGTGTGTGCGTGTGTGTTTGTATATGTGATTTTTCTGAGATGATATTGGTAATGCTTGAGGGTTTTAATGTATGTGCCTGCTAGTCTTACAAACATATGGAACAAATTCGTTGACATTTGTCAGTGTTTTTAAGTTTTCTTTGCATTTCTGCAACACAAATTATGGTTTCATAATTAATGGTGTGTATATTGAAACTAAATTGTTAATGATATCTATTAAAATGTTCAAGTTAATGCCATAGGTTAATACAGCTCATTTCGCCATGCCTGTTACTAGCTGTTCATATTGATTGACAATCAAAAAATGACAAGGGTCAATTATGCTTTGATTTTGATTAAAATTTAAAAGATATTGATTTAAATCTATCTGGCTATTTGTAAGTAATCCATGAATACATCAAAATGCAATTTAATGTCAATGTCAATAGGTTTTTTAAGACATAGTTTATATATAGTTAGTAGATATACTTTTTTATTTTAGATTCAGATTTTGAAATGTTATGTTATGGAAAGATGCTCTGAGAAATATACCTGCAAAGGTACTGTGAAAGGTTTTTAATGCTGTGAAGTGAGTATGTTTTCAAACATTAATGTCATAAACAGATTATTGATATATTCTATAAATCAAATCACCATTGGGTCGTTTGCCTTTTTGTCCTAGATACACTTGCACAGTTTTTAAGGTAGCTTTGCAGGTTGACTTCTCCAAACGTCTTGGAGATGTTGCCAAATTTCTTCTGGATTTAGTCTGTCTCAGTCTTCATGTAATTCCAGACGGACATGATGATGGTGAGATCTTATCAGATGTAGGATTCCTTGTGCATATACACAAATCTCACTGGATTCTCAATCTCACAAACTTTTCATTGACAGAAAGGGAGGTAAAAGGGAATTATGCCAGATCTGAACCCGTGTCTCTCTGATGAAAACACTAAAGCTGCGGCCACATTTACATTCGTTTGTCAAATTTTCATTTACAAAATTCAGTCATTTCAATAGGAATTAACGCGATTGGAAATTCTGTGTGAATTGCACAGATTTCGCAACAGGTTGAAATTAGTCACTTTGCTGCAATGACCAACAGAAAGCTGCTCGGTGCTTAAAGTCCCCAATGCTTCTATTATGAATATGTTAGCCTTACTGTTATCTATAAGCTAGTGTGCTCCAAAACAATGACAAAATTCGCATTTAGAAGATATAAGCATAAAAAAATTACAGTCTCTCACTTCCGCCAATATGGATCAATGATTTTGATGACATCAGTCTGCACTTCAGCTTCTCATCAGATTTTCTGTCCAATCAAATGCTCTCTAGAATCTGAAGCGTCCCGCCCCCTACATTATAAATAGACGCTGAAGCTGCGGCTGAAATCGGTCACTTGTTCACACATTTACTATGGTCTACATGGAGAATGGCACATAGTGCACTATATAGGGGATAGGGAACAATAGTTTCACATTAGTTTTAGGTGAACAGCTGCAGCGATCCGGTCCAGAGACACGATAGCACAGAGCGGATCATACACGCAAGTCGGCACAGACCACAAAACGTATCGGTCCCATTTGAATTCAACACAGAATGTTTTATTTTAAAGCGATATGAAGGAGATTAGGAGGAGAAACAATTAGAGATTAGGAGGAAACTGTGGCTTTACCAAGCTCAAAGACTCTGGCTGAGCTATGATATATAAACTAAATGCAATTGGCTATTTTAAAAAGGGGAGGAGCTGTTTGATATGTCCCGCCCTGTCTTCCTGTTTCAGTGGAAACTACGTCAACACATTAAATAACGCTGCACGTTTTAAGGCACTTCAGTGGGCCTTTATTACATTGGAAATTAACTAGCGCTGTCAAATCGATTAAACCATTTAATCGTATCTAACATAAAAAGTTTGTAAATATATAATATCTGTGTAAAATCTTTTATTTTAGATGCAATTAATCGATTTGACAGCACTACAAAAAACCTTTTCTGCCTGCAAAATTTCACTAATGTGAAGAAAGAAAGCCATACAGGTTTATTATGACATGAAGATGATTAAAAGATGACAGAATTTTCATTTTTGGGTGAACTATCCCTTTAACATTAAATGACCTAACCCTAATCCTAACTACAATAAACCCACACATATTTATGCTCATGTGGGAATAATTTTGTGTAAAAAAACAGTAATTGTTTCAACCTTTTTTTGTCAAAGCTCTGTCAAATGTTTGTCGAGCCCTTTCTGTCAGGCAAGGCTATAAAGCAGCTATTGATTTATGTTGATGTGATGCCACTGTGGCCCAACAAAAAGTTTCACACCTTTGAGCGATAGTTTACCGCCAACTAGCTGTGGTCCCTTCCTGTATGCATGGAGAGAGATGTCCTGTCAAAATGCTGCCACAGTATTTCTTTTCCAGTAAGGAGAGCAAATTCATTTCGCCTCCTGTTCTTGTACACAGGCCAAGTAATGCTGGTCACTCCATCAAACATTTAGTGCAGGTAGGTTGATT
This sequence comes from Rhinogobio ventralis, assembly GCA_039654625.1. Taxonomy (NCBI): domain Eukaryota; kingdom Metazoa; phylum Chordata; class Actinopteri; order Cypriniformes; family Gobionidae; genus Rhinogobio; species Rhinogobio ventralis. The sequence continues at coordinate 16,336,591 of CM077215.1, read as the reverse complement.
GTTCCCTGGTAGATACAGTGGGTGTATAACTTCCAGCTCTTTTTGTCATGTTAACTGCAGTCGATCAATGACTGGAGGTCAGGGGCTCCTGATGTAGGTGCGAGCTTAAGAGCGAAAGAGGCAGAGAGAGAAAAAAAGTGTCCGAGATCCATTTTTTTTCATCTCATAACACACGGGTCAGTTATTTTTCTCCGTTTAGCACTCACCGCTCTAAGTGGATATTGATCAGGTACCTTAATGCAAACCTGTCAAATTAATTTTGTTGGTAGAAAGCTATGACTGCTCTAAAATTGCCTCTGCAATCGCTGTTAGCCGCTAGCCTATGAATTTTAATCATTATCTGAATGGGAAGCTGGCATTGAAATCTCTCTCTCTCTCCCTTTATACAAAAGCAATCTAGTCAGAAAGTGAAAAGAAAGAATGCTTAAAGCTGCGTTTACATAGTCTGAGCGCAGAATATCTGATCCATAGCCATGGCGGTCATTTTTTCTATGAAAGTAGTAATTATGAACTTTATGGATTTGGTTTTATTCAGTGTAGCTTTATATTTCAAAAAGAGTTTCAGTTGATTGACACATGATTTCACTCTTTCAGTATGCAGTTCTGACAATGAATATGGCAGTTCCGTAAGCAATGTAGCGCAAAGGACTTGAGTCCATCACAACGTCAAGGGCATAGAAACCCATGAAAACCATAAAAAAATAAAAGACTCCTACAAATATTGTGAAAATATGGATGGACATGAAAAGGTAATTAGCAGTGTTTGCAAAGATCATATTTGGTGTTACTGATCTGAACAAACCAGCTTTGGATGTGAATGTATCCTAAAATTGTGTAACTTTTTTAGGAGAGGTATGTTATTACTTTTCTAAGCATTTTTTTCACCTGATGAAAAAAAAAAACAGGCAAAACAAATACATAAACTTACATTGTCCAACATCAGATAATGTGCACTGATGTTGGACGAGAAGGCCTGGCTCGCAGTCTCCGCTCTAATTCATCCCAAAGGTGTTCTATCGGGTTGAGGTCTGTGCAGGCCAGTCAAGTTCCTCCACACCAAACTCACTCATCCATGTCTTTATGGACCTTGCTTTGTACACTGGTGCGCAGTCATGTTGGAACAGGAAGGAGCCATCCCCAAACTGTTCCCACAAAGTTGGGAGCATAAAATTGTCCAAAATGTATTGGTATGCTGAAGCATTAAGAGTTCCTTTCACTGGCACTAAGGGGCCAAGCCCAACCCCTGAAAAACAACCCCACACCATAATCCCCCCTCCACCAAACTTTACACTTGGTACAATGCAGTCAGGCAAGTCCTGTTCTCCTGGCAACTGCCAAACCCAGACTCGTCCATCGGATTGCCAAACAGAGAAGCGTGATTCGTCACTCCAGAGAACACGTCTCCACTGCTCTAGAGTCCATTGGCGGCGTGCTTTACATCACTGCATCAGGCGCTTTGCATTGCACTTGGTGATGTAAGGCTTGGATGCAGCTGCTCGGCCATGGAAACCTATTCCATGAAGCTCTCTACGCACTGTTCTTGAGCTATTCTGAAGGCCACACACGAAGTTTGGAGGTCTGTAGACTCTGCAGAAAGTTGGCGACTTCCGCACACTGTGCGCCTCAGCATGCGCTGACCCCGCTCTGTGATTTTTTTACGTGGCCTACCACTTTTTATAGCTGAGTTGCTGTTGTTCCCAATTGCTTACACTTTGTTATAATACCACTAACAGTTGACCGTAGAATATTTAGTAGTGAGGAACAGGTGGCAACCTATCACGGTACCACGCTTGAATTCACTGAGCTCCTGAGAGCGACCCATTCTTTCACAAATGTTTGGAGGAGCAGTCTGCATGCCTAGGTGCTTGATTTTATACATCTGTGGCCATGGAAGTAATTGGAACACCTGAATTCAATGATTTGGACGGGTATCCCAATACTTTTGGCAATATAGCTCTTCCGGTTTCCATTTTGAATGATGGAAATAGACTGCCACCTGCAAGTATGGAGAGTAATTTCCTCTCACGTATGTGGTATTTTGGCCCAGACGCAGGAGAAATGAGGTGCTAGTTCTTTGATTTTGGTTTGGTGTGTCTGGACCTTAACAACCACCCAGAATACCCTAGTAACCACACAACAGTGCTCTGGAAACCACCCAGAGCACCCTAGCAACTGTATAGCAACCCCCTGGAACCACCTAGAAATGTCCTAGCAACCACTCAGAACACCCTAGCAACACGTAGCCATTTTTCATTGAACTGTACCTGGCTGTTCTTACAGACTATCCATTGCTTTAGCTATGCATGTATCTTGCAGTTATGCCCAAAGACTTGTTCTCACTCAAGACACATTACTTATTCATCCTCTGTTCAATTCCGCTTCCCTCTCATTCCAAACACATTTTCTATTTATTCAAAACCCATTTTCCCCTCAATTCTGGATCCGAAGGATTGGATTGGGTTAATGCAAGCAGGTCTGGTCCATTCATCTCTGCCTCACCTGAGGGCCTGTTGTATCTGTGTTAATGCACTGAGCACTATCTGACTCCAACCTTGACTCCCATCCAAGAACAAAGAACCAGAATGAAGCAATGAGCAAATTGACAAAGTTACTATAACTTTTGACAGAGACCAATAGCTGAGCATTCAGAACTATACAGAAACTTAGATGCTATGTGCTTGTATGCCCATACAAATATAAGATAGTTACACAAATACAGCTGTAAAATTAATATTCTTTTTCAATAAGAGTCCAATTTGAACTGGGCTCATTCTTAAAACACTGGCAAATTGCCCATTTAAGGAGTTTTAACATGGACAGAAATGTTCCATACAAAAGTCATAATATCATCTGTTTGAGGGTTGGTATTTTGTAGGAGTTTTACATTGAATATTGTATATTTTTTTATGTTGTGCCTAAAATTAACATTAAGAATAAACTTTTAAACGGTTGTCATCAAATCAAAATCCGTAGTTTTACTAGAAAACATATAACATATAGCATAGAATTCAATGTTTTGATGTGGTGATTTGAAGTTGCGTTAGACATGTTAACTAACCAGGCAGTGATATTTTAGTATTATTTATATACTATTATAGTATTTAATAGGGCGGCACAGTGCGGTTCAGTGTCACCACACAGCAAGAGGGTCCCCGGTTCGAGTCTCTGATAGCCAGGAGTCCTTTCTGTGTGGAGTTTGCATGTTCTCCCTGTGTCTGCGTGGGTTTCCTCCGGGTGATCCGGTTTCCCCCACAATCCATAAACATGCAATATAGGTGAACTGGAGACGCTAAACTGTCCGTGGGTGTGAATGCGTGTGTGTGAGTTCCAAGCCATGTAATAAGGAGGGTTGGGGAAAGACCTGCCGACCTACCCCGGAAAAATCATCGCCAAGAAAATTCATAGGCAGTCTGTCATGTATGGCAAGAAATGGCCATAGAATCACCAAGAGTCAGATACAACTAAAAATGCTTAATGTTGATAGTATTTAATAATATTTTAAATTATATTTTTATATTTCCTGTTAATTTGTATTTTAGCATAAGTTTAATTAATTGTATGTGCTTTTGTAAAAAAAAAAAAAAACTAAATTCTATATTTAGCTTTATTTTTATTTAAATTTTAGTTTTAGTAATTTAATTATATTAACTGAGGGTACGTTTACACAACAACAATGTACTAAAAACAGAACTGTTTTTCCTTTGTATTTTTCACTTACAGACGACAAAGTTGTCAAAACGATCCCCAATCACACGGATCCGCGTAAACGACTATAAATGCTGTATTCTGCTGCCAGGCCAGTAGATGGCAATGCCACTTTTTAAAAGAAATACTATGCACAGACTGAACATGTAATACACATGCGCATGACGTCACTGTTTTCACAAATTCACGTTTTTGTAGTTTACACAGAGACGATAACACTATCGTTTTAAAAAGAAACTTGCACTTTGAATCACGCTTTCAAAAGTTTGTGTTTTCAGGTTCCCAAAACGTCGCTGTTGTGTAAATAAACAGTTTTTAGTTGAAAATGGTGTCATGTAAATGGCCCCTCATGTTTAGTTATTTATACTTTATTTGAACTATCAAACATGATTTTTAATAGTTAATGGTAATAACAACAGGCTAAGGGTTAGCTTGCTGAAACAGGAAATACATGACAGAACAGTAGATTAGCATCGTTAAAATGTTTAGCATACTAACTGTAATACAAAGAGCCTCTTTAAGGGTATATAACACACACAATTTCTGCCAATCTCATGTTAATCTTGAGTACCTATAGAGTAGTATTGCATCCTTCATATCTCAGAAGATTTATAAAAAACAGATACGCTGTACCAGTTTTTTCCGAAAACAGCCGAGCTCATGGAGGCGTGCAGTGGGCGGAGCTAAAGAGTCACAAGCACACACACACACAGACACAATACATCATCACATTATCCCTGGATAACTTTAGATTCACTATACGTTCATGTTGTTTACAGTATATGCACTTGCATGCCGATTGCCAACAAAACAGACATTTGATGCAGTTTCACTCACCGCCTGCGGTTTCGACACGACCGGGAACAAACACACTTGTAGTAGTCTGTTGCTGCTACGGAAAAATAAACTGCATCCACTGTTTCCTTAACGCTGGATTATTTGGGAAGCTGAACAAGGTTATCTTTCCCTCACAACCAGAAACACACTTCTTTAGTCACATTGTTGATTTCATGGTCTATAAGCAAAAGGACATCGCTGCTGACGGTTACCGTAACCAAACGAAGCTCGTTGATGGGCGCATTCTTGCTCTTGCTCTCGCCTTGGTTGATGTGCGCACACGCTCATCCGGGAGAAGTGCCCATACAAGGAATTCCGCCCTTTATGACATCATACAGAGCCATACTCAAAAAAAACTTTCCAAAATGTATTCGAATCTTGAAGGAGTGTATTTGGCACAGAAATACTCCGTCATACGTCCAACTCGTTTTTTGACATTTTGGCCATGTTTAGCATGAGAATCCAACTCTTTAACAGCGTAAATATAAGTCAGAATGCATGAAATAGCATTAGACCCCCTCCCACCCCCATCAACTCAAATCAATATTTCATGTCCATTTATTTATTTGGTAAGTAGCTGTGTAATAAGCAGGATAATGTGCAGCTAGACTGTACATTAGCCCTTACTTAATTGACATAATTGACATATTTCTTGCTCTCTTAACCACTGGAATCCAAGTGGGGCTGTCAACTGGTTCCCGGCAGATGATTCCGGTGGTGGTTTGTGACTGGTAGCAGTACATACAGTATAAAATATGAAAATCCATTGCTTGTGTGAACAACAATTGTTTTAAGATGACTACTATACCATGCTTAACTTTTTTCCCAGAGAGTTTTATACGCATTTCTCCTTTCTTTGGGGAATAAAAAACAAACTGGCAAGTAACATTTGTGCCTCAATGCAATTTTCCCGTCTCTGGCCTATCAGCTCAACCATCCCTTCCCACAGAGTCCATTACAGGAGCGGCTGAACGGATGCTCATGGCAAACAGGTTCCTCCAGGCGCCACGGCCACGTTCTCAAGGTAGAATGTAGATTGAAGCAGACATCAATAAATAATTACGAGTCTTGAGACTTTTAAATAGGAATCTATGCAGTGTGAAGCGGCGTTTAATCGAGTAACTTCTGACACTGTATCCATCATTGGAAAAGCAGCAGACATCAGCAGAAAACGAACAAGCCTGCTTCTGAGATTTTCCTTCATTTGCTTTGTCTCTGGAAAGGGGCACTTGGTGATATTTAAATTCATCAATTGACTTGAATTTGCACTGGTCTCTGGGTGCATTGCAGAGCTAAAAGTGAAAATCAAACAGAGACTATAATCATAGCAAAGTAATAAAGAGAAGATGCGAAAAAAATAACATAAAATTGGTACCTTCGACTCTAATTTAATGAGTCTAGCTATACCGAGAAGTTTGGCCGGCCCATTTGCATTTAGCTGTAATCATATCAGTGGTGATATGTATTATTTGCAGAAGTGTACCCAAAATGCAAATTCATGGATTTGATTTGCTTCGCTCCATGTTATGAGTGCATATCAATGAAATGAAAAGGATTTCATATTCTGTTGTATCATCAAGAGTCAACAAGCAAAGCTCACATTCCCTATATTACCAGGACAGATATGATTATGCTGTACAATACAATGGTTTCTCCGTTGGAAAATAAGCAATAATTTACATTTTAAAATGCTTGCTGAAGGAGTTTAAATTATACTGGTGTAGTTAGATTCTGTTGTCACTCGCGGGGCTAAATTTGCTAACTTCCAACCTTTGATTACTCATTTTGCATAGCTGAGGAACCGAACTCAAGAGACTCGCTACCTGTTCAGTCATTTAACAAAATATACAGCAATTCTCGTGCTGCGGCCCATTTTAAATGGAATTTTTTTGATGTGCTTGTGGCTGGCTTTATTGATTTTTACATTTCTCTGAACTGCGAGTTGGCGAGTAGGTTTATGGAGACAGTGTAAAAATGTCTCCTGAATAGAGAAGCTCAGCTCCTGCTGGTTATGAATAAACTATCTTTATAAGATGTCATTTGGCCGGCAATAGACAGTAAATAAAAGCCAATGGCTAGTTGCAGTTAAATCAAACTTGTTGGGGATTTTCCAGAGATTTACAAATGACCTCAGGGATTTGACTGCAACAAATGCATTTACGCATTGAGGTGCATGAGAACATATGGATGGAGCACTACTATTCACTTTCATTCATTATAGCTAATGTCCTCTGCATTTCTGCAATGCAGTTTCATTGTGGGTTTCTTCAGCATGGTGGGAGTATAACAGAGTTATTAAATGATAAACCACTGAAAGTTTTGTATAACATTTGTGGAATGTTGCATATAGTATTCCATCATTGTCAAGTGCTTAAGTACAGATGGCTGTTAATTTAATGCAATGAAGGAATCATATATTTTTAAAACAGACCATCACAAGTAGGGGTGTCACGATTCTCCAAATCCTCGATTCGATTACATTTTTGATTCTAAGGTCACGGTTCGATTCGATTCTCGATTACATTTATTTTTTTTAGACTAGACTTTTATGCAATATAATATCTGACCATTGTTCGCAATGTACCACACTACATTGTCAAATTTAAAAAATGTATTAACAACATAATGTAACAATAACAATATCTTCAGTCAATTGAAAACTTAAGCAAAATAACCTGCCATCTAGATTCTCTTTTGTAAGTTCACAGAAGATGACATTCAAGTTCACAACAAAACAAACAAAAACAATAAATAAGCCATGTCCATAGTCTTCTCTGAACAATTAAGTGTCTTAACGAACTATTTCCGAACAGTTGAACATATACCACACTGATGGTTCTAGCACGCTAATTAAATGCCTAAAACCGGAGTTTTCCACCACCGAATAAGGTTGCATGTCTGCGGCTATGAATACTCCTAAAGCGCGTAATTGCATTTGCACGAGTTGAGTTACTTAGAAGTTTAATTCCAAATGAAGACGGAAGAGTAGTTTGTGTTACAGTTGTTGGTTTAACAGATAAATCTATGTTTTTGTGGTGCCTGCGGAGATGCCCTGCCATGTTAGTTGTGCTGCCAGTGAAAGAATATGGTACACGCACATAGCAGAGCTTGCAAACTGTGGCTTTTTTGACGACAACGCGCACGTTGTCAACATAACTCACTGGAAATCCAAAATATTTCCACACCGGCGACTTCAGTGAAAGAGGAGGGGGTTCAAGTTCTGTCAATGGGTCTCCTGCATCTGCAGTTGCCATGCTATCTTTTGAGTGGCTGTAGCTAATTTAGAGGAGGTTGACTCACAGCACTTCAACACGTGTTTTTTTTCCGCTTGGCAAGCAACCGGACGTGACATGGGGACGTGGCAGAATCGACGATTCCATTTTTTTATTCAAAGTTCGAGACTGTGACCACCCTTAATCACAAGGCAGGAAAGTGTCATTTAAAAAAAGCTAATATCAGGGAGTTTGACCTAAACATGAAACAAGTCATTCCAAGAACGCTTTAATGTTTGTGTCCACACCGTTTGCACTGAACACAAAAATAAGATTAAAATTAAATCTGATTAAAATCATAAAATGTGAGTTTTACAACCTTCAATTGATTATTTATATTTCATGAAAGCTGTAATGTTTGTTTCTACACCATTTTCACTGAACTTGCGATTTGATTCAAATTAAATATGATTAAAATAAAGTTTTACACAATTATTTCGAAATTAATTTTATACTACAATATTATTTTATAAAATATATGAAAATACTATTTAACTATATTATAATATAAACTATTCTAATATATTTTTTATAAATATTTTAAACAATTAAATGCATCAGTATGGAAGCTTGTCCACCACTGAATAAAAAAGGTAACTGAAACACAATTCTGACTTACATTCTTTAAATATTTCAGAAGTTTACTAAAAATAAATGGAAAAGGCACCGGTTTCATAGACTGACATGAATATTGAAAGTCCTGTCAATGTAGAAGCTCATTTCCATATGCTACGCTTTTGCTTAATACTCACCTTAAACCGAGATCATGCATCAATGGCAATTAGATTATTATACTGTATTTGACTGAAATAATAAGACTAAAATAATCATAACTCACTGAGATTGCTTATAGATCGGCCCAGTTTGCACCTCCCTGCCTTTAGCTGCCCAAAAGCAAGGTGCTCTAGAAATCATTTCTGATTGAATCAAAAGTATTGGCAGCTTTCACATTACAGCTCTTCAAATGCATTGTTGTTGGAGAGGGTGGGGGTTCGCTTTGCGTCTGCAAACCAATCAATCTAGGTGAGAATCACATTGGCCTTCTAAGCAAAAGCGCTTGGAGAAATTTCTAGGCCATGGTGTCACCAATCCGATTTCCACCAGTGACCTCTGATCTGCGGTGTCATGGGCCCAGCTGACACACAGTAGTCAACAGGAATCAATAGCCACTGCTGGGGTCCCTTCACCTTGTATTATATATTTATTTGTATTAAAGCTTGACACGTTCAACTTCCACTTGGAATGCACTGCCGGACTAATGAAATGTCAATCTAAAGGAAAATATGAAGGGGGAGGGGGTTAAATTTAAAAGTTCTGGATTCAGAAAATATTCCATAATCAAGTATGTAATTCATGAGTATATAGATATTTAAAAATTACATATACATGTGTACAAAAGGGAAAACAAATAAAATAAACTAAGTACACATTTACTTGCATTGCAGATTATAAATGCAATGATCTTTTTATTTAAATTGTTTTTAATAAAACAAGCATGAATTTACAAATGCATTGTAGTTGGTGCATTGCTATGTATCACTAGGGTAATTTGGGAAGATTTGAAAGTGTTGCTATGCAGTTACTAGGGTGTTCTGGTTGTTGAAAGTGTTTTGGGTTAGGTGCTGTAGTGGGTTGATAAAGTGTTGTTACTTGGAAGTTACTAAGCTGTTCAAGGTTTCTGGGTGTTTCTAAGGTGGTTGGAGTTGTGGCTTGATTGTTGCTATGGTGTTCTAAGTTGTTGTTAGCGCATTGCTCTGCATCGCAAGGTGTACTTGGTGGCTGTTTAGACAGAGTTGTGGCTTGTGTGTTGCTAAGGTGTTTAGGGTGGTCAGTAAGGTGTTTTGGGTGGTTGATATGGTGTTTGGGGTTGTTGTTGATTGGGTGTTGCTAAGGTATTCTGGGTGGTCACTAGGGTGTTATGGGTGGATGATATGGTATTTGGGGTTGTTGCTTGGGTATTGCTGTGGTGTTCTAGGTGGTTTCCAAAGTGTTGCTATAGTGTTCTAAGTTCTTGTTAGCACAATGCTCTGCATTGTAAGGTGTACTTGGTGGGTGTTTAGACAGAGTTGTGGCTTGGGTGTTGCTAAAGCATTCTGGTTTGGTTACTGAGGTGTTTTGGGTGGTTGATATGGTGTTTGGGGTTGTTGATTTGGTGTTGCTAAGGTATTCAGGGTGTTGCTATGGAGTTCTGAGTGGTTGCCAAGGTGTGGCTATGTGGTAAAGCCACTACAATAAATGTGAAATGACATCATGCTTCTGAGTCATTTGTCAAGACATTGCTATGTGTTGCTAAGGTGTTCTGGGTGGTTTCTATGGTGGCCGGGGGTTGTTGCTTGGGTGTTGCTATGGTGTTCTTAGTTGTTGTTAACGCATTGCTCTGCATTGCAAGGTGTACTTTGTGGCTGTTTAGACAGAGATGTGGCTTGGGTGTTGCTAAGGTGTTCAGTGGTCTTGGGCGTTGCTGTGGTGTTCTGGGTGGTTTCCAGGGTGTTGCTATGGAGTTCTAAGTTGTCGTTAGCGTATTGCTCTGCATCGCAATGTGTACTTGTTGGCTTTTTAGACAGAGTTGTGGCGTGGGTGTTGCTGAGGTGTTCTGGTCACTAGGTTGTTTTGGGTGGTTGATATGGTGTTTGGGGTTGTTGCTTGGATGTTGCTATGGTGTTCTGGGTTGTTTCCAGGTTGTTGCTATGATGTTCTAAGTTGTCGTTAGCACATTGTTCTGCATCGTAATGTGTACTTGGTGTGTCTTGAGTGTTGCAAAGGTGTTCTGAGTGGTTGCCAATGTGTGGCTATGTGGTAAAGCCACTGCAATGAATGTGAAAGGACATCATGCTTCTGAGTGATTTGTCAAGACATTGCTATGTGTTGCTAAGTTGTTCTGGGTGGTTTCTGTGGTGTTACTTTAGGGGGTTGTTGCTTGGGTGTTGCTAAGGTGTTATGGGTGGTTGCCAGAGTGTTGCTATGGTGTTTTAAGTGGTTGTTAGTGCATCTCTCTGCATCACTAAGGTGTTCTTGGTGGTTGCTAAGGTGGTTGGAGTTGTGGCTTGGGTGTTGCTAAAGTGTTCTGCATGATTGCCAAGATCGCACTAGCCACACTAGACTATGTGTATGCAAAATTTCTTCCAACCCTGCAACGTATGTGACATCACACTTCAAAGTGATTTTTTTTAGCTCATTGGGTGGTTGCTAGGGTGTTGCTAGAATGTTCAGGGTAGTTGTTAAAGTTGCAATGTCATTGCTATGACGTTCTGTCATTCGTTCTGTCAAGTGGTTGTTAGCACATTGCATCAGTAATGTGGTTGCTAAGGTGTTCAAGGTTGTGGCTTGGATGTTGCTAAGGTGCTCTGGATGGTTGCCAGAGGGTTATGTCTATGTGGTATCTAAAGCAATGCATGATTCTGAGTGATTTGTTAGCACATTGTTGTGTCACTACGGTGTTCTGGGTGGTTGCTAGGGTGTCGCTAAGGTGTTCAGGGTAGTTACTAAAGTTGCCAGGGCATTGGTATGGTGTTTTAAGTTGTTATCACATTTCATCACTAATGTGGTTGCTAAGGTGCTCATGGTTGTGGCTTGGATGTTGCTAAGGTGTTCTAGGTGGTTGCCAGGGTGTTGCTATGTCTATGTGTGTCTATGCTTTAGGGTGTTCTGTGTGGTTCCTAGTTGGCTGATTACTGGTCTGCATTGATGTATGTTTAAAAAAAAAAAAAAAAAACTAGATGTAATATGCATAATTAATACAGATGCTTACCTTAGAATACAGCACAAAAACTTTTCATTTTACTACAACATATGATGCTCTTATATAAAGCCAGCCAGTTTATGACAGTGGATGTGTAAGCTCATATATCCATGATGGCTGAATGATGAACATATTTGTCTCATCATTTCTGTTATTACACACATTTGCATCCACCTTAATTAAATTCACACTAATGTATACACACTCGCTTCACAGGCCCATAAAAGTATATTTCTTGCATTCTGTGGCTGGTTTTATTGTATTCTCAGTGGACTCTAGGGAGGTCAGAGCCCCATCCCCACCCCAGAATGTGTTGTTTGGGCTGTCAGGGGCCGTTGTTTTGGTAAATGGGGAGTTAAACAGATATATCCAAGCGTAAAATCTGAAAGTGTCCCCGGTGGGAGCCCGAGGGCTGGTGTTTGAAATCAACTACATATCAATTGAGCGGCGTAGAGCAGATCGTATGATAAATTCTATTCCTCAGACGCCTATAAATTACTTTTTCCCTCACTACATCTCCTTCCTTTTTGCGCAGCAGCTCAAATCGCTCTTTTTCTTCGTATCTCTTCCAACCCACCACAAACTACACCTTTAATAGTGTCCCCCGGGGCTCTGGCGCTGCAAACTACAATTTTGTGTGATGTTCAGATGGATATTTTCATAGCGTGAGTGACAATATTAACAGCACGTGTGTGTGTGTGTGTGTGTGTGTGTGTGTGTGTGGGGCCTATTCTCCAATGGATATTTCCCCCAAATTCTTGGCCTCTCATCCCAGTTCCATCGCCGTGTGTTATCTGGCAGTTCATTATCTCAGTGTTTTCTGTAAGTAAGTAAGCTTAGATTGAATTACTAGGGGCTCTATTGTCTATTTGGAATTCTCCTTCCATGTCGCCCTGGTAATGAATGGGCAATTTGCTCTGTCTTTGTGAAGGCTGCTTGTGTGTATCAGTCACTTAATTACTCTCAGACTGTTGGCGGAGGTTTTATTGGCGATACAGGGCAGTAAAGGCCCAGTGAGCAGAGAGGAGACAAGCAAACGGGTAATTCTCAAGTCAAGTGAACCGCACAGCAATGCCGAACAAAGCTAGTCCTCATACAAAGTTTTAGTTTAGCAGTGCAAAAAAAGGAATGCATTATATTTACGTTAAGTTGAATCACTTCGTTGTTAAGGTTAAAGCAGTTAAACTTTTGAAATGAAACATAGAGGAACAATAGCTGGGTTCCATTAGCCTTCAAATTGAATTGAAAATATGCCAAATGGAAACATACATTTCGCAAAAACTCCTATATATCTAAAAAATGTTTTTACGCTAGCATGAGGTGGTTTTTCAGGCAATTTGAAAAAGGAATATTTCGCTAAACTGTAATGGAAACAGGTCATTTACAGGTCACCTGGTATACATAAAGTCGATCAGCAGTATGTTTGGTCAGAAGACGAGACGGAGTTCTTTATTAAACTCATAAAAGACAATACGGGAATACTGGATTCTAAACAACAAAGAAATGCCACAATTTATCAAGACCTCGAAGCAGATAGGAGGGAGAAACACCCAGAAACACTTAATATGTGGCCACTCCCATGTATAAGGGGCTTTCCTTGCCATTAAAGGTGCACTGTGCACTAAATTTTAGCGGCATCTAGCGGTGAGGTTGCAAATTGCAACCGCGCACCGCTCACCCCTCCCTTTCAAAGCACACAGAGAAGCTACAGTGGCCGATACAGGATGAAGATTTCGCTCTGTAGAGCAGTTCGTCCGTTTAGGGCTACTGTAGAAACACGGCGACGCAAAATGGCGACTTCACTGTATGGGGACCCGCAGTGTATGAAGATAGAAATGGCTCATTCTAAGGTTATAAAGACATAACGGTTCATTATGTAAGGTCTTTATACACCACTGAAAACCACTGCATTTATGTCAATAGATCCTTGTAAATATTACACACTACACTTTTAATGCTTGGATAACACGCCTACGTCTCTTTCGATTAAAAATAATGGCTAGTGCGGTGGCTGCGATATATGTAAGCCTACCAACATCCATTGCCATGATTTTTGGAATGACTTATCACAAGAGGAAAAAATGATGTTTTAGTTGCATAACGTCTGTTAATGGAAACGGTCTCATTTGGCGATACTTTTTTTTAATCAACATTTACAAAATATCGCAAAAGTTTTGCGCAAATCTGTAATGGAAACCTGGCTAATGACAACTTTTAAACACTGGTAAATCTGGAGGTGGTCTGAGCACCCCGATTGAATTGAGTGTGTACATTAGCAAGCATTTGTGTGCAAGTTTAAAAAAATTCAGGTATAAAGTTCAAGTTTGTTGATATACTCTTGGCTAAAAATCAGATATGGAGGAAATTTTCATTTTGGCTGTTTCACATTGATAAAAGTATACAAACGTATAAATACAATTAAATTATTATAAATAAATAAAATGGTTACACTTTATTTTAAGGTGTCCTTGTTATAGTGTAATTCTACATTTATTAAACGGAGTAATAATAATTAGCTACATGTATTTACTATAGGGTTAGGGTTATGATTATGGTTGGTTTAGCTTAGTTGCATGTAATTAAGCACAATTTATAGTAATTACTTTAGTAACATTTAACAAGTGTAACAGACACTAAAAATATAATAAAAAACAATAAACATTTTAAACTTAATTTATAGTGTTGTGAGAAACTGTAGTTTAAATAGTATATTTTAACAATTTGAATGTATTATTAATTATTATGTATTATTTATTCAAAACAAAAGTCATGGAGCATGGTACCATATTTGTTGTATAGGGTTCAAAACAATTTTGCATGCTATTGACAATTTTATGGAAAAAATATGGATGATTATAAAGGAACAAATTATACAACTGCCATTTAACACAATCCTTATTAAAAATGTGTTATAATAAATCTTACATAGTAACCAGAGTTTAACTTTGGTATTTGCAGTAAGACCTGTGCATGTAACTGGGTTTGTATAAAACAAAATATTTCATATTGTCAATACCAAAAAAATACAAGCCTAAACACATTACAAAAGAAGAACTAACTACAATAGATGTAATTCAAATTCATTTGATTCCTATATTCACATAATATACTTTTTATTAATATTTTCTGACAAAACACTGTAACTATATTTGGTGTTACTATAGTAAAAATGTGTTTGATGTTCTAAGGCCTAACCAAAGTATTTAGATGAATAATGAGAATAGTGACACATTTGTTCAACCCATTAGTCCGAAGATACTCCAAATAATTACTCTAAGTACTATTGAACTTGTTTTTATTGATTGAAGTTCTAATATACTCAGTCGGTTTTGTTGTCACACCATCTGAAGTGACGCTGCTAACAAGGCCGAAAGTGCAGCAATGCAAAGACACCAATAAGACGAATGCTAATTCAACCAAGCCATGGTTCACAAACCTGTCCTCCTCCCCAGAGCAGAGACAATGCCACTCCATAGTCTCCCCCCATTTAGTACTCAGACCTCAGCCTGATGGGGCTCAGCAGGATAGCCTGCATATGGGGGATGAAGAGAGAAAGAGAAAGAGAAAGAGAAAGAGAAAGAGAGAGAGAGAGAGAGAGAGAGACTGAGCCGCGGGCCAAACTGTGCTCAACCCCCTCAGAGCTGCCCTCTGCTTCCAGCGGCTGTACCTGAATGAGGAGTGGGACATGGGCCTGCTTCCTCCTCTATGCGCCAACAGCCAGGGGATTTGGAAATCTGGCAGGTTAACTGGAAAATCTCCATATGATCCAAATGTGATTCAAGACCCCCATCCAAATAGTGGTGAACAGACCCCAAACCCAACCCAACCCCCCCCCCCCCCCCCCCCCAAAATAATTTCCACAGGGGTTTCAATGGCCACTAAATGAGAGTGAGATTGTTATTAAATTGTGTTTTCTTCGTAGGATTAAATAACATTTTAAGGATAATTCTGCAAAAAAAATGCATTGTGACATTATTTTCTTGACAAGTAAGCAAATCACACTAATGCAGTTTGGTGTTTTAATTTTGGGGTTTGGGGGGGATTCTTTAAAAAAAATTAAGTCAGCATAAAATAATAGTAGTACATCATCAAATGCATATCATTATGTATAAAAGTTTTATGTATCAATTTAAACCATAGCATTTTAAAATAATCATTACATTTAATTACTTATCTAATTATGGTATTACATAAATTTTCACATTACAATCACAATGGAACAAAAGGTACATCTTAATGACCCTAAATTATTTATTTTATTTTATTTTATTTTAATTATATTTTATTTTTTTTATTTTAGAAATATGACTTGGACTAGTGAGGCATTTACATGACATTTTATGTCCTACTCCATTACAAAATTGTACCATGATTACTGCAGTTCCTGCTAAAAAAAACATAGTTGATTGAGTAAAATTAAACTGTTAAACTTCAACTATAACTATCATAAAAACAAGAAATGACACAAAATTACAGAAAGATTTGAAATGCTTCTTAAACATTTTGAAGGAAATCCCATATTAATCTGTTATTATTTTAAAGTTACAATAATTGTGACTTTGGTATTTTCCAGAAAATATGGTAACCCTGGTAATTATTTTGTATATGTTTTCGTTACAACACATCCAAACTATTTTTGGATAGTAGCTACAATACACTTAATAGCTACACTATTTTTGACCTCTTCAAGCAGCTAAAATATTGACTAAGCTCGAGCAGCCGAGCCACAGTGAGTCAGCTAAACCAGCTAAGTAGCAATTAGTAAGCGTTAAATAGTGGTTTAGCGATCATCAGTTTCCACTGTGCGGAGATTAGCCGTGACAGCTAGCACTACAGATGAATGATGACGTGGAGGGGAAAGGCTCTCACAGACGCAGCGTCAAGACAAATAGCAGCATAATGACATGAACATCTGAAAAATAAGGAGCAAATAAATGTTTTCTTTACAAGCGTCTTCAAGTAAAAGGTACTCTTTGAAACCGAAAATATACAATTTTAGTTACAGAGTTAAAATGTATGGAAGCTTGTTTCCTTTACGGAATAAAGATGTTTAAAGATATTCAGACTTCTTTTTTTTTTATCAGAGAGTTAGATATAAATTCAGAGTTCTGAGAAAAAAGTCTGAATTGTGAGACAAGCTTTCATAAACATGTGACTGAAAGATGCACATGAGAAAAGTGACAAGCACAGAGACCCACACATGAGAAAAGTGACAAGCACAGAGACCCACACATGACATAAGGAAGAAAAAATAAAAAGTGAAAAAAAGTTAAAGTGCACCCTGTGTCAGGTAAATACTCACCTAAGCCCATGTGCCAACAGGCCTTTACCTTTTGAAAAGCAGAAGCTTCAAATAGTATTGTAAAAAAACTTCCGCTGCAGCCTGTATCAATAGAGTGGTGCAGGTATGACATCACATTGTAGGCCAAAACGCGGAAGTGAGTTAGCATTTTAGCACTTGCGGTTCCATTGTCCCGAATTCAATGGGGTTTTTCAAATGGGGTTTTGGTTAAATGGCTGAAATATGGTCTGTGGTGGACACAAGCTCAAGACACTTGAGTATGGTTTATTCTATGACATAAAATACAAAAAGGCGTCTTGAAAAGGCGGTTGCTAACAAGTGGCTAAATGGGACTACAGAGGCTGTCGAGGAGATTAAATGTCATTACGCCGAACAGGTACCCTCAGTCCGCTTTTACAGCCTCATTAGGCTCATAATTTTGCTCTTATAAACTATTCTAACTCAAACGTTCTGGGAAAATGTTTTAAAAACTGAAAGAGTTGGAAGAGTCGGAAGCCTTGTGATGGTGACGTTGAATTCGTGGGACCATGGTGTAGTTCGTTTATAGCGTACCTTTAGCTTTTTACTTCTGGCGACTGCATTTAAGCTTTAAAATTCATAAAAGTTGTGTTCATCTGTGATAATTATGTGTAAGTATCATAAACTTTTGTTGCTCACAGAGCTTGTTTTTAGAGATTCAAAAGCCTATGGGAAAATCCTATTGGGATTTTCTCGAGGGAACCAGTGCAATGCTAACTGCCGGTTGGCCTACAAAGTGACATCATACCTGCACCACTCTATGGCTGTGCCCATAGCACGGGATTGTTGTGATTTATTCATGTAAAATTCAGCACAGAATACTTCTTCTAAAGACGCCAACCTCAGTTTACAATTAACTGAGTATTGTGAAACAAAGAAAAGGGGTGTCATGATATTCTGATGCATATTTCATGATTTAAAGTAGAGTGCAAGCCATACTGTATGTGTATGTGCAATATTTCAGAGTCTGATCACCTTATTTTATTGCAGAACTGCAAGAATGCAATAAAAATAACATCCCATTTAAGAGCATTAAAATACTAATTACGACTAAAGTCTATTTTGTGGGGATTCATTGAAAGGGTTGAGGGAAACATAGTATTAAACAATAATGTTTGCATTTTTTTTCATGCACTTACTTTACGAAGCAATCATCAATAATTACATCAAATTAAAGTTGTTTAAATAAAGTAATATTTCCAGCCCATAGATGATTATTCAAAAATAACTGATCATCTTAAACGAGTCATATCCTCTGTTTTGAGTGCAATGATTGGATAGCATTATACGTGTAGACCAAAATAGGCGATTATAATGCGAAAATAAACTAAATAATATTAAAAATAAAATTAAATCAGTCTGATTATTAATCTGGCAGTAACTTGAGCAGCGTGCTGCTCTTCATTAATCTCATGACTAGCGAAACCGGCAGCGCTGACAATCACGTCTGTCAGATAATGTTACACATTAAAATGAAAGATGACATAAACTATAAGTATTGGGACACCCCTCCAAATCCTTGAAATCAGGTGTTCCAATCACTTCCATGGCCACAGTTGTATAAAATCAAGCACCTAGGCATGCAGACTGCTTCTACAAACATTTGTGAAAGAATAGGTCGCTCTCAAGAGCTCAGTGAATTCAAGTGTGGTACTGTGATAGGTTGCCACCTGTGCAATTCGTGAAATTTCCTCACTACTAAATACTCTACGGTCAACTGTTAGTGGTATTATAACAAAGTGGAAGCAATTGGGAACAACAGCAACTCAGCCACAAAGTGGTAGGCCACGTAAAATCACCTCCAAACTTCGTGTGGCCTTAGATTAGCTCAAGAACAGTGTGTAGAGAGCTTCATGGAATGGGTTTCCATGGTCGAGCAGCTGCATCCAAGCCTTACATCACCAAGTGCAATGCAAAGCGTCGGATGCAGTGATGTAAAGAACGCCACCACTTGACTCTAGAGCAATGGAGACGTGTTCTCTGGAGTGACAAATCACGCTTCTCTGTCTGGCAATCCAATGGATGAGTCTGGGTTTGGCGGTTGCCAGGAGAACAGTACTTGCCTGACTGCATTGTGCCAAGTGTACATTTTGGTGGAGGGGGGATTATGGTGCGGGTTGCTTTTCAGGGGTTAGGCTTGGCCCCTTAGTGCCAGTGAAAGGAACTTTTAATGCTTTACCATACCAAGACATTTTGGACAATTTCATGCTCCCAATTTTGTGGGAACAGTTTGGGGATGGCCCCTTCCTGTTCCAACATGACTGCGCACCAGTGCACAAAGCAAGGTCCATAAAGACATAGATGAGCGAGTTTGGTGTGGAGGAACTTGACTGGCCTGCACAGAGTCCTGACCTCAACCCGATAGAACACCTTTGGGATGAATTAGAGCGGAGACTGTGAGCTAGGCCTTCTCATCCAACATCAGTGCCTGACCTCACAAATGCTTCTAGAAGAAAATCCTCATAAACACACTCCTAAACCTTGTGGAAAGCCTTCCCAGAAGAGTTGAAGCTGTAGTAGCTGCAAAGGGTGGGCCAACTCCATATTAAACCCTACGGATTAAGAATGGGATGTCATTAAAGTTCATGTGCATGTAAAGGCAGGCGTCCCAAAACTTTTGGCAATATAGTGTACATGGTAGGGTAATGTGTAAGTCTAAATAAAACATTTTAAATATTGATTAATATTGTTAATTTCCTTCTCAAAACTGGCGTCTTGCTACTGCAGAGCAAGTATGGACTTGCTACTGCTAAAAGATACACAGACACGCTGCTGTGAGCATATAAGATACGCTGCTGCTGCTTAAATAGACATACATAAAATAAATCCTGTAGCAGATCTAGGCAGGTGGAGCTGGGGGAGGTGGAGGAGTTTAAAGGAACTCTGATAGCGTGCTGCAGGACTAGCTCAAGGGCTCTCGGCACATCCTGCTTCATACTACCGTAACGTTAATAAAACCTGAATACATTCGCTCATTCATGAACATGATTTCTGCCCAAACACAGCTGCTGTTTTTTATTTTGCAAGTTTACTGCACAAATCCCATGCCATGTTGACTGTGAAATCCTATTATTAAAAATCATGGGTGTTTCTGTTATCATTTTTAGACTGTCCTGATTTAGACTGCGTTCTATAATATATTGTCACCTGCCCTGAAAAAAAATCATTATTGCAAGCATATAATATACGTCCTCGATTGAACGTCTCTGGTAATTTCTGTCCAGGTTGGAGTCATAGGTTGTCCTTGTGCCACATGTTTAAAATGGAGTAATTTGGGGGTAAATTGTAACTTGGCAGGACTCATCATCTGTAAAACCATAGTTCCACAGGGACGTGTGTGATGTACGTGTGCCTCATGGATTCGTACAAAGCAGAGCGTGGCCCCTTAAACCCAGCCTGAGACTCCAGCAAATTGTCTAAGCCAAACTGCCAATTAACCTCATGTCCCTCACCGGTGGAGAGGGGAGCGTCAGGCGGAGGCTCGCTGGTAGGTTAATTGCTTCATGTTGAAACATCAGAACGTGAGTGTAGCACTCAGAGTCAAGAGACTCAAGATAGACCGTACGACAGATACGTACTTGTGTTTGTGTGTGTTAATTGTAACTGTAATAAATGACAAATTTACACATATAGAGACTTAGTACCCTGGTAGCACATGTACTAGATTGTCTATTTAAAGCATTAGTTCAACCAAAAATATTTACTCACTCTCATGTCATTCCAAACCTGTAGGACTTTCATTCATCTTCAGAACACAAATTAAGAAATGTTCTAATGAAATCTGAAAGATTTCTGTCCCTCCGTTAAAAGTCTATTCACCCTAAACCCTGAAGAGATCGTAAAATCACTCAAATATGGTAAACCGGAGCTCAAGCATGCTTGAATGAACCAATGAGGTTCATTCTTCTGTATCACGCCAATATGTTTGAATGGAAAGTAAATGCGACTTTTTATCTCGCAATTCTGACTTTTTTTCTTGCAATTGCGAGATTATATTATCTCGCTTGTGGGTGTTCTCTGGGCTTAATCCTAAAATAACTAAGTAAAACCCTCGGACACTGGCGAGTTGTTCTTTTTAGCCTCTTTCTCTAACTTTTTTTTCCTTTCCTTCCGCTCTCCTCTTTCTATACATCCTGTCATAATAAAAGTCCTCACAACAACATCCACTTTAACACAGAATAGATACTGCTGAGGTTTATATCTTACAATTCTGACTTTTTTTCTCAGTTCTGAGAGATAAACTCGCAATTGTGATTTATAAAGTCAGAATTGTGAGCAGATTTTTTCCCTGCAATTCAGACTTTATAACTCGCTATTGTGAGATTGTCACAATTCTAAGAAAAAAAAAATATCTAAATTCCATGGCGGAAACAAGTTTCCATATGTTTGAGCTTCCGCAAGAGCCAGCGAAGTTTGTTCTCACGCATCAAGCAAGTACGATTGAGCTTCCGTTTACCATTTTGCTGTGCTCTATGTATGATCAATGTTTATATTTGAATAAAAGTCTAAATTAAATCTGTTCATTATATAAAGCGACCGTGCCTCTTCAGAAGACTATTAAACCGTTGGATTCATATGGATTTATTTTACAACTTTATGAACGTTTTGTTGTGTCAGTTTTGTGTGAATAGACTTTCAATACAGGGACAGAAATATCTCAGATTTCTTTAAAAATATCTTCATTTGTGTTTTAAAGATGAATGAAAGTTTGGAATGACATGAGGGTGAGTAAATGATGACAGAATTGAAATTTTTGGGAGAACTATCCCTTTAATGCATTTATGTATAAAAGATGTACATTTATAGCCTATAGTGTTACAGTACGATACGGCACTAAAACATTTCCTAGAAGATAAAATTATACACAGTAGATGTTTTGGTTATTAGTAATAACATTAAATTATGCATAATTACAAGTAACTAAACATAAACCAAACCCTGAACTTTACCGTAACTCTATAATAAGTATGTGTGGTTAATTAATATAACTTAGTACGTATTTGAGTAATTACAATGTTACAACATCACCCTAAAATAAAGTGTAACCAATGTTTTTGTGATGTTTATGATTGTGATGTATTGCTCTTTTTAAGATGTTTATTAGATGAGTGTACATGGAGAGAACTGTCAGATACACTGAAAATATAAATGTTTTTATTTTTACAAAATACAGAAATGTGCGTAAATCGAAGATTTGTTTACTAGATCGTAACAACATCTAAAATGGTGGCACTTATGTTAAGTGCCTCAAAGCTGTGTGTCTTATCTCTGAGCTCTTTATCTTGAGACCTGCTTACACTGATCAGACGGTATCTTCTCATTGACTCCTTCCATGTGTTTTTTGAGACTGATCTTATAGCTAATTCATGATGCGAGAAAGTGATATTTAGGGAAAGGTGGCGCTGTAATTACACTCCAGACACATTAGCTAAACTCGTTCTCCATTTGGTTCCTTCTCGCATTATTACACTTTGACGTGACGACTCGAAAGAAGATCCAGCTTTGCAGAGCAACACTTTGTTTTATAGAAAATTCTGTAAAGAAATATATGAAAGTATTAGGAAAAGTGAGTGTTTTTTTTTTACTTTATATTCCATGTACAGTGGTCATAACAGCTTCTGCATTTAAAATTTTAGTAGAGTGTAATGCATCGTGTTATAATTGCGACTTATATCTCGCTATGTGACGTTATGTCGCAAAACCATCTTTTTTCTTGTAATTGTGACTATCATCTCACAGTATGACTTTGTTACTCATCATTTTGACTTAATATCTCACAATGTACCTTTATAACTTATAATGTGCACATTTGTCATTATTGTGACATTATTTTTTGTAATTACGACTTTATATCTCACAATGTGACCCTATTTCTCATAATTGTGATTTTATTTCTTGTAATTGCGACTATCATCTCACAATGGGTTTATATCTTACAATTGTGACTATTTCTCATAATAGTGATCCTATTTCTCATAATTGAGACCTTATATCTCACAATGTGACTTTATTTCTCATAACTGCGATTTAATTTCTTGTAATTGCGACTATCATCTCACAATGGGTTTATTTCTTACAATTGCAACTTTGTTTAATTTTGACTAAATATCTCCCAATGTAACATTATAACTAGTAATGTGATTTTATTTCTCATAACTGTGACAGGGTACTCGTAATTGCACATTTATATCTTACGATGGAACTTTATTTCTCGTAATTGTAATTTAATTTCTTGTAATTGCGACTGTATCATCTCACAATGTGACTTACAATTGTGACTTTATTCTAAAAATTGTGACATTATTTCTCGTAATTGCACATTTATATCTCACAATGTGACTTTATAACTAGTAATGCTCTCGTAATTGCGACTTTGTCTCATAATGTGACTTTATAACTAGAAATTTGACTTTATTTTTCATAATTGTAACACTATTTCCCATAATTGCGACTTTATCATCTCACAATGGAACTATTTCTTACAATTGTAACTTTGTTACTCATAATTGTGACTAAATATCTCCCAATGTAACATTATAACTAGTAATGTGATTTTATTTCTCATAATTGTGACACTATTTCTCGTAATTGCGAATTTATATTTCGAATCCAAAATTGCAAATTAATTTCTCGTATTGCGACTTTATCATCCCACAATGGGACTATTTTTTTACAATTGCGACTTTGTTACTCATAATTTTCATTTAATATCTCACAATGTGACTTTATAACTAGTAATTTGACTATTTTTCATAACTGTGACACTATTTCTTGTAATTGCGAATTTATCATCTCAGAATGGGTTTATTTCTTACAATTGTGACTTTATTTTTCATAATTGTGACCATATTTCCCATAATTGCGACTTTATCATCTCACAATGGAACTATTTCTTACAGTTGTAACTTTGTTACTCATAATTGTGACTTAATATCTCAAACTTTAAAACTAGTAATGTGATTTTATTTCTCATCATTGTGACCTAATTTCTTGTAAATTCTGTATTTAATTTCTTGTAATTGCGACTTTATCATCTCAATTGAACTCTTACAATTGCAAGTTTTTTACTCGTAATTGTGGCTTAATATCTCACAATGTAACTTCTCATAATTGTGACTTTATATCTCAGAATGTGACTATTTCTTGCAATTGCGACTTTCTCACAATGTAACTTTAAAACTACCAATGCGGCTAATTGTGACTATTTCTCATAAACTTTAACTCACAATAACCTTAAAAAAAATTAATTAAACAAAACATTCGTTTAAGATATAGTAAAGGGCAGACTTTTGAATCATGTGACTAAATGCATCGCCCCATTGTGGCAGCGTTCTGAATGATGACAGATGAAGTGTTTTTAGGAGACACATTTGGATGAGGGATTCTGGGATAGCTGTAGTTCTCTGTGCTGAAACAAAGACTGAGGCGGACAGTGTTTACTGCAGCCTTGCTAATTGAGTGTCGGCCTGTAACGTGAACGCCAATCTGACCTGATGTCTAGCCGATAAATAAGTAAAGATGGGATCTCTCAGGTTGCCTGCCAGACTGCTTGAGGAGAGGCCCCTCCGCATACACGTCACCCATGTGCCAATCTAACCAGGCTAAAGAACAATAATGACAGCTTGCGATATGCTGAGCTGTATAAACTGCAACAGCGCTTTTAGCTAATAAATAGAGTTGAGTTGTATTTACTATATTAATACTACATTTCTAATATAAATATACCCAACCAGCATTTAAATTCAGTGTGAATAATAGCTAAATAATGTAAAACGGTGTGTGACAGGGAAGTGAGAGTATATGTGTGCATCACTGTCAGTAACTTGACTTAACGTCTACAACAAGTCTAACTCAAGGTCACTGCAGGGAGATAAAATTTCCATTTGAACAAGAGAGGCGAACAGGGTGCAGAGTATCATGCATTGCAATACTCCATCTATTGGAATTAATGGAATTTCATCCAATGCACATCCATTATGTTAAAAAAACAGTTAATCCACAAGCCATATGTTACCAACTAAAATCTTGACAGAATGGAAGGATAGAAGATGCATTATTACACTTTAAAGTCAACATAAAATTGATATTGACCCTGTTGACTTTTATAATGTATCTTTCCGCTCATTGTTTACTGAAGAATCATTGTTTCAAAGAAAAAAAGTGGTTCTATTCAAGCATTACTTTAAATGTCACATTTTGGAATCCCAATCCAAAAACTTCTTTGGCTTCCATAAAATTGAGAAAATAAGTCATTTATAACTCAAACTCAAAGCACAAATAACAAAGTCTATATTCATACAAAATAAGTACCGACAAGCAAGTGTGTTTAATGACTGACCCTAATAACTGAGTCTAGTCTCAATTCCCCTTTTACCACACAATATAATTGTAACGGTTTGGTTGTGGACAAGCGCACAATGACAAAGATTACTGAAATAGCTTTTAAATCAAACTAGCATTCACGCTTACATTTACGAAGACAGACAGAGACTGGGTGAAAACAGAGGACCGAGGTGGACCAGAGGACAGAGACAGAGGGGCCGAGGGCGAAGGCAAAGCCGGGGGGAGGGCGGAGCCAGGCGTAGCCGAAGGTGCAGGCAGGACGATGTCCGACCAAGGCAAAGCCGGAGGAATGAGGGCGCCTGGAGAAGTCGTATGGCTGATGGTTTCCGGTGGAGCTGAGGGAGGGAGGAGCCAGGGTGGAGCCGATGTGTCGACAGGCCGAGGTTGAGTGATGTGCACAGAGGCTGGAGGCGGAGACAAGGGATCCTCTGTGCTGAGTGGAGCTGGTGGCCTGATGACACTATGCAGGTTCTTCCTACCAATGGGAGCTGCAGAGGGGCTGAAGGACAACAGCGGAAGCAGGGCTGAGGAACTGGCTGATTGAGGAGGTGGGAGAGAGAGGCTGGGCGGGTATTCTGAAGATAAAGGGGGCGCTGGAGATACAGGGGGACTGGGTATAACCTCTCCAAAAAAGTCAATAAAATCCACCTCAAAAATGTCCAACACGATCTTACCCACCGCGGTGGGGTTGTGGGCGGGGCTCTCCTCCCAGCCCTCAAGCTCAATGAGCACTCCCTCCGCGACGATCGGTGTTGCTGGCTCACGCACCTGGTCAGAGTCAAGTTGTGGGATGGGCTCTGGGGCGATTGTTCCTTCCGACCTCTGTCTTGGTTCGGGCTTGTCCATCGCAGCAGGCCGGTCTCCACGCTCTGCAGTGGGCTCTAGCAAAACCGCCATAGGGTCGCTCATTGGTAGTCTCTGGTCGCGCTGGAGTTGGAGTGGGACTGGTGAGTTTATCCTCGGCAAGGCTGACGAATGAACTCGATGAACTCAGCGAAATCCCCTCGAGGACCCACACCGGGCAGGCGTGCCTTTGTCTCCGCGTTGAGGCTTGTGTGGAAGAAAACACTCAGTAACCGGTCGGGGAAGTTGGTAAGGCACGCCAGGTCGATGAATGCACGGGTGTGTGCCTCTAGGTAAAGCATCTCCTGTTCAAGGCAGAGAAGCTGCACTGCTGGTCCATCTTACTCACTATGGAGGGTCTGTCCTTCTGTAACGGTTTGGTTGTGGACAAGAAGCGTACGATGACAAAGAAGATAACTGAAATAGCTTTTAAATCATAAACAAAGGCAACCAAACACTAGCACTCACGCTTACATTTACAAGGACAGACAGAGATTGGGTGAAAAAAGAGGCCTTAAAGGAACAGAGACAAACGAGATAATTAATGAACACAGGTGGAAACTAATGAACTAATCAACAACAGAGACAACTAGGTCAGAGAGGGCAGAACTAAAAACACAAAAGATCAGACATGTGACAATAATATGAATATTTTTAATAATTCAATAATTTATTATAAGTAAAATCAATGATATTTACCCATATATCGGAGTTAAGTTTACTTGCAACTTGTTAACTTGGTTAGATTAAAAATACTAATACATTAGTTAACTTAATGATACAAATCCTCCCATGGAGAAAAGGTAATGGTAATAGCAACCCTTGACAACAAGGTCTCAGTCCCCCTGTAGACAATAATTTTATCCCTTAAAACTCATCTTTGATCACCAAAATTATATATTTAAATGTTTTTTCCCTGTGAATTTTTTTAATTCATGCCTTAAAATAGCTTGAATGTTGCTACACCCTTGCTTCATTCAGTATACGTGGAATATACAAATAACCCCCGCCTCCACTCACTCACACAATCTCGGACTACCTGATCCACTCGTTTCCGGTGGAGCTGAGGGAGGGAGGAGCCAGGGGGGAGCCGATGTGTCGACAGGCCCAGGTTGTGCACAGAGTGTGCACAGAGGCGGAGACAGGGGATCCTCTGTGCTGAGTGGAGCTGGTGGCCACACCATCTCGGACTACCTGATCCACTTGCTCAACTTTACTGTAGTAAACGGAAATACTGGTTTAATTCAGCCAAACATATATGATTTAACCAGAAACTGATTCAGTTGAGCATATAGGACTTGATAGTACAGTCCCTTTGAATAATCGGCACTTTCTTAACATCTTGAGTGGGTAGGTGTAATCACTTCATGGGGGTCATCAGGTGGACACCCTCCTTCCTTGGCGTTTAATTGATAGGCCCACGACACCTCCAAAGGGCTCAATAACAACACCTGGCGTCCCAGGTGTGCTCCCCTCTGTTTTTACCCCTCTTGGTCATTTTGCAGCCCATTTGGGGTCCTTCCTTTTTAGCCACAGCCAGTTGCTGCTTTGCTCAGCACCCTCTGACAGCAACCTAAGGCCTGTCCTCTGACTCCCATATCCTTCAATAGCCTAGTTGTTGTGGCTAGAAAACCTCTGCAACCAATCTCTACTGGGATCAACTGGGTTCGCCAGCCCCGTTGTACTACTTCGGCTGCTAGGTCTGAGTACTTCAGGCTTTTGCGTTCATTTGCTTCACCAACTGTAGCCTCCCATGGCACAGTTAATTCCACAATGAACAGGGACTTTTGCGAGGTTGACCACATGATCAGGTCCGGCCTGAGGTTAGTTTTAATTATCTCAGGAGGAAAGCTGAGCTTCTGGTCTAGATCAACTTGCATTTTCCAGTCCCGAGCAGCGTCCAGCAGGGTCGATTCCTCTTTTGTAGTTGGCTTCATTGGAAGTTGTTCTGCTCTTATGAAGGCCGTGGATTTTGAGCATACATGTTTTGGAGGAGGGAGAGCATTGGTGGTGGTTCTCCTTCCTTCCAGGATAATCGCCAGTTGTCTCAGGACCTGACTGTGCCTGTAACGGCCTTGGGAAAGAATCAATTTGCAGCCGACAAGGATGTGCCTTAAATGTTGCTGGGGTTTGACAGAGAGGACATGCTGAGTCTTCTCCAGTCCACTGGTTTAGGTTTTTGGGTATAGGAAGAACATCGTAGGTGGCTCTAATGATGAAGCTCAGCCTGTTACCTTCCATCTCCCAAAGATCCTTCCAGGTGAGCTTACGTTTCTCCAGGTTTTCCCAGTTAGTCCACTGTCCCAGTTTGGACTGTGAGACTGCCTTTGTGCATCTCTCTGCCGGACCTCGTCTACTACCAGCTTTCTTCTCTGGGCGGATGTTGCCTAGTACCATATGGGCCAGTTTCCAATTCAGAAGAAGTGGAAAAGGGCATTATACAGGCTTGTCTACAAGTTGATGTATCAGAATGGTAATGAGTTTTATGTATTGACTCCCCTGCTTCAGAGAATAGTTAATGATATGCTAAAGCCTGCCCACACGTTGACGTGATTGGTTAGTTTGTGACGTAAGAAACACTGGTGATTTCAAACCGTCTTTTTTTCACTGCAGTTTTAAGGAGAAAATACTGCAATGGTCTTGACTTATGACATGGTTTGTCTTAAAGCATATTAAAAACACCATAGACATATAAACATTAAAAACTTGATTTTCACCACAGGGGGTCATAACTGAACTAACAATAGCTGTTTCCATTTAAAGTTGTGAATTTAACTTATGCGCAAAATTGGAATATCACATAAAACATTTGTAAAATAATGCAGCATTTCCATCCCATGTGTTCAAGAGAAAAAAATTGTCACTTCCTCGAAAATTGGTGCAAAATATTTGTAATAAAAATGGAAGTTGCTGCAATCGGGGAAGCCACTGTGGCTATTTTATCCTCCATCATAAATGACGATGAAATGCAGCAAACTCTGTCATGTTCTCTTTGGAAACACAATCATGTGAGATGCTTCTGGGAGGGAATTAAACTAAATAATAGGAACTTATTTATAAGTAATTACTTCACGACCGCTAAAAAAGCATGAGTTTGTGTAGTCATACTACATTCACCATGTCATTATCATGTGACCTACCAGCGTCAGTTACGTCGCTTCACTGCCATTCACAAATCCTCTCCAGTGGCCTTGTGGGATAGTAAAAAGTGTCCATTATATGCACACTTCAGAATTTTGCCAGAAATAGGTAATCCAGGGACTTTTTGCCTACTCTTTTATACTTCCTTTGTCACATATTATATAGTAGAGAAGTATGCGATTTCGGACGCCTTTGGCTCAGGCATTTCAAAACGACCAAACCAACATTTGAGATGCTGTGCAATTGGTCCGCTGGTTAGCCCAGTTATCCAATCACATCCTCTGGTGAGGCAAAATCACTTTAGTTTTGTGTTGCACATCGAGGGATCCGCCTCATTTGAGTGCATACGTTTTTATGCTCATTTCATGCGCATCTAGGTGTTTCCATCCAGCTTTTTTTATGTGTATTTTGGGATATCACATAAAAAAAGCTGGATGGAAACGCCTAGATGCGCATGTAATGAGCATAAAAACGTATGCGCTCAAATGAGGCGGATCCCTCGATGTGCAACACAAAACTAAAGTGATTTTGCCTCACCAGAGGATGTGTTTGGATAAAAAGCAATATATTCTTACTGAATTAATTAACCTTTGTTAATGTTAATAAAAATGTTTATATTCATGTTAGTTCACAGTGCATTAACTAATGTTAACAGATCTTTAAAATGTAGTAGTAAATGTTGAGATAAACATTAGCTAAGATTAATAAATGCTGTAGAAGTGCATCTTTCTTTTTTAAGTAAACCAGTTCAACCAGTTAGATTTTGCAGTGCAGCTCAGAATCCATAACGTTACGTAGGACAACAGAACAGAGAACTGAAAAACGCCTACAAACACAGGCTGGGCGTCCATGTCACTTCCATTCAGAGCGAGCATGTAAGTGTATGTGGACAACTCGCAAAACATCCTGGCCAGTTATTAAGCGCATGTAAACCAATCCGTCACCCCGCTCAGCAGAAAGGGTTGCCGCGTGTCTGCATGTGTGTTGGGGTCACAAATAGAGTAATTAATTTCCATGCATCTCATTGCCAGAATTGCTTACTGATCCAGGGAGCAAGATCAGAGATGTCACTGGGTAAATTGAGTCAGAGGCCCTGGCCTTACATCAGGCACTCGCCCAATTTCCACCACACTCTCTTTGACAATGTAACGAGGGGAGAGGGGAAGGGGTCCGCCACCCTTCTCTTGTTGTGACGGACAGGGGGAATTGGCCCAATAAATTGCACCCTGTAAAAGCGGTGTCTTCTTCATTAAAACACAGTGAATCTCCATTGCTATTCATTAACATGCTGCCGGACTAGACAAGATGTTTAATCTAGCGAGCACGCACCTTGCATCACCCCGGACGGTCCGGGACACAACGACCGCCCTCCGAAAAAGAGATTCTTATTTATTAACGGGAGGTGACAGGTACTGAATAAGTTGTTGTTGTTCCCATTTCGTCCCACGCTGCTCTTCCTTGGGACAAAATTGCAGGGTTTGCTTATGAAGGGCTCTAATTTGGAAGAAGGTGTCTTCCTAAACCAAAGCTGACAGCACAGTGTTGGGTCAGGTTAGCTGTCCGTAAACATTAGCACGTACAGAACTTTAAAAAAACAAGCCTTTTTGGTCAAGGATGGACTAGAAATTTACCTTCACTGTAAAAAGTGTGCAGTTGTTATAGTAAGAAGCTACTGACTCGGGCAAATGAAATAATTTTCTTGTGTTTTAGCACTGGCAAAAATGCTTTCATGTAGTGAATATGAAGTTATTTGCAGAAATAATGAGCCATATATAACTATTTGTCAACAGAAAAAAAAAGTCTAGTACTTTTTTAATTTTTAATTTATTTAAATATAAGTTTATTATTTATTTATAATAAAAAGTTAGATATTTTGCAATAATAGTCTTGTCCTATATGAAAATGCTTCCATATAGTAAATATGAAATTATTTGCAGAAATATAGATTTAGCTATTCTTTATAACTATTTGGCAACATCTAATATCTAATATATATGTTATATACACTTAAACATGATCAATACATAGATTTAAGCAATTATTTATGTCTAATAAAAAGTAATTGTATAATAAGTTTAGGTCCATTTTTTGGGATATAAATTAATAGATAAATTAATATTTTCATAAATAACATACCACACAACTGGATATTTTTCACAAAAAATTATAATTAAAAGACAATAAAAAAATAATTTTGTTACATACATATATATATATATAAAATTAATCACAATAAAAATGATCTTACAAGTAACTTCTAAGTAAATGTGTTTTAATAATAATAATAATTTATTTTCGATAATATATACAGTACTGTGCAAAAGTCTTAGGCACGTTGGTATTTTCACACGAAAAATGTTTTTAAGCCAGTTATTTATATCTTTTACTGTAGTGTGTCAGTAAGAAATATCAGTTTTCATTTTGCAATTAATTGTAATAATCCATATATATATATATTTTTTTTTTTTTTTATGCACAAGAAGTCTGATAGCAGCCGGTCTGATCTGATCTCACCATCATCGAGTCTGTCTGTGATTACATGAAGAAACAGAAAAAAGACTAAATCCAGAAGAACTGAGGCAACGTCTCCAAGACACTTGAGGAAACCTTCCTGCAAAACTACATGAATAGGTGTAGGAATAGATGCAGGTGACAAAAGTCGTTTTAAACGCAAAGGGTGGTCACCCCAAATATCCATTTGAATTAGTTAATAGAAGTTAATTCATAAATAAAAGCTATTTATGTTATTATTTTTGACAGCATTCTCACTTTAAAGGATTCTGACAAGTGCCTAAACTTTTCACAGTACTGTAGTTTTGCAGGTAGGTTTCCTCAAGTGTCTGGAAGACGTTGCCACAGTTCTTCTGGATTTAGTCCGTCTCAGTTTTTTCTGTTTCTTCATGTATTTACAGACAGACTCGATGATGGTGAGATCAGATCATACCGGCTGCTATCAGACTTCTTGTGCATACATTTTTTTTTTTTTTTTTTTAAATCTCACTGGATTATTACAATTAATTGCAAAATGAATGTTTGATATTTCCTACTGACACACTACAGTAAAAGATATAAATAACTGGCTTAAAAACATTTTTCGTGTAAAAACATCAGCGTGCCTAAGACTTTTGCACAGTACTGTATATGTAGTATTATAAAAACAATCTTAAAAATAATAATCTTAATTTATTTATAAGTACAAGAAACTTCTAAGTACATGTTTTTTCAATAATACATATGCATCATTATAAAAAACAATAATATTTAAAACAATAATCTTAATTTATTCATAAGTAACTTCGAAGTACATGTGTTTTAATAATAATATTTAATCAATAATACACATCCATCATTATAAAATCATTCTGTGTGGGACCTGCGTGTACATGATATTTCTGACACTGATGATTGACGATGATTTGTTGTCATGCCACGTCCGTTATGTCAAATCTACAGTACAAAACTGTACAGAGACTTCTATCGGATCAGTCATGTATCTAATAGTTCAAATAATAATATATGTGTTCGCTATTAAAAGGAACAGATCAAATGTATTTTTCTTTCAAAGCAAATATTACATGTACTTCTAATTAAATAACAGGCACCTCAATTTATCAGTGATAGGAATATACCCAGAGGATATAAAGCTTGTAATGCAGCTTGAAAGCATTAAACGAATACATTTACAAGCTCTCCTGCTTAACACAGTGACAGCGGCTTCAGCGGTGCATACGCCTCAAAAAACAACAGCTGGAAATGTCAAAAGCAGAAAAGAGAGACATGATATGAAATAAAAAAAGAAAGAAAAGTGGCAACAAGAAAAAAAACATATCAAGAACCATTTTTGAAGCATTAATCCCATTGTGCTGGTCTTGGGCTATAGTCAGAAAAATAGAGTTGATTCCCTGGGCCTGGACTCCATCCATTTTCTGCCTCCAATCAATATTTATGAATCCCCAAGGATTTTGCGGAATAAAGCACATAAACAACCAGCGCAGTAGATGGGCCAGAGTTTGTGCCCGGCTGAAGAACACTCAGAAAGCCCTAACCACTGCATTGAGAGCGAGAGGCCTCCATTAGCAGCGCCACGTCCACGCAGACCAGCGCAAACACAAGGGAACAGCTCAATCCACACAGATTACAGTAATATGAGATGATGGGATGGAGTTTGGAAGCCCTCTTACTGTGAGCAAATGTGTGTGTATACATATATAGATGGAAACTCATATTTTTGTAAGGAGTTAATGACGCAAGGCCTAAAAAGATCTTTGGGGGATTTGTATTACTTTGGCTTGGTTTTGTACGCTCCATAGCACATTTGTAATGCACTTCAAAAATAATGGGACACTTAGATTATATTGAAAATACTCTGAAATGAAATGCTATTTTGGTTGGTTTTGGTGCCTGTTATTGAATTGTAATATGTAAGAACATGCAGTATTTAGTCTTTTTTCCTTGTATTTCACTTATGGCACAACCCTGTAAAAAATGTCACTTATTTCAAAAACTTAAGTTCAGTTGCTGCCTTACATTTGTAAGTATAGTATGATCTGTATAAGTCATGTTATAGTTGATGTAAAAACATATGTTGGTTATAACATATGTTGATTTATTTTTGTTAGCTAAGCCAGAATATAAAATTTTTAATTTAAATTCAATTCAATTACAATGATTTTTATTAAAATATTAAACATATATATTTTGTATTAATATCAAAATATTAAATAATAATATAAAAGTGAAATAAGATGTCTGCACAATTTCTAGGTCATATTTGTGACTGGGAATTTAAACTTTAAATTAATTGAGAATTTGAATTTAAAATAATGAAACTACAGTAGTGGTGCCATATATCATTTAATAATATAATCATTAATAATATATTTTATAATATGTAATAATGTTTATATAAATATTTACATCATTACAAATTATGAAATAATATAGTATTAGTAATAATTAGTAAAATGTAATTTATATTTTAATGTAACACATAAGTAAAATATTAATATTAATAATAGTAAAAATATGTCTGCTATTGTGTGTGTGTGTGTGTGTGTGTGTGTGTGTGTAAAAAAATAACAATAAGTAATATTAGTATTAAATAGTAAAATGTAATATATATATATATATATATGCGCGTTACATTCAAATATAAAAGTAAAATATTTTTTAAAAAAAGAAACAAGATGTCTGCACTATTTATGAGTGAAAATTGTGACTGAGAATTTGAACTATTAAGTTAGAAAATAACTTAACTAGTGGTTACATTTTACCTCATTGTAATATATATACAGAATATATATTACATATAATTTTTATAAGAACATTCACATCATTACAAATTTTAGTATTATTATTAAACTGTAAAATATGTGTTAAAATGTAATATATTTGTGTTCAAAATTTGTATATATATATATATATATATATATATATATATATATATATATATATATATAAAAAATGCTAATGAACTAAATTGTTACTTTTTACGCCTTCATCCCACCATGAACATCTCCAATGTGACAGATCCCCCACAATTAATTGATTAATTAACAATTAATTGTGTTTTTATCTCCAAAAATGATATTTGTCTCGGTGCGGCTCCTTTTTGTTTTAGAGTGCACCTATCAGTTGTGCAGGTGCAAACATGGCATGTAATTAACATGTCATAATCAAAATGACTAAGTTTGACACATTGTAATCACTGCATGGAGATTAGCCTGTAGCCAGGGGCCATCCATGCGGCCTGTTTTAATATCATTTGCATAATGAAAGCCCAGCGCCAGTAATAGCTTTGCTTTCTCTTATTATCATAATTTCACCCTGGGCAGAGAAGACTGCCACCATGTCTCCTCATTACCTTGGACAAACTAAGAGACAAAGTCACGCTCAACTCGCTCAAACTCACTGCGCTGCGCTGCTGTCCTCTGATGTGAGCCGCTCTCATAGTGCACCAGCACATAGAACAATGGTGACGCCCTTAACAAGTCACCTTGATAAATTGGGCGAGGGTGAGTGACATTCAAATATGTCATTTTATACAAGAATTCGGAATTTTTACATAA
This sequence comes from Rhinogobio ventralis, assembly GCA_039654625.1. Lineage (NCBI taxonomy): Eukaryota > Metazoa > Chordata > Actinopteri > Cypriniformes > Gobionidae > Rhinogobio > Rhinogobio ventralis. The sequence continues at coordinate 16,301,323 of CM077215.1, read as the reverse complement.
AAAGGCTTTAAAGAAATTCCATATAGTCATTTCATATAGTACGTGTACACTCTCAGGAAAAAAGGTACAAAGGCTGTCACTGGGAAGGGACCCTTTAAAAGGTTCTAATATGTACCATTTAGGCTAATATGTACACTTTGGGTAACAATACCTTTTGAAAGGATTCTGCCCCAGTTACCGCTTTTGTACCTTTTTTTCTGAGAGTGGTATAAAAGAATGAATATTATTTTGCTAGTAGATCAACAAGAGTGACTACAAAAGCCACACTAAAAATGTCACTTTGTTATTACAAAATATCGGTGACACTTTACAGTAAGTGTCCCGTTGGTTAACGTTAATGCATTAACTAATGAACAATACATTTGTTTGATTATTTATTCATCTTTGTTTATGTTAGTTAGTAAAAATACAACTGTTCATTGCTAGCTCATGTTATTTCACAGTGCATTAAATAATTTTAACAGATACAACTTTTGATTGTAATAATGTATTAGTAAATATTGGAATTAACACTAAGTAAATGTTTTTCATTGTTAGTTCATGTTAACAAATGGAAACTTATTGTAAAATGTTACCAAAATATCAAACCAATTATCATTCATTTTAAAGAAAGAGCACTTTTTTTCAAGATTTGGTCAAGTAAAAATATGCACAAAAGGACGTTTTTTAAGATTTAAATTATAAAGTAATATATTGTTCAAAATGAAAAGTATTGGGACACTTTCTGAGTGTCAAATGTTATAGTTGATCATGTTCATACACTGAAAAAAAATGGTGTAGGATTTACTTTACAAGAAATTGCTAGTAAATTTCACACAAAAAAAATAAATACTAAAAATGGCAAGTAGCACACTGAATTAAATTTTAGAAAGACTATTATTAGTCATATTTTCTTGTCCACACCTGTGTGAACTTGAAGGTAACTGATTTCACTGAAGTAAAAAAAAAAAAAAATGTCCTTGTGACAAGTTGAAATAATTTAAAAAATACATTTAAAGAGAAAATGTCCAGAATCATTTGTTTGCAGATGCCACTTGGTTTGATATTTTGATATTTAATGTCAAGCATTTATGTCATGTCTAGATCTGCTGTTTTACCTTTGATCCACATGCTTTCAGAAATTCTTCTCTATCCACCTCTGATGAAGATCGAGAGTTTTGTGTGTTACTGGAAAATAAATGAACAGTGATAATTGTACAAGATCGATTATCATCTACACCAGCTGTTCTATTGTGCTCTATAATCTTTGTTTCATATGCATGGGATGTTTTATGTGGAAAAAAAAATAAGATAAAGGAAAAACTGGAAGACAAAATAAGAAATGTTAATTTCTACATTTACTAATACAAATTTTGCATCTGTTAACATTAGTTAAAGAGGTACTTCGCTGGAAAAATGGGCTTTCAATGAAACTTGGTTGCCTATTCAGTATAAAGGCGGGGGGAAAAAACTCAGAACAGAGAAAAAAGGATTTTGTCTTCCCTCTTGCCAAATAGGCAGGAAAACTTCAACAGCCACAATGCATATATATCAGGGCCGTAACAACCATAGGCATGGAGGGGGACAAGTCCACCCCAATAATTGGAAATGACCAAATTGCCCCCCCTCCCCCCCAATATTGCTTTCCATTACGCACTGCTCTGTTTGTTGTTAGGATGGCAGACATTTTAAAAGTTAAAAAGTTAAATGCTTGTCAATGTCAAAACGATGGCCAATCAGAGCAAAGAAGGCGGGGCTTAAAGGTCACTGAAGATGAGTGTGAATTGAAACGTGTCGCTTTTAGTTTTTACAGTGAAAAAGTGCGTGCGTGGCTAGATATAAGAGGCTAAACATTTAATATTTGACAACTGTTTTACGATGGATATGTTTAACGACCCACAGTAATATACAGTGATGCAAACTACTCAACTTTTTTTAATGTAATTTTGCCATTTTGAATTGAAAATATGTAATTATATAAATTATGTCATTTATAATGAATGTGACGAAACAAAACTTTTCTTTTACATTTCTGACGTAGACATACAAACAAGAGTAAATGTGTGCATATTTAAAAAAAATATTATTTGCAAAGAGTTTAAATTGATTACTTCACAACTATATAGGCTAAATTAGACCTAGAACAACTCTTACCATTCTTATTTCTTCTTTATTCCCTTAAATCCCTTTTAATCATTTAATTATTCTATTTATTTTAAGAAGACCAAAAAAAAAAAAAACTTTGTTCCCCCCCCACTGTTCAAGACATAGTTACGGCCTTGATATAGCCTATATATAATATGCATTATATAATAAGCCCATATACACTTACCAGAGCCAAACAGCACCTCACTTTAGTAGGAAATACTTCTTAGCAAACTTTTAGTCATAATAGTGTCGACTTGTGTTGTTCCCTGGTGCAAGAATTCAAAGAGTAAACGTTTAGGGGGAGCGAGTTACTTTTGGTTTCCAGTGAAGGATCCAGCGTGTTGAAGGCAGTGGATAAAGGCTGCAAAGAACTGTAAATATGGAGAGAACAACGCAACAGAAAATCTGAAAAACCTCTGTGGATGAGTATGAACATAGTGTTTTAGACCAAACGGAAAGAAACGGCTATTCTGTCAGCTCTGCCTGAAGAAAAACACCGCCCCATACAGGTAAGAAAGCTGTTGCCATAGTGCTCCATTTTTACCATAATTGATGGAAATGTCCAACTTTCCACACAGGTATACTGTAGGGGGTGCTATTACACATCTTCTGAAAGAGTACTGAATGTCCTGATCAAAACACGTGCAAAGATGACGCAGAAACTAGCGATATCATATGTAATCATATGCATAAAATAACATGATCATCAACATTAAACAGCATATAAATCAAAACGGTCTAATGTTTTGGAATGAAATGTCGACCCAGGACACGGTATAGGACTGTGCAAACATTCGGGGTGTTGCTGGACTCGATCTACGGAGTACTCCATTTGTGTTTTGATCCTCATTCTAAATCCGATTTGGATACATCTTTTACAAAAATGCGTTTTTCTCAGCTTTTTCTCAAAAAGATCATAGCTAATGAAACTTTTTCAAGTGTTGAGAAAAAAAAGAATGCATTAAACTAGAGTAAAGTTTTTTTTTTGTTGTTTAAAAGCAGAGGCTTTGTTCTTTCTTTTGAGATGTTCATACAACAAAATATTATGTCGCGGAAAGAGTTAAAGAGTGGACATAGTACAATACAATTTTCAGTGATAAATCTACCCGTACAATAACTCGTGTTAATAACCCTCTGTCGATCCGACTGGCCGTGGGCGGGGATACAAAAATGTGGAAGCATATAATCTGTAGTTTTCACAAAACGTTTTGCTGACAAATTAATTTCTCGGTACAGGAGAACGAGTAAACATTGTTCATTACATATACCATAGACACTAAGTAACAATACAAAGTGGGTTGAAAATCAGCGAAGTTACAATGCACTGTGAAATGACATGAACATAAGCATTTTTATTAACTAATATCAACGACGGTTAATACTGTAACAAATGTATTGCTCGTTAGTTAATGCAGTAACTGTTACCTTATTGTAAAGTGTTAGCGAAATTTCTTACAAAAATACTCAAAATCCTACTTAAATAATTGAAACAAAAGCAAGACACTTAAAGAATAAGACCTGGCTGTGAAAGCTTGATAAGACACTACTTACTCTCTGTCCCTGGTGTCTTATGTGAAGCTTAAATGCACTGTAACCTGCTGGGACTCGATGAGATGGGCTGAGTGTGGCCTTCCTATGGGATCAGACAGACACACCCCACTATCACTGATCTGTCATACTGTAAAGTCAAATTTATGGACAGGAAGACACTGATCCTCAATCAGTACAAACACCTTGCAGATACGGAAAAGCCAAACACTACAGTTGAAACATGCCACCCCCCATAATAACTTGTGGAAACACAGTCTACATTGTACATCTGTAGTTGTTGAATTTTAAAGGCGTTCATGCAAAAATGGCAGCTTTGATTGCCAGAGATTCACTGTAAATCCACTGACAGTGTTTCAGGCATTACGGGAGGCATTGCACATTTTATGATTATCTTATTTTAATGATCTAGAATTATAAATATCTTCTTTGTATCATAACATATAATTTATATATAAAATTTAACCACCGCAATAATACACCTAGGAGGTAAAATAAAAGACCACATGATGTATAATAATTCATCAAACCCATGAACAATAGCTAATAAACCTGCATAGACAAAGACCTATATATTCACATTTATACACAATATATACAGCGATCAGGCATAACATTATGACAGGTGAATAACACTGATTATCTCTTCATCACGGCACCTGTTAGTGGGTGGGATATATTAGGCAGCAAGTGAACATTTTGCCCTCAAAGTTGATGTGTTAGAAGCAGGAAAAAATGGGCAAGCGTAAGGATTTGAGCGAGTTTGACAAGGGCCAAATTGTGATAGCTAGACGACTGGGTCAGAGCATCTCCAAAACTGCAGCTCTTGTGGGGTGTTCCCGGTCTGCAGTGGTCAGTATCTATCAAAAGTGGTCCAAGGAAGGAACAGTGGTGAACCAGCAACAGGGTCATGGGCGGCCAAGGATCATTGATGCACGTGAGGAGTGAAGGCTGGCCCGTGTGGTCCGATCAAACAGACGAGCTACTGTAGCTCAAATTGCTCAAGAAGTTAATGCTGGTTCTGATAGAAAGGTGTCAGAATACACAGTGCATTGCAGTTTGTTGCGTATGGGGCTGCATAGCCGCAGACCAGTCAGGGTGCCCATGCTGACCCCTGTCCACCGCCGAAAGCGCCAACAGTGGACACGTGAGCATCAGAATTGGACCACAGAGCAATGGAAGAAGGTGGCCTGGTCTGATGAATCACGTTTTCTTTTACATCACGTGGATGGCCGAGTGCGTGTGCATCACACCTGGGGAACACATGGCACCAGGATGCACTATGGGAAGAAGGCAAGCCAGCGAAGGTGTTGACTTGGCCTCCAAATTCCCCAGATCTCAATCCAATCGAGCATCTGTGGGATGTGCTGAACAAACAAGTCCGATCCATGGAGGCCCACCTCGCAACTTACAGGGCTTAAAGGATCTGCTGCTAACATCTTGGTGCCAGATACCACAGCACACCTTCAGGGGTCTAGTGTAGTCCACGCATCGAAGGGTCAGGGCTGTTTTGGCAGCAAAAGGGGGACCAACACAATATTAGGAAGGTGGTCATAATGTTATGGCTGATTGGTGTATATATACAGTATATATATTGTGTGTGTGTTTTTTTTCATAGTATTTATTATATAAAATCTATTATATTTTTATTATATTATATTATATTATTATTTTCACCATGTTTGTTTCTACCCTAGCCTCCTTACATTGTTTTTCCATATAAAATCGCTAAAATTTCTTACAGAATTATACAGCATCTTGAAGTTCCAATTTAAAATCAAAGACAGAGACCAAGTGTGTGGAGGAAAACGTGCAAAGAAAGACTGAGCGAACATAAAAGGATAAAAGATGAAAAAGAAGAGACAGGTGATTGTTAAAACTAATGCAATGTTAAATAGACTGTATTCATGAAGTCTAATCTAACACCTGAGGCTGTCAGGGGTGCAGTGGGCCATATCTGATTTAACAACAGAAGAAAGACAGCCTTACAATAATCAGAATATACTTAGTCATTAAAATCAACTCGAAAAGACATCATTTCAGAAAAACAATATTAAGGTCTAAAGATCTCTTATATGAATTTCTCCACTGTATAAGGATCACCAGAAATCAAATTAATGTGGCATTTCGTCTCTGGATCACATTGATTCCCAACTAAAATGAACTATCAGCAAACGTCTCTCTAAAGCAGGATCGTGTTTTTGCGCCATGGAGACGCGGAGGATTCCTCAGACTGATGTAATTCATCGTAACCGTACCGGTCCCTCATCTATGAAGTCATAAAGCCCTGATCCAGGCAATAGAGTGGAGGGCCGGACAGAGTGGGATAGGGTGGGCACCCAAAGCCAACAGTATTGACAAAGGCATGCATTTGCTAAAATGATGATGAATATTTCATGTGGACAAGGGTTTCAGAGCTCCTTGAGCGGATGTAAATAAGTCAAGAGCATATGATATTTACCCCAGGATGAAACATTGATGAGAGCTCTGGCTATTTAAGAGGGCTAAACATGACATGGTGTTTACACTAGGGTCAGACAGTAGGGTCAGCCAAAGGCGTATGCTTCCAGCTTTAAAGAGGCGGATAACGTTACAGGGCAAAAAGGCACACAATGCCCCAGAAGTAGTGACAGCCATCAGGCTAATATTCCTCTTTAGATGCTTGTAAGACTGTTCATGTGTCATAGTGTATTATAGAGTGTTGTGTGCAAATGTTTGATGTCCTTTCTGTATTTAAAAGGACAGTTCACACAAAAATTTTAATTTTGTCATCATTTAAATCACCCTCATGCCATTCCAAACCTGTATGACTTTCGTTGTTCCGTGGAACACTAAAGAAAATATTTTTTTTCTTCAAACTTATCCAGTTTATCCAATGTTGTTTTGGTCCCTATTGCCTTTCATTGTAAAAAAATAAAAATAAAAATAAAAAACATACATTTTTTCAAAATATCTTTTTGTGTGTTCCACAGAAGGAAGTCAGAATCGGAACAGCATGAGGGAGTAATTTACGGCAGAATTTGAACTGTTGCTTCAACAAACAAAGCATAACTAGATTTTTACATTTTCATAAGATAAGTCACCGCCACAATGTTATCAGTAGTTGTTATGCAGTTGCTAAGGTTTTCTTGGCGATTCCTTACTGGCACGTCAAAGGAGCGTCTGGTCCCTAGATGTGACTTGCAGCTCACCTTCTGGCTTGTATAATTATGCTTATGCAGTCATAATTAGAGCTTTATGTTTATGTTTTTCATAATATTCACAAAGCTCATTCATTAATGGCAGTTTAATCACTGGCTCTTCCCTCTCAGACACTAATGCAGTGCTATCGGTAGATTTAATGATGTTATATGAGAAGTTCAGGTTATTCTATTCTCAGTCAACAGACTAACGCAGTGGTTCTCAACCATATTGCTGGAGCTCCCCAACACTGCACATTTTGAATATTGTCTGACACACCTAGTCTTTGAGTCTCTACTGACTGATGAACCACCTGAATGTGATGTGTTTAAGGAGATGCACCAAATGCACACTGTTGTATTGTGGTCAAGTACTTTTACTGTGGCAAGATACTCTTGTCAATGCGTAATGTTCCTGTAGTTGCATAACATTCTTGTCACAGTGAACTGGCCGTGGCATAGCGTATTTGCCCTTGCGAAATGCTAGCCTCTCATTAATGGATAACATACTGTACTTGTAGTTGCTTTAGATTCTTGTCACAGGGAAACACTCTTAGCATGGCATGATGTTCTTGCTGTGTAATGATGCTCTCGCCATGGCTTGACCTTCTTGCTTGATGTTCTTATTGGATGTGACATTATTTTGCATGGCATAGTGTTTTCACCAGTAGCGGCTCCTGGTCGTAAATTTAGGTAGGGCAGATTCTGTGTCTTAGCGCTAGTTTATGATTAACATTTTGTAAGCTTTATATTCGAATCGTTGAACATAGACTCACTTCGTGCAGAATTCTAATGTCATTGCGTTATTCAGCCTGAGGGTGGCGTGCAGTGCTCTAATGATGATTGACAGACTTAGTACACACAACGAAAGCATAGAATACCATCTTAGAATTGCCTTAATGTAGTAGTTATTGCATCATATGTTGTTTTAGAATATTGCAAGTTGTGTAGGAATTCTAGTGAGGAAAGTAATGTCTATTCTCAGAACAAACATAAAACAAACAACAGAAATACTGTACATAAAGGCTAATTCACAAGAGCAGGTTTAAAATATAAGATTTATACTTTCATTAATTTGATACGCTACTCCACATAGGAAGAACAGACATGCCAACTAGTTACTGACCTGATGCAGACACATATCTGAAGCGGACTGATATCATCTTGGTCTGGAGCGAGGTTGTTTACCTGAGGTCACGTGAAATAAGTGGGGCAGCCAGAAATCTGCCCCAATGGCTCTCTATGAGAGCGTGTTGCAGTTCCATTTTTCACCAAAGATTTACACTGGAAATTAGTGGGGCGCTGTAGAGTTAGGAAGGGCGCAGAGACCGGCTGCCCCACCTAGTATCATGAATATATGCCTGTCGAATCCATGCGCTTCATTTTAATATATCCTGCTCACTTTACGACTTAAATAGTCTAGAAAATCTAAAAAATATTTGTTGCAGAATTTTAAATACATTTACAATTTATTATTAATTCAGTGTATATAGAGGTCTATGTTTGGATGAATATTTTGGTCCCCACTTACCCATACAGATAAGCTACAGCTGGCCCTTCAGCTTGGCTACCCCTGGCATAGTATTCTTGCGATTGTGAAAAGCTTATGCCGTGTTCATGAGCTCTTTCCATGGCAAAACAATCTTGTGTCAACATTCTTCTCATGGCTAAACGCTCATCGAGGCATGATGTTGCCGTGGCCAAATGTTCTTACTTAGTAAAACACTTTAAGATGCGTTTTGGTCGATGGATCACAAGTAGACAAGGGAGACACATTCCCGTTTATACCTGGTGTTTTAATCGGTCTCTTTTGTCCAGTTTCAACCACTTCTGTCCTGATTTCTTCGAGGGGAGGGTGTATGTATGTATGCTTTTTTTTCAGATCTTTCAATCTAATGGACAAAATAACCTCGCGCAATTTACATATGAACGCAACCAGAGACGGCGGAAAAACATACGCTGAGCAGCAGCTTTAGATTCTGCTCTGATAGCCAAGAGCATAGGCAGTCTTTAGTGGCTGTTCGAGTGCATTCAACCACCGGTCTACACTACGAAAGCAATCCGGTCGAATGTGTTTTCGACTACCTCTGGAAGTGGTCGAAAGTGGACAAGCTTTAGACCTTGTTTACACATTTAGCGTCGTCCAATTGTGATTCAATCGACCATAATACCAGGTTTAAACAGGACCACTGACAGAAAGTGGAGTTGTAAGAGTGCCCAACAGTTTCCGTAAAAAGCGATGATAATGTCTTGCCAGATGCACTTCAACTGTTAGGCTACATCTGTCCTTTTGTTTAACAGCAATCCCTCAGCCCATGTGTATTCAGGACACTTAAGTCAGAGAAAGCTTTTTAATGTAAGGTGAATGGAGAAGCGTAAATACTTTGGCAGTGGTCAGAACTGCTGCATTATGTATTTTGCGGGAAATAAACAAGAGGCGCTGCGGTCAGGCCACAGAATAGCCCGAGCACTTCACTCTGATCTGACGCATTACATATTCACCACAGCGAGACTGCCTGTTTGTGTGCATTAGGTCTTCAGTAGCCACAGTTATATGATATTAGATGAAGTGGGTGCCATAGAGCGCATGGCGCGTGTGCATATCCCACAGAATTGACTTACCTCACTACCGCCCCGCTCCAACAACAACAAGAAGTCAAACTAAAGACAAAAAAAAAAAAGAAAGGACTCATGCGTAAAAAAAACTCAAAAACGATAGAGTGGCAACGTCAGACTTGATCAACAGATGACTGATCATATTGAGTGCCGCCCATCCTTCACAAGCCCATTGTTTGATGACAGAACGGTGAGCTGCCCCTGTGCATCCATTTCCCACAAGCCCCTTTCAATCCCCCTCCTCCTCCTCCTCCTTTCCTCCCCCGGGGCAGGAGCATCAATAACACACACACCCGGCCGGTCGAGGGTAGAGAACAGGGCCGCCGTGAACCCCTGAGGCCTCTACCACGCGCCCCCAACATTACAGCCCGGCCATCCGTCATCACCCCGACCCTGCCTGGGGTCAACGCCACCCTCTGACCAGCCAGAGGATGGGACCGTCCAGGGGTCTGGCTACTGGTTCATATCACTCATACATCATATATCATATATCATGAGATATGTGAGATTTGTTGTACTCAGTATGTCTGTATGATGCATGTCGGATATGGTGCAAATGACAGAACAGCTGAGCTATGAAAAGCGAAATAAAATGTTCAAAAATTTGTCAGGATGACAGCAGGGAGGATGTTGACAAAAAAAACAAAAACAAGTATAAGCATGAAGTTTTATTATATATTAAATATATATATACATACATACATACATACATACACACACACACACACACACACACACACACACAAGACCACACAATGGCCCTACTACCTGAAATAAAAGTTGTCACTTTATTTATTTTTATTTATTTATTATTGTTTTGATGATTACACATTAAATGTCCTTCTTGACAGACATAGACTTAAAATACAGTATTTTTTTTGTTTGTTTTTGAGTTTAAATGTCACTACTACCTGACCTGGAGGTGAGGAGGGGGATTGAAAGGGGCTTGTGGGAAATGGATGCACAGGGGCAGCTCACCGTTCTGTCATCACACTGCGAGCCCTAGACTATGTTCACACTGTCAGTCCAAATACGATTATTTGTGTATCCGATTGGAATCTGATCTAAAATTATTGACGTCCACACTTTGTATCGCAACTGTTCAGAGCCGATTTGTGTGTCCATGCAGCTCTTTTCGTTTTCCGGAATATCTGCATAGGTTTCTATGGCAATGACGTTGAGTTGGTAGGCATAAGCCAAAAACAGCAACAACAACAACCGCACCATGGAGGGGTTTGCAATACAGAGGTTGTCTTATTTACAACATGACAATTGTGTAGCTGCCACATGCCAGCAGAACCATAGGAGGCGGGTATGAGGCTTTATTCCGTGCTGTCGTTTCCGCCGGTTATAAAACATGTTTCCATTGTTATTGTCATTTTGTGCTCGACCGGCACTTTGCAACACAACCTTGTTTCTGAAGCGACTTTCAGCATATTTTCTATAACAAAGTCTGATGTTTAGGTTTTACGTGGCGTGAGAAAGTCACATAAATCCCACAAAATCCGATCAGAGCGGTCAGACTGAAACGGATTTCCAGAAATGCGATTTGAATAGGATTATAAACCATATATGAATGTAGCCCGAAACAGATTTGTAAAAATCACATTTCATGTGACTCCCATGAGCACAGAATTGAGAATGTTGATCCAGAGTGACGTAAAAGTCGTATTAATTCCAATTTGTCTGTTCAGACTGAGGTTGCATTGCAAAACATCTGACCTGTAGTCAAGTGTGGCCCAAATCAGAATCGAAAAGATCAGATTCCATGTGGTTTGTGCGGTTCACACTGTCATGACAAAAACAGATCTGAGTCACATATGAACAAATACAAATTTGGAATTTGGGCCACATTTACTTGCAGTCTGAACGTAGCCATAAATCGCTGAAATAATGTGTTGAAGTTTTGCTTTTTGTTTTGAATTTAAATTTTCCTACTACTAAGTTAAGGGTTTTTTTTCAGGCTCTGAATCCGTCCTAACCCATGTGTGAGTTTAAGGCCATTTTCACACCTATAGATTGTTTTGTTCCGAAACGGGGACTTAATTTGTTACAATGTTGCATTTTCTTTTTTGTTCTGTTCGCTCTCACAAGGCAACCTTTTAAAGAGTACCAAACTGTGTTCACGCAAGTCACATGCGAGTACAACTGTCCTCTTATTGTTCAGAGTTTCCTCTGCGTCATCAATCAAGATGATTGACAAGTTCGCTCCATAAGCTTATTGTGGCTATATTTGTAACTGTCGAGACACACTCAAACACTATACGAATGTCACCGTCATTCCCGCTGTTAAATTATATTCTACATTTGTATTAATACTGCAGTAAATTCAAATGCGCGCTCTCTGGATCTCCCAGCGCTGTCTAGAGGTTAACGGTGTCAATACACACGCAAACACTACAAATGTTATAATGCAGCTAGAGCAGGAATCAAGGCTTCATCGGGACAGCATTCTCGCACGGAGAAGCGCAATTACACAACATTTTAAGATGAAGAGGTGCTCTTTTGGTTTTTCAACTGTGATAACTAATGTGCTCACTCACAGAATCAGACAATAGCACATTCCCCATTATTAATTATAATAACATTTGGTTCATTGGTCTGTTGGGTCGGATTGCTTTCACACCTCAAGCGAACCATCCCAGAGTTTGTTTGCAATCTGGCCAAGAGACAAGGTGGTTGTTCAGGCGGTCTCCGAGCGATTGTTTTTGTGCGAATGCCTTGTTCACATATGCCTAAACCAAGGGAGAAAGCTCACCAGGTGCCAAAACAAATGCACAGGTGTGAAAGCACCCTAAACTGGGACTACTTGTTTGTCTAAACCATGGTTGAGGGAGATGCGTTTGTGGAACCTATTTGAAATCTTTATTTGTAATTTGTAATTGTTTGTTGCATGTAGCTTACAACAACTTCAACACAGATTGCGTAAAATGAATTTTGATTCACTAGCAAACACAAAAAAGCCACATAAAAGGAAGCTAAATGCAAATCAAGGTTAATGCCCCCTCATTCCATAGTTCTTTATTACGATCTGGGTGTCAATGTCAGGCTTGATGAGCTCGCTGAGTGCTGTACTGCTAATTGAACGTAATGACCTTTGGTTGCTTGCCAAAGGCTGCCAACTCCTGGTGGAAAAAACAGGTCTCCCCCACTTCATTTCAGAAAAAGGACATTAGAGTTTCCCAGGACACAGTCTGGGATCGAGCCACTCTAGTTTAAACCTGATACTAAAAGGTACTGCAACATAAAGTTGCCGAATATCCTGCAGTTTCAGTCAAAATCTTCCTCTACAAGAAAGTCGAGGGTAATCAATACAGTTCTAGTTGGTGTCCCAAAATTACTAGTTCACTGCCACATTTAATCAAGATCAATATCACAGATGATCAGCTTAATAAAATGAGACCGCTAACTTATTTTGCACACACAATTGTTTGTTTGTGCATTGAAGAAGTGAAACAGCATTTTATCCAAGGCTTACCACATGCAAACCTAACGCCTACTGTGTCAAGAATGTTTGCAATTAACAAGAACATGTCTTAAATGAAAGTGTTTTAGGCTTTAATGGACTTGAACAAAAGCCCTTGATAGTGATTCTATTAGCATGCATTACTGCTGTCTTTTCTAAGAAAATTAACTTAGCCTCAGTCGGTACGTATATTGTCAAGTGTATCTTCTTTATTATGAATAAAAGACAGAAAATGAAACTGATTAGCAGAACACAGAAGAGTACACTCAAGACAAAAGTAGAAGGGCGAGCGCTGTCGCCCAGCATGCGGTTGTTGTTCAAAATGGATAATAAGCTATCCGTACAAAAGGGCCATTTCCAAAGACGGCGAGGGTGGGAGGAGGTAAAGCGCGCGTCCGGCTGACAGCAGCCCTGCTCCGAGTGTAATGGGAGGCTCCTTCAACACCTGAGACCAGCGCACATTTTCAAGGCCTCCATTCCTGCCACCAAACCTCTCGCCACACTCGCTTTTCTTTCATCTCTGACAAAGCCAACCCTTTGCCTCCTTTTTCGCTATTTGGTGAGGGGACATCTCTACAACCGACAGAGAGAGGAGGACACAGAATTAAACAAACAAACACAAAGCTCCGTGAAGCAATGCTTAATAGAGTCGCACATGGCTCCCTTTTCATCTTCTCAATAGCTGTTCAGGAAGGATCAACACTCGAGAGCAAGTCCTCTCCCGCTTCCTCTCTCAGGGGCCTTGTATCAGTCGCCACTTCACAAGGGAACTTTCTTTCTTGTTCTGACACACTTTTTAATTAGATTGTCCACCGCACAATCATTTCCACCAGCCCTAGTGAGGTTAGGAGCCTGAGCTTCGCTCTGCATGAAGGTTCATAAAAACACAGGCTATGAATAACACTACTGAACAACTGACAATTCAAAAGAGTAGCCAATAATGAAAATTCTGTCATCATTTACTCATGTTGATCCAAACCAGTATGACTTTCTTTCTTCAATGGAACACAGAATTTTGAATAATGTACTTTATGACAAATTGCTTGTGATTTTCCTCATTTGTGTCACTATGGATAGAAGCATTTGCTAGATAAATAAATTTAATAAATATATTTCTTAATATAGTCTAAAACAGAAATGGTGGTGGTGTTTTCATATGGTTTTGAAAAACCATAAATTTACAAAAATGCCACGTGGTGTAACAAACCAAGTAATAAAATGTTCCTTACACCTTGAATACAGTAGGACAGATAGTATTTACAAATACGTTTCTAAATAAATATTTCAATATAAATATAATATAAAGTATAAGTATATAAATATACATTTTTTACAGGTCACGCAAAATGATAAATAATAAAAATAAATAGTAATAAATTGAAATAAATAATAAATTAAAAAAATAAATCCTTATAAGGATAAATTTGACACATTGGCACTTGAATTTCACTGTTCTTCACACAAATGCTTCAGAAGACTGACTGTGATTACTGCAGAAAACTTCTCAGATGTCCATGCTACTCATTGACTAAATGGCACTTTGACTAAACTGATCTTGAAATATCCAAAGGAAATCTATTTGAAATCAATGCCAGAGCAAAAACAGGCCTAAAGATTGAGTCAAGCTGACTTTTCGCCTGAGTCACGGATGGATTTTGGAGGGAGGAGGCGCCTCTGTATATTTAAGGATTAGCAACTCCCCCTTCCCTTAACTGAGCTCCTTAGTTATTAATTTTACTGTTAAATACCCAAAGAAAAGCACTTTTAAGCAGCTCTCATTAATACGCCTCTCCTCCATATAGCCCAGCTAGGTGAGAACCGTCGCTGTGGCTAATTATTACCTTCATATGCAAATGCCGTTAGTCATGCTTAAAGTGTACTTTTTCTTATTTAATTAATTAAAACAATCATCTATGAACTTTAAATTAGTCTGGTGTAAAATAATCTCTTTTTATCGTTTAATAATTAGCAGGCAGTAAAGCGGCTGTATTAATTGCATTTAGACTTCCGCCCCAGGAGACGCACGGAGAGGAACGGATCTCTGCTTCCTGAAATAGCGAATTCCCATGAACTAAGGAGCTAGGAAGGAAAAGAGTGAGTGAGAGGACGAGAGAGAGAAAAAAAAGAATAAAAAAGAGAGAATAAACTCTTTTCTGCGTTCTTTCTTTAAATTACCCCTGGGAATCAGAGACAACCCTTAATTAGCCTAGCGCCATGGTAAAATTGATTGAAATGCAGCACATCAATTATTAAGCGTAACAGTTTTTTATAACTCTCCCCTGCCTCTCTTTGGGTGGGAGTGGGGTACAGAAAATCGCTTGGGTGTTACCTCTGAAAAAAGACCGCAAATGAGAGGACGTTTCTTCAGATCTTCACAACCCCTCAGTATCTCTTCCATGCAGTGGCGTGCACCAAAGCGAAGTATCATTGATACTCCTCATGGCTCTTGTCTCCTTTGTTCTGATGCGATGTTTACATAGTAGGTTAGGAAACTATGACGCATACTTTTTAACATAGCCATTCATGCAAGGGGTTCAGCAGGGCTATGTATTAGGCCCTTTTCAAAACTGCTCTAGCTTCTTTTTAGGACTTGCGAAGTGAACATCACAACAGAGTGTAATTCCATTCATCAGCTTTGAAAAAGGTTAGCATGTCAAAAACATCCTCGTCCAGGACTCCAGTTGTTCATATGCAGCTGGACCCTTAACAGTCAGTTAACTGGAGTGTCACCATGTTTAGGTCAAGACAAGGTCGTAGCATTCACAATCTCTCTGCTATTGTTAACATAGCCTCTATAAGAATTAACATTTGTCCCCGCTCAAAGCCACCTAAACAGCAAGTACTCAGGTAATAAGCAGCTGGCACTTTTTCTTTGATTACCAAAACAGAGCTGTTAGTTAAAGACATCTCACTGGCAAATAAAAGTGTTCATTACTGAAACAGTATTAATCGGTTAAAACAGCAATAATCTGTATAATTGCTTTAATTACCCTGGCAATAGGAGCAACACAAATTCACAGCTCATGTTTTGGCTGTTGGCCCACACAGATCATTTTCTTTATAACTGCTGCCAGCTGCTGGTAACAATGTGTATAACAGTATTCAGAGCTACACTGACTTCCCATAATTAAGTTAAAATGATGCAAAAGGTTTCAGGTTTAGTTCCATGTTCCAACAACCATCCACCACTAAATATGAAGACAAGTAGAATTGCCTGTTGGACAATCATTGAAACGTATTTCCAGAACTTCCACATGATGTTACCATTAAATGGCACCATATCTTCTTTTAAGTAAATATGGTTGCGTAAATCATGAGAGAATTGTCATTTTTGGACGGACTTTAACCACTCCAGGCTCCTGAGGTCTCATTGGGGTCACTGGTTGGGAGACTACCTGACCACCCTGATGTCCCGTATATCCTGGTCATTGTCAGTGCTTACCATGGGTGGAAAAACTCATTTGAGCCTAATTAATTCTTTGCAGGGCCCTTGTGCTCCAGTTACCGCTGCAGACCTTTGCCAAAGTATCAGGAAAAAGACTTCAGAAGACATCCAACACTTCACACTGGACAAGTCGGAGGGCAGTGCACAAAAGGATCTGTGGAGCCCATTGTAAATGAGTCAGGGTCAAGTATAGGTTAGGATGATGTTTTAATTAGTTGGCCATAACTTATACATGATTGCTCTTTCCCTATAGCCAAAATTCAACAATAGGGCTACTCTTGAGTGATCCAAGCAGAATAAGACGGTGGAGTCATTGTGAAGGTCAGTAAGTTATTATATGTAAAGAAATCACACAGTTAACCAATCATGTGAATGAAGAGGGCTTCATGTGGCAAACTCCAAATGGAAAACCGTATCTTACTTACATTATGGATAGTTGGACTTGGACATGACAGTTTGCCCCAAAGTACTTGCCGGGTTAAGCGGAAAAAAAACGGCCTTCCAGTAGCTTAAACAGCACAACATGGCACAAGGTCATGGGTTCGAATCACAGGGAAAACACAATCAAATGTAAGTCGCTTTGGAATTTTACGTGAATGTAAAATACTGTACAAGTACCCCAGTCATATTGAGAACACATTGACATCCTCCGATTGTACGCCCATTCAAATCAAACAAGTTATAAACCCAGTAGGGCTATTTAGAATGCATTTCCAGTAAGTCAGTTTGTAAGTAAATATACGTTTTTGGGAAATGTTTTTCTGGTGCACATTAACGAGCCACCGGGGTTTACGCCGTGAAATGCTGCCAAACCAGATGTAACTTCTACACTAAATGCCACATAAATTATGAACTATTACAGTGTAACTTGGAGAAACCACTTAGTGCCTATCCCAACCACGGAGAGGGGTTTTAACGGGAGAGGAATGATTAACGAATGCTGCGATACGTCTCTGAGCTTTTAGCAACCGATTGGCTCTATGTGGCCTTGCCTAACATCAAGGGACATAACCAACAGTAAGGACTTGATTCATTGAAGTGGCCTAACACTTCTTGACATAGTGAAACAAATAATTGAATAGCACATACGTTTCTCGTGGATGTATACATTAGCGTCTAGGACGTCTGTGGCGATTGATAAAGCCCCAACCTCGATCAAACTCACCTGCCTAGAACTTTCCAGTAACCCTTTAGACCTTGATTAGCTTGTTCAGGTGTGTTTGATTAGGGTTGAGACAAAACGCGGCAGGAAAGTGGCCCTCGAGGGCCAGAGATCCCTAATATCAATCAGCCATTTGATGGGCAGCTGAACTGATCGTCACAGAAACGACCGTGCCTTACTGAAGCTCTTGCGCTCTCTGGTGGACAAAGTAAAGAAGCACAGCAGTATTTTACCAGTTGTTATTATATATTATTAATTTTAGGCCTACCACCAGTCACACAACATGTATGGCTGCGTCCGAAATCACATACTCTCTTGAATAGGTACTTTTGAGTAAGTAGCCTAATTAATTCACGACCGCTAAAAAAAAGTATGTTATGTGTGTGTGTAGTATGAATGTAATCTGGACGTAGTACATTCACCATGTTATCATCATCATGTGACCTTGCTTTACTGCCATTCACCAATCCTCTTCCATGGCCTCATCATGGGATAGTAAAGTGTCCATCATATGCACACTCGCAGGAAGGTCATCTGGGTACTTTTTGCCTACACTACAGTGTACTGTCAATTCAGACACTTCTTTTGTCACATACTGTTTTTCGCCTACTATATAGTATGGAAGTATGTGATTTCAGATGTACCCTATATGTTTTTGATAAAAACCTATATAACTGCTATACTTGGATTCATCTATCTTGTTCTGTCTGTGCCAATGATTATAGAAAACTAGATCTCAAGGGCCGCAGTGGTGAAAAGAGCCCACCTCCATGTGTCAATGATATTATAGTGCTGAATTATGCTTGATTATTTTCTGTAATTATTGTTAGTAAATGATAAACAGTGTGACATTAAACGAGTCTCATTTAAAAAAAGTGATTGATTAGTTTGAGGATTTACACCTGGTTTTACAGACAAGGCCTAAGTTAGTCTCAGACTAAAATGCATGTTTGAGCTGTTTTAAATGAAAGCAGCTTGCACTGATATATTTTATATGTCGGTGCCATTGTTTGTCTCAAGATTAAAAGCTACTTAAATGGCCTAATTGAACTAAAGTCTAATCCTGGCTTAATCTAAGCCCTGTCTGTGACACCATAATGTGATCAATTTTATGGCTACAATTTTAAGGTTAGGTGCTATTAATTTAATGTAATTTTTTTTATAAAGATTAATATTCTAAAAATTGTCAGATTGCATTAGAATTATAACATTAAAGATTGGATAAATTTTTTTATTTTGACATTTAATTTTTTTTTTCTGGCTCAGGTTTTCCGATATTAGTGGTTTAATTATTGTTATTATTCAAATCAGCGGTTTCCACTCTCTCAGCATTCAGAATAAAGCCTGTGCAGCTCTACACCTGTTGGATAACGGCCACTGAGTATGAAATGAATGATTTCACCCTATTAATCTATTTATTATAATGAATAATAGACATTTGGAAAGTACCTCTAACCACCCCAAACATGTCTCTGAAGCTCTGCACATTTTAGAATATAGCTATTACATAACCACCACATTTCAGGATAACACAATTTACGAGGTAGTCATTTTATTGTTACTATGAGAACCGTAATAAATGTTTTGGGCTCTTTGGCATTCTTTGTGCATCTTATCTTTACTTTTATCCAGCTTGGATTGGTCTTGATGCAAACAAGAAAATCCTGCCATGCACAATTAAAAGCTACTAAATGTCACCAGCAGCTGCAGGGCACTCAGTGATACTTCTGCATATTCACCTTTTATGGCAGCAACAAAATTCCTACAGGGATATACAGTACTGTGCAAAAGTCTAAGGCACATTAGTATTTTCACACACACAAAAAAATGGCTTTAAGCCAGTTATTAATATATTTTGTATATATTTATATCTTCTGTAGTGTGTCAGTATGAAAATTTACATTTACATTTCCTTTTTCCATTAATTGCAATAATCCAGTGAGATTTTTGTATGCACAAGGAGTATGACAACAGCCAGTGCTCCACACAGAGATCTGATCTCACCATAATCGAGTCCATCTGGGATTACATGAAGAAACTGAAAAAAATGAGACCAACTCCAGAAGAACTGCAACGTTTCCAAGACGCTTGAAGAAACCTATGTGAAAAACTGTGCGCAAGTGTACCTAGGACAAAAGCGCTTTTAAACGCAAAGGGTGGTCACACTGCAGCAACTCAATGTAATAACTGCACATAATGTAATATGCATTATTACTGTAATAAAATGTTCATAATGTAATTCTCAATCTTGAGCTCATAATGTAATAATTTTTACATTATGATACATTTTTAATTATAGTAGTATCAGTAATCTGATTTTGTAGGCAGCTTAAAACTGAATTAAGATTATTATAATTTTTTGTACTGTAAAGGAATACCAATGCTTTGTTTAGTAAAAATATAATAATTGCATGAATATTCAAATCTGCTGCA
This sequence comes from Rhinogobio ventralis, assembly GCA_039654625.1. NCBI lineage: Eukaryota > Metazoa > Chordata > Actinopteri > Cypriniformes > Gobionidae > Rhinogobio > Rhinogobio ventralis. The sequence continues at coordinate 16,281,347 of CM077215.1, read as the reverse complement.
TTTCACAGGTAGTTTAAGATTGGATTTAGATTTTTAAAAATGTACAGGAATACTAATATTTGTTATGTTTTATAAGCCATTACAATTATTTTGATGAGCTTATAATATAATCAATTTTTCAAATGTAAAAAAATCTTAATGTAATAGCTCAATGTAATTACATTAATACTTAATACATTATGTGCAGTTATTACATTATGAGTTGCTACACACACCAAATATTGATTTGATTTATTTAATAGATCAATAAAATCTATTTATGACATTATTTTTGAAAGCGTCCTCACTTTACAGCAAGTGCCTAAACCTTTTCACAGTACAGTATCAACAGTTCTTCTGGATTTAGTCAGTCTTGGTTTTATCAGTTTCTTCTTGTAAAAATCACAGACTCGATGGTGGTGAGATCAGATCTCTGTGTGGAGCACCGACTGTTGTCAGATTCCTTGTGCATACAAAAATCTCACTGGATTATTACAATGCAAAAACGATATTTCCTACTGAGACTACAGCAAAAGATGAGATAAACATGCTTTGCCACAAGCAGTAACTGCAGGAGCAACTACAGATGTGATATATTCAAGGTAGCCATTGGTGGTAGCGTGGTCCGCGTTGGACATTTTTTGGGAAATCCCTCTGCAAGCTTCAGCCCAAGCTTCTGTAAGAAATAGCGCAGAGATGTAGCTGGGAAGCCGCAGCAGCCGACTTCCATCCTTTAACCCTCTGGTCCTCTTCGGTCAAAAATGACCGAAACATTTTACGTTTTGAAATTATTATTTTTTTTGCCTCATCGGAATGGGATGACACTTGGTGACTTGTCGCATTAGCTATGTGAACACAAAAAAAATCATGGAGATGTTTCAGTTATGTTAAAGGGTCGTAAAAAAAATAGTCGCACTTGTCTCCTTCGCGGTCAAAAATGACAGACATAGGAAATGAATGGGAAATATGCAAAAATACAAAAACTCAGGGAATCTTTTGGTCATACAAACCACAAATAAGCCATGATCCAGAAAAAAAGTACACAGCAATGTAGGGGTGACACTCTAAAATATCAAGAGTGCAAAATAGACACAACCACCCACCCACCCACCCCCACCCACATACATATATACATACACATATATACATATATACACACATATATACATATATATACACATATATACATTATATATATATATATATGTATGAACTAGTGCAACTATAACACAGAGCACTTTTTTGCAAATGTGTGAAACAAAATCAATAATTCAGCCACAATGCAATAAAAAAAAAAATAGCAAGGAAGAGGTTACATTCTAAAACATCAAGAGTTCAAAACAGACACAAACACTCATGTAAACACACTCAGAGACACACACACAAACCACAATATTATACACATACAAATGGACTGGTGTGGCTGTATCAATGTGGTAAAATTGAGCCAAAAGTCTCAAATAAGAGGTTAAAATCAGATCTATTATGCTGTGATAAAACATACCTGTAAATTTTTGTTACATTTTTATTTAATTTTGATGTTATATGTTCAAATGTTCTCCTCTCTGCTCAGGTTTGAATGTAGTAAAATTAATGCAAAAACTGACACTTCAAATCAACATAAATAAAAAAAAAAAAATCTAAACCTTGACAAAAAAATATAGTCTTTGAGAATGTCTAAGTATAAATCCAAATCCACAACTTAATAAAAATAAGTATTTATGCCTAAAAACACTAGATAATTTATAAGCCACTTTATATACACTCACCTAAAGGATTATTAGGAACACCTGTTCAATTTCTCATTAATGCAATTATCTAATCAACCAATCACATGGCAGTTGCTTCAATGCATTTAGGGGTGTGGTCCTGGTCAAGACAATCTCCTGAACTCCAAACTGAATGTCAGAATGGGAAAGAAAGGTGATTTAAGCAATTTTGAGCGTGGCATGGTTGTTGGTGCCAGACGGGCCGGTCTGAGTATTTCACAATCTGCTCAGTTACTGGGATTTTCACGCACAACCATTTCTAGATTTTACAAAGAATGGTGTGAAAAGGGAAAAACATCCAGTATGCGGCAGTCCTGTGGGCGAAAATGCCTTGTTGATGCTAGAGGTCAGAGGAGAATGGGCCAACTGATTCAAGCTGATAGAAGAGCAACTTTGACTGAAATAACTACTCGTTACAACCGAGGTATGCAGCAAAGCATTTGTGAAGCCACAACACGCACAACCTTGAGGCGGATGGGCTACAACAGCAGAAGACCCCACCGGGTACCACTCATCTCCACTACAAATAGGAAAAAGAGGCTACAATTTGCACGAGCTCACCAAAATTGGACAGTTGAAGACTGGAAAAATGTTGCCTGGTCTGATGAGTCTCGATTTCTGTTGAGACATTCAGATGGTAGAGTCAGAATTTGGCGTAAACAGAATGAGAACATGGATCCATCATGCCTTGTTACCACTGTGCAGGCGGTGTAATGGTGTGGGGGATGTTTTCTTGGCACACTTTAGGCCCCTTAGTGCCAATTGGGCATCGTTTAAATGCCACGGCCTACCTGAGCATTGTTTCTGACCATGTCCATCCCTTTATGACCACCATGTACCCATCCTCTGATGGCTACTTCCAGCAGGATAATGCACCATGTCACAAAGCTCGAATCATTTCAAATTGGTTTCTTGAACATGACAATGAGTTCACTGTACTAAAATGGCCCCCACAGTCACCAGATCTCAACCCAATAGAGCATCTTTGGGATGTGGTGGAACGGGAGCTTCGTGCCCTGGATGTGCATCCCAAAAATCTCCATCAACTGCAAGATGCTATCCTATCAATATGGGCCAACATTTCTAAAGAATGCTTTCAGCACCTTGTTGAATCAATGCCACGTAGAATTAAGGCAGTTCTAAAGGCGAAAGGGGGTCAAATACAGTATTAGTATGGTGTTCCTAATAATCCTTTAGGTGAGTGTAGAGTTATATAGGAATCTAGTGGTCATAACATCAGTTTCTTTTTTTACTCCCACCAGATGGCACTAATCTACCTTCAAAAAATTTGATTTTGAATGCCTCGTCGCTAATTTAACATGGAATACGGTTTTAATTGAAAAATAATTGAAAAATATATAAATATAATATATGAATTGTATCATTTTCAATGGGGAAAAATAGCTAATAAAATGTTTATAAATATTGCATAGTATCATAAAATACCCTCAAAATTCTAAATAATAATCAAAAAATATTATTGAACTAAAATAAAATTACATTGGTTAAACAAAGAGGACCAGAGGGTTAATAAAAGCCTACGATAATATGCAACGATAACCTTGCTGTATTTTTGTTTAGTTAATTTAGAGAAGGTACATTGCTATCTTGCTCCAACTTGAAGGCACCAATAATTTATGCAACAAAAAAAAGAGAGTGAAAGACAGCCTTTAACATGAGAATTAAAACTTTTTTATTAGTGTATTTATGAAGTCTGCATATGCAACACGCCTGAAAAGCTTATCGCCTGAAGTTCACGTCCTACCAATACATCTCTCTAATGGTAAAACAAGCTCACCAACTGTTAAATGCTTTGCAAAAGGAGAGAAAAAAAAAATATAACAGAAAAAAGTAAAATAAAATTATATATACACATTTATATGCATATATGTCTGGTCCACTTTCAGTTCTATTTGGTTTTCTTTCCACACCCAGTCAAAATGGCAAACAGAACGTTCCCAGTGTCTTATTGGCCGCTTATGGGCTTTAAAAACGGCCACAACATCTTCGTCAGCTTTTTACTAGATGCACTTAAAGTACAATCGCAAGAGTAGTAAGATCAATGAAGGAAAATATGGAGACAGAGGTGGAAAGAGGGGAATGGATACTTGCAATGCCTGCCACAACAAGTAAAGAATAACAGACAGCTATATCACAGTCATTAGTAAAAGTTGTACAACAAGCACACACACTAAAGTTGCACAGTTCTCCCTGTTTGGACGTCTTTTTTTCCCCCCAATTGCAAACAAATAAAACACCGCGATGTTCCCGTAGGCTGAACGTCCCCTTCGGGTAACCCTACTTTAAGGTGCGGTGGGTTAAACAGTATCGTGATGTGAACATGGGAGGAAAAGCAACTAAAAGAAAATCAAAGTCAGATGTATTTCAGGGGGTTCAAGATCAGGGCGAAATGTTAACCGGGACAACAGCTTGAATTGAAAGCGGAGGAAGAGGAGAAAAGATATTTGCGCTTATAAAAATTTCATGCTAAATAACGTTTTCGTATGATAGGACATTTCATTATGAAGCCATGTTCCTTTAAAAAGAGGGCATGATCTAAAAAAATATTCAATTCTAATAAAAAGGAAGAGAGCTTTAAAGATCTTAAATATATTTATATATAAAAATACATGAAAATACAAAAAGTAGCTAAAAGAAAGATAAAGGGAAAAAAAATATTGTAATTGTGTGAAGGATAACCTAGTTTATTAACACTTAAAGCTTAAATACTTGGATTTGTTGTTTTTTTTTAATCTTTTTTTTTTTTTTAAGATTTGGATTGCGTGAGACGTTTTAACAAGTCTTTGTTCATCCTTAATAGAAGCCACTTTCTGAAGAAACCAGACTCCAAAACCACTCCACAGCTAACTAGTGAATATTTCACCCAGTGAATAAAAAGTTAATTCTGAGGGGCGGTCTAAGGTTCGAATTGAACGTGGGGGCTTTTTTTGAGTTAAAAATTCCTATCAGTTTGAATAAAAGAAGCATGTCTTACAGCGGCATACCTCGAATCAAAGGCAACATTCATATTTTTTTATATATATATATATATATATATATATATATATATATATATATATATATATATATATATATATATATATATATATATATATATATATATATATATATATATATATATAGTGGTTTGGGGGAGAAATCGTAAAATATTAAAATAAAAAGGTATCTTTTGGCATTACTGAAGAAATTCGAAAAACATGATTAAGTCTTAACACGCCAATCTACACAATCATAACGTGTATAAAAACAAAGAATGCAACTTTTTGCCAGAAAAAGTAACCTCCTTGAACGACCGGATTGGTATTGCCATCCAGGAAAAGTATTTACTTCATCAAGGGGGAAAAGCCTTACTGCTACAAGTGTGTGTGAAGTTATTTACTGCCTTCTTCAACTTCCACACATCATACGCACCTTCCCTCCTTCTCGAAAACCATAAAAATAAAATAAAAACCAATATACATTTCATATTCTACTACTAATACATTTAATATTGAGGGTTTATGAAAGAAAACAAGAGAGAATTAAAGGTGCATGAAGCTGATGAGACAGCAAGTGCTGCGTTCAGGTCCGAACGGTGTGAACATCAGTGTCGGGAGAGGATAGAGATAGAGAAAGGCTCACGAGTACTATGAAAGAGAAAGAGGGGGCGGGGTTATAGTAAGTCTGTTGTTCTTGTTGTCGGTTGATGTGATTGTAGAATCAGTCGTTTTGGGGGCAGAGGACAGAGAGCTTGGTCGTGGCGATTAGGACATACTGGAACAGCGTACGGAGGGCGAGCCCATCTGGGTCAGAACCTTGTCCAGCCACTGCAGGGGGCCGTTCAGGTGAAGCTCGATCCAGCACGGGGTGCTCGTCACTGTCTGCCGTCTACACAACAACAACAACAACAACAACAACAACAACAACCGACAGGTAACAAGGTGCATCATGGAAAACACAGTATTAAACACTACTATAGGCAATAGGAAAATCAAGTTATGGTAAAACACGTCCAGTAGGAAATTGCAAGAGTCATGGCTCTACCATCATGGCTCATGAATATTAATTAGCTCCCAGAAAATTAGCATAGTAACAACCTTACTGATATGCATGAGCTACACCTTTGCCATGGTAAGACTGGTAGTCATTTTTAACCATCAGTATTACCAACTGTACAAAAACTGGCATGTTTTTTTTTTTTCCAGTTTAGAAATGCTTTCTAATTCACATGTGCTTGTCATCATGGATGTTAAAAGGAACTTAGTTTTAGATTATTGATTTGGTTGATGCATATAAGACCAGCTCAAGCTAAACATGAAATTTGGTGTTGTCGTAAACTACGGGTGTGTTCACACTTGTAGTTCAGTTCTCTTGGGTCTTTTGGTCTGGACCAAAGCTAAAAGATAGATCCATTTAGTGCTGGTTTGCTTAAGGTTCAAACTGTCATTTTAACACCAAACCTAAAGTTAGAAAAAAATAAAATAAATGAGGATAGGGTCACTCACAACCTGATTGGATGGCTGTTATATGATGTATATTATGACGTACATCCAAAACAATGCTGGGTTAATTTTATGTGCGTACGTATGGTATTTTCCTCAACTTACAAAGAGCTTACAAAATGCATAAAGGAGTCAAAATAGCAGCAGGAATTCCTCCATTTAAAACAAATGAAGATCTGCTGCGAGGAGACGGTTTCTGATGCCTGTACCGAACTGTAATGGGCAACATCGCAATTATGATAAGAAAAACCAGGTACGCTACAGTATTCTGTCTTTTAGGGTCACATCTTGTGACTCAGCGTCCTGTTTTTGGTTCATTTAGATGTCTTTGGTCTGGTGTGATTCAACGGAAATATGAACTCAACAGAGTTTGTTTGGGACCCATCATTTGAGGCTTATTTGGTGCGCACCAGGGTTCGGATGGCAGTGTTCACACTTATTCAAATGAACCGCACTAACAGAGCAAATCGCACCAGAGTTTGTTTTAACCAAACCAAAAATGCCAAGTGCGAACACACCCTAACTGTGCATTAGGATATCAAAAACAAAAGAGAATGCAGGAAAACCAAGTTCAGTCATTTCAGCAGTAAAAGTACAAAAGTGAAACATGACATTCAATATGATGTCAGTTGCAGGTGATTTGGGTTGAATTCGATAATGTAAGGTCAACAGCAAAGACATTGGTAAATAAAGTGAGATTAAGTGCATAAAGTATATTTGCATATAATATTAATTATAGGAGGTTTGCATAACATTCAATGTTGGTATTCAATGAGAAATCCTGATTCATACATTTCACTACTGTAATTTAAATCCAGCTTTTACACATATCTACGTCTCTTAAAAGGAACCGTATGCATTAACACTTTAAATACAGTAAAACAATACTTATCAGCTCCACAGGAATTCATGGTTTTGATTCAAAATCCTTAAACATTCATGCCACACATTCACATTTGAAGTGTAGGGAGCTTGATGTGGAGTCGATAATATGACCAAAAACGATAAATAATAATACCGTGTACTCTGTAAAAAGTGCCTTCAAAACGATAAATAATAATACTGTGTACTCTGTAAAAAGTGCCTTCTTTGCATAGTTACCATGCTCTTAAATTTGGTAATTTTTTTGTAATTGTAAGATGATTTTTTTCCCCCCCACCTTCACAACATTGAGGGGAAAATGGTCTAGCTGTGTCTGTTTCCAACGTTATTTGAGAAGGTACATTTGATACACACGCAAAGAAAAACTATAGCTAAATTAATCTGAATACAGATCATAGCCCCATCCCTGAGAAAGTTCAATGTGTTAAATCGTGCATCTGTAAAGCACATTTTTAATGGCAGAATCTAAGATGTCTATGCTATTGGCAGAATTGTCAGTGAGGCGGTGAGCTTGTCCATACCTGTACTCGGCTCCCCAGCCTTTGACAAAACTCATGCGAATGGTGCACATCCTGGTCAACTGATATACAGCCTCAAAGCCCTGGTTCACCGACTGTGCCAGCAGTGCTGCAAACTCCTGGTTATTGAAGATCTTCAGGTTACAGCCTAAGAAAGACAATATCATTACGTCAATAGTTGACGTAAATTGGCGGTTACACATTCACATAACATTCACGGTACAATCTGATGGATGGTACAATGTAAGGTGGGCGATATGACCAAAATCTAACCAAATGATACAAGTGATTTTATTTCACAATAATAATAATAATAATAATAATAATAATATTATATAAAATCACAATATTAGCTGTTTTCCACTGAAATCGTTGAAATTTCCTAATTATCAATACCGTTTTTGATATCACAGCAAAAAACTAATACTAGCTAACTAATGCAAGTAAAAAAAGTTCAAGCATACAGAAGACAAGAAAACAATCAATAATAAAATAAGAACAATGAAACTAATGTAAACACTGTTTATTTAATTTCTGTTAGCTCTTCTACTACAGAAACTGAATGAAGACTATGCAGTGGGTTTTTTCCCTTTTACATTTACTTTACTGTAGGAATTAAACCCACATTGATTTTATACCGACTGTGTTTCCATGAATACTCGCCAAGAAAAGCATGTTGCTTTAAGCGCAATAAATTGTGAAAAAGAAGTCAAAGCAGTACTCAGATGCTGTGACTGGCGCACAGAAAGCATCTCTCAGACAGTGCTTGAGTACCGGATGGAGTTCTCTTTTGCAGCTTACTGCGCTTGAAAGATTTTAAATGGCTTTAGTATTTAAACTGGTAAGGCTTAAAAACACATGTAAATGATACACTTTATTGGTGATTCATCACCGCAACGTCACAAGCCAAACCACAATAAACCTGACCCAAAAAAAAAAGAAAGAAAGAAAAACAACTACTGGTTGACAAGTTTCTCCCGGTTTATTGCGTCTACTGCTATACCGCCCACCTCTAGTATTATGGACACTGAAAGTGAGTGAATCTCTTACCTGGGGGGATTTTACAGACTGTTGCAGGGTGCCAGCCATACCTCTGATTACAGTTAGGGCTTTGAACGAAGATGGCGCTATCGCTAAGACATTCGGCAAACACTTCCCCACCAATATAATACAGCCTGACCCCTCGACCTAATCAAAAACAAACAGCAGTGAGAACTTGATATTGTCCATGTGACCATTTCTCAGGTGTCTAAATTTGTCTTGCTACATACAAAGGGATAGTTCAACCAAAACTGGTCATCTTTTACTCACCCTCATGTTATTTCTGTATGATTAACTTTCATTGTATGGACAAGAAAATACATTTTTTCAAAATTCTTTTGTTTCATAGAAGAAAGTCAATAGGGCTTTTCACACTTGAACTAGTTAATAATGAGTCAGTCTAAAACCAGGGTAAATTAAATCCTGGTTTATCTTGCTTCACAGTTCAAATTGCCCATAATTTAGCTGGGGTTAACAGTTAATCCTGGGTATTCATAAAATGCCATTTCACATTCCTAAACCCTGGGTTAACGTCCTTATTTGCATATTTGAAAAGTCAGTGTCAGTGATTGGACGAATGCAGCACATGTCTAGCATTCAAGGCTCTAGCATTGCACATCCTTGGATTAAATATTGCCCACTGTACTATCAAGTTTATCCTGAATAAAACTTTTCAGACTATAAAGGCAAAAATGTCACAACAATTGTCACATTTTCTGTCACCATTTGACATTTTTCCCCTCAACCGCTGAAACAAAGCCTACTGTTTATACAACACACGCCGTTTCTGTGACTGTGCAAAGCATGTGAGGCATGCGATTGGCGGTCTGTTGCTAAGCATCTAGCCGGGTGATTACCTGGGGTTAAAAGCAGGGTCTAGAACACTGATACCCCAGGGTTAAGCGCAGAGTCAAAAGCCCTACAGAGTCATACAGTTTCAGACTTATGTGAAAGCAAATATGAGATGTTGATATTAGATTTTGGGTGTTCAACTGAAACACTTAGTAGTTAGACAGTAGTCCAGTTAAAGCTGTCTTGGATACCTATGTGTCTCCGGGTCATCTCCACGGTGGCGTTGCGGTTGACGTTGGACAGCAGGCCCAGGCAGAATCGTTCTGAATTGGAGGGGTCTGTGAAGCCGTCCACAGTGAGGGAAGGCTGAGAGGCGTGGAATGTTTCTCCAACCCGCTGGTTTAGTTCATAATAAGCTATGGAGCACCAAAACGCAGGCTCCGAGTAAGTCACTGGCTGCAGGTCTAAAACAAAGATGAGAAAGTCCAATAGAAGGGAACAAGTTGACATAAGTTGACAGTATGCACGATGCATAATTATATTGACCTCTTGACCATTTCTTAAGATTATGAGGACTTCAAAGGTCTATTAAGAGTGAGGTTAAGCAGTTAGTCAGCTCTTACCCATGCCATGATTGACAGGCGAGAGTGTGCTTGGTGACAGTTCTGCAGGAGAACCTGAAAAAAATAAGAGGTTTTTCCTTACAATAACAGAGATAACGGCAGCAACAAGAGGAAATAACTAGTCTGTTTGGTGCAGGCCAATGTAAAACTTGTCATCACTGTATTAGGGTGTTCTGGAAGTCACAATTGCAATTACAGAAGATACTTGGAAAGTCTAGATGGAGTTTGGAAAGGAAACTACAGCCGTAAAAGCACATTGTGCTTTACTGCCTAAAATGCAAACACGTGGCTGTCATTCCCATGTAGTGATGTCACGGTGGGAATGTACCTGTGTCCATACTTTGATTCATCTGCTGGTCGCTGGCCTCTCCATCCTCACTGATGTATCCCGGGGGAGGAGTTTCTAGACAGATTTAAAAATCAAAAAAGATCACTAATTTTACACCAAGAACGATAATTATAAAGATAACTATATTCGCGTCCACAACCAGGCATAATATCTTTGTTTATTCCCAGCATGCTGAAGTTTAGCTCTTTAAAGCAGGATGGATTCTGACTGGCTACACAATAACGCATAAGATCTTTGGCCTTAAATTTGGTGTGAAACGATTTGGTAGGACATTTGGTGCAAAACGCGTGTTCCTACCTGGTATGTAATTGTTAGGGGGCTCTATCCCTGTTGGGAAGTTGGTGTTTTCAGGTATAGAGTTGGTGTAGTCGTCCAAAGGAGGCAGCTCAGTCAGGATCTCTGTGTGTCTTGGCACGAGGACGGGAGGAAGAACTACAGGAGAGACATTCAGAATCGACAGAACTGAATGAACATTCAGCTCAAATTTCACACATTAGGAAGCGTTCAGAAATCAGCGTTCAGTTTGAATCTTTTCTTGGCAACTCAGTTGCCAATTTCCACACCTGGCGTCTCCACCCGCTGGTAGTGGTAGGGGTTGACGCAGACCTCATCCTTCTTGAGGTTGAACGCGTACTCGCAGGTCTCGATGGCGCGCAGCTCGTGGTGGCTGTGCAGGTCGGGCCATCGCCACAGACGGCAGTAGATGACATGAGGCAGACCTTTACGGTGAGACACTTGCAAACGCCCGTCCAGAGATCTGACCCGAGCGTCCACAGAGAAAGGGCGAGAGAAATGGAAGAGAAGGGAGTGTGCCAAATGACCAGAGAAAGACATGCATGGATGGAGGGAAGAGGGAAGATGGTGTGATTAGACAGCAGGTCATGACCAACAACAGAGATGCAAGGTTCAACTATTACAATTAAAATGCCTAAATATATATATACACAATAACTGAATACTAATATTTTAAAATCAATGGTTCTCAACTGGTGGGTTGTGACCCAAAAAATGGGCTGTATACATCAGGAGAGTAGGAAAAAATAAATTTAACCGCAAACTAACCATGTAACAGTGCAAAGTCTTAAAATGTGGGGAGAGAGTTATTATTCATTTGGTCCCACTTAATATTAAGTGTTTTTAACTACTATGCTAACGTTTAAAAATTAAATCATTTGATACAATGCACTTATTGTTCACAAGTTTTTAAAGAGTACTTGCGTTAAAAAAAATGCCTGTGTGCAATTACAGCTTAATTTCTGTAATTACATCATCTAGAATACATCTATAATGTTGACCCTTCCCCTACCCCTTAATCCACACTTAAACCTACCCTTACCACTAAACCGGTCCTGATCTTACCCGTATCCCAACTCAATAGCAGCAAAAGTGTTTTGCATCACAACAGAAACACAAAAAGTACTTTGTATTTGCATCAAAAAAATAATTGCCTTATACATAGTAGTTAAAGACACCTAGGTTACACTTTATTGTCATTGTTACAGTGTAATTATATATTTAAGTACTGAGTAATATTAATTAACTACATGTACTTACTATAGGGTTAGAGTAGGATTAGGATTTGGTTGTGGGTTAGTTGCATGTAATTATGCATAATTTACTGTTATTACTATGGTAAGTACATGTAACAAGGACACGGTAACACTTTATTTTACTGACACCTAAAATAAAGTGTGGCCGTAATTTTGATATACATCCAACTAAACGACATAACTATATAATACATGTACACGCAACCATTCAAAAGTTATAGTTTTCAAATCTTTATGAAAGTCTCTTCTGCCAATCAAGGCTGCAGTTATTCGAGCAAAAACAATAATATTTGGAAATATAACTACAATTTCAAATAATTTCTATGTGAATATATGTAAAGTATATGCAATATATTGTAAAATGTAATTTATTCCAGTGATCAAAGTTGAATTCAGCATAATTTTTTTTTTTCATAAGTCTTCAGTGTCACAAGATCCTGCAGAAATCATTCTAATATGTGAATTTGAGGCTCAAGAACAATTTCTTATTAGTAGTAATGTTTTAAACAATTGTGCGGCTTCATATTTTTGTGGAAGCTGATAGACTTTTGTTGGGTTCTTTGAAAAATGTATTTGAAATCTTTTGTCATATCTTTAACTGGTCGCTTCATCAATTTAATGTGTCCTTGCTGAATAGAAGCACTAATTTCTTTAAAAAAAGAAAAAAAAAATGGTTTTACTAACCCCAAAACTTTGAACAATATATAAATATAGGCTAACATACAAAAATTGGACAAAGAACACAAATCACTTCTGCATAAATTTGGCAATAAGTTGGGTCACCATTTCAGGGAAATCAGTAAAACCAGTTGAGAACCACAGTTTTAAACGGTTTCTTTAGTGAAGTGAATGTATGAATTGTGAAAATATGTCGTTCTGCTTTAAATCTATTGTAACATTCAGAGTTAAAACTCTACAATAAAATAAGAGATGCCATCTGCAAGACATTTAAATCTAAATCAACTATAATAAAGCACGTTATTTCACGGCCCCTGGAGCCCCATGTGCTCGTTCATCCCCACCTGTGGCTTGTGGGGTGAGTGTGGCACAAATGTCAGGAGAGGATATTCACCTGGTTTGGTCAGGGTAGCTGTAAAGGCCTGAGGTATCCCACTGTTCTATCGTATTTGGTGTACTCAGTCCCCAAATTTCAGAGCAATTGCTGTGCACAGAAAGTAAAAAACAAAAACAAACAAAACAAAAACAAAAACAAAAGAAACAAAAAAAAAAAATGATAAACATGGGGCATGATTCATTCAAAAATACCAAGATGAAGTACCATGGGGGGGGGGGGGGGGGAAAATCGAAGGGCATTGTTTCTTTTATTTGAGATGTTTCACGCAGGTCGTCTGAAGATGGCGACCAACGCGGTCCACCTCGAATAAAAGAAGCCACTCAAATGGAAAATTCACATATAACAGTGAGATGAGAAAACCGAAGAGAAACTGACAAATGTATTTAAGGTTACAGTTAGGGCTGGGCGATATACTGAACATTCACAATATATTCGCACTGAAAATTAGGCAGTATAAAAGTATGCCAGTTTGATTCATTTCCATGAATCAGCTCAGATTGTCAACTTTTTCAAAACTTGAATTCAACAATTATCCTGGACAATTATACTGGAGTAAAATGTTCCTGGACAATTTAATTATTTTTTACTGAAACACAAATTCTGTGGTTAATATTTTTTTTATATTGGTACACAAATAAAAAAAAAAAAATTAATTTAGTGGAAAAACATGTCTAATTATTTTAACGTGACTATTTTTCGCTATCTAAATTTAGATATCGAATATCGCCAAAAGGCCAAAAAGTAAAATAGGCATTTTCTGCTACATCGCCCAGCTCTAGTTACAGTGCATAATCTCTTCCCTGGTCATCATGCAGTGTTATGAGACGAACAGGGCAATTGACGTTATAAAAGACGTTTCATTCAGGTGTTGATTTCACATCAGATATCAAACATTTACACATGCAGCACAGGACAGGAGCCTATGACCTACTGTTGTTCGACTACATCACACTCAAGATAAAGAATGCTATCAGTCAATCAGACAAGCACAAAGACCTTCAGTAGTTCTGAAAAAGAAACATGGGATGAGAAACAGACATGGTGACGTGACAGGAACAGGACTCGCACAGACTTGATATGTGATGAATGAAGTTTTGGCCCCCTGTGGTTTAACTGTCTCTGAAAAGGGACCCGAAAGACAGAAACTCACAAACACGTGCCAGACTCTCCCAGCAACCTGGAGTCATGTCTTATCACAAATGTTCTAATAATCTTTTTCAAACACTAAGAGTGACTGATTTTTAAAAAAAATCTGTCCTGCAGCCGTGGCCCTATGGGATACAGAAGTATTTTTCCAACTTACACTAGCAACAACCTAGTGAATATACAGACGGTCATGTCATTTGACAAAGAAAAATCAGCCTCAGAAATCCAATATAGATCTATTGACATTTTCAAAGAGAGAAGAGAAAAAAAAAAAAAAAAAAAAAAAAAAGCATTACTATAAAAAGCATAAAATTACATAAAAACATAAAATTCAATAACCTTTCTAATTAACATCATACCCTACCAAAGCGTAAATATACTTTTAAGCTACATTGAGTTGTTTTTGACATTGTATTTGTCCAAAGTAACAAAGCGAGCAAAAACGCTACTTCCAGTGTTTGTCTAAATTGTGTCCACTGAAAAATGAACAAACACAACCTCCTAATGTCACTTGATTGTTTTCTCCAATATTTCATCTCAATTCAAATTTTTTAAATCGATAGTGATCACACAAAGATAATAGTGATCCAGAAGGTTTTGAAGCTAAATATATTTCGTTAAATACTTGTTTACCATGGTTTCTGACACAGCATAATTATTTTTATTAGTTTAATGTAAATGTGTTAAATTAAAATATTTTTAAGAGGCAATCATTTTAAAATGTAGCTACTTTGTAACCACTAAAGGGATAGTTCACCCAAAAAATTACCCCATGATTTACTCACCCTCAAGTCATCCTAGGTGTAGATGACATTCTTCTTTCAGACGAATACAATCAGAGTTATATTAAAAAATGTCCTTTCTAATCCAAGCATTATAATGGCAGTGAATGGCAGCCCAAAATTTAAATCCCAAAAAAAGTGCATCCATCCATTATAAAAGTAATCCACACGGCTCCGGGGGTTAATAAAGGCCTTCTGAAGCGAATCAAAGTTTGTGTGAGAAAAATATCCACATTTAAAACTTTACACACTAAAATATCTAACTTCCGCCAGACCGCCTTCTGTATTCAACTTATGAAATAATGGATGGATGCACTTTTTTGGGCTTAATTTTGGGCTGCAGTTTACTGCCATTATAAAGCTTGGAAGAGCCAGGAGAAGAATGTCATATACACCTAGTATGGCTTGAGCGTGAGTAAATCATGGGGTAATTTTCATTTTTGGGTGAACTATCACTTTAAAGGGACAGATCACTGAAAAAATGAGTTATTCACCTTCATGTTCCAAACCTAGACCCTGAAGACGTTCATCTTTCGAAACACAAATGAAGACATTTTTGATAAAACCCAAGTGATTTCTGCCCCTCTATTGAAAGTCCATTCCACTAAAACTTTGACAACTAAAATAGTGGATCAATTCATATACATAGCACATCAAATATGGCAAACACTGAAGCTCAACCGTACTTTACAATGTCTTTATGAGGTTTAAAGCCAGGGTAGGTGATTTGTTCCAGAGACATCATCAAGCATCATAACACACAATCTTCATATCCTGATAGCAATCTCTAAGTTAAGTGGTCTTATTTTATACATGCATACATACATATACACACATATACATTATATATATATATATATATACACACACACACACACACTCACCTAAAGGATTATTAGGAACACCATACTAATACTGTGTTTGACCCCCTTTCGCCTTCAGAACTGCCTTAATTCTACGTGGCATTGATTCAACAAGGTGCTGAAAGCATTCTTTAGAAATGTTGGCCCATATTGATAGGATAGCATCTTGCAGTTGATGGAGATTTTTGGGATGCACATCCAGGGCACGAAGCTCCCGTTCCACCACATCCCAAAGATGCTCTATTGGGTTGAGATCTGGTGACTGTGGGGGCCATTTTAGTACAGTGAACTCATTGTCATGTTCAAGAAACCAATTTGAAATGATTCGAGCTTTGTGACATGGTGCATTATCCTGCTGGAAGTAGCCATCAGAGGATGGGTACATGGTGGTCATAAAGGGATGGACATGGTCAGAAACAATGCTCAGGTAGGCCGTGGCATTTAAACGATGCCCAATTGGCACTAAGGGGCCTAAAGTGTGCCAAGAAAACATCCCCCACACCATTACACCACCACCACCAGCCTGCACAGTGGTAACAAGGCATGATGGATCCATGTTCTCATTCTGTTTACGCCAAATTCTGACTCTACCATCTGAATGTCTCAACCGAAATCGAGACTCATCAGACCAGGCAACATTTTTCCAGTCTTCAACTGTCCAATTTTGGTGAGCTCGTGCAAATTGTAGCCTCTTTTTCCTATTTGTAGTGGAGATGAGTGGTACCCGGTGGGGTCTTCTGCTGTTGTAGCCCATCCACCTCAAGGTTGTGCGTGTTGTGGCTTCACAAATGCTTTGCTGCATACCTCGGTTGTAACGAGTGGTTATTTCAGTCAAAGTTGTTCTTCTATCAGCTTGAATCAGTCGGCCCATTCTCCTC
The DNA here is from genome assembly GCA_039654625.1 of Rhinogobio ventralis. Lineage (NCBI taxonomy): Eukaryota > Metazoa > Chordata > Actinopteri > Cypriniformes > Gobionidae > Rhinogobio > Rhinogobio ventralis. The sequence goes on along the minus strand of CM077215.1, from coordinate 16,264,598 downwards.
TGACCTCTAGCATCAACAAGGCATTTTCGCCCACAGGACTGCCGCATACTGGATGTTTTTCCCTTTTCACACCATTCTTTGTAAACTCTAGAAATGGTTATGCGTGAAAATCCCAGTAACTGAGCAGATTGTGAAATACTCAGACCGGCCCGTCTGGCACCAACAACCATGCCACTCAAAATTGCTTAAATCACCTTTCTTTCCCATTCTGACATTCAGTTTGGAGTTCAGGAGATTGTCTTGACCAGGACCACACCCCTAAATGCATTGAAGCAACTGCCATGTGATTGGTTGATTAGATAATTGCATTAATGAGAAATTGAACAGGTGTTCCTAATAATCCTTTAGGTGAGTGTATATATATATATATATTATATTTTTTAATTTTTTTTTTTTTTTTTTTTTTTTTGTCGTAGGACCATAAAATGTTCATCCAATCATTGCATTCGGACCGAATGGATGGAAACCAGTGACGTTATACTCGGAGCAGATTGTGACTCGAATTTATGCATTTCATTGGCAACACTATCAACAACAAAATGAATCTGCAGCAGTCAGGTGGTACATGTCAGAGCTCTAAGATGTTTACATTCATATTAAACGCAGTCTCTTGTGGCGCTTTTGTTGGCTCCCTGCTGTGGGTGTTCAGGTGTTTTGAAGGAGGCTTGGTTTTGGAGACTCTAAAGGGATTCCTAGCCTCTCAAAAAATTGCCTACCATACCATTAAGTGTCAGTTTTGGTTGCATGGACTTTCAAAAGGAGGAAAAGAACTTTCTCAGGTTTCATTAAAATATCCCCATTTGCATTCAGAAGCTGTACAGTCTTCTGTCTTTAGAATGACATAAGGGTGAGTAAATGACATTAATTTTTGGGTGAACTATCCCTTTAACTTTTTCAATAGACTGAGTTTTAAGCTTCAAACACGTCACAAATTAAAGTAGCCATCGACGCTCCTAAGAACAAGCCTTTATACAACAAACTAACCTATATTTAAAACACTTAAGGAGACAAAAGGAGTCTGTAATGTTCTTGAGAAGAACATTAACATTGGAGCAGGTTATCTGAGCGGCATGTGTATCACTAAACCTCGACCTGTACACTTGCTGCTGCCTGATGTCAAAAGTTAATGAGAACGACCCTGATGTAGCGATGTCACCCGAGATATTGTGCGAAGCTTGCTCAGAGTATAACGTGTCCCCATTCCTTCAGGGAATTAAGATTTCATGACGCCCAGAGAACATGATTGATAGGCAGTTTTAGTCAACGACATGTCAGGAGAGTTTACAGATTAAATCCTTCTACTCATTTTTTATAGGTGGTGAGATTCATTTGTAGAACTTCTAAAGTAGAAACTGGTTTAAAAATTGCTTTTGTTTTTGTAATACCACATAGTTTTGCTACAGAATTTAGTTCACTTTTAACTGTATTTATGACCAGACATCTATGACATCTAATTGACCAGTACCATAATTAGTACTGGACCAATATTAAAATTCTGGCCAATACTGAACCATAATTATGTGATGGCAGAGAACCATTAAATAATATTCAAATTCTATACAATTGCATCTAAATAGATTAAATAAAACACTAAAAAGTTAATTTAGGCGTCATAACATTGTTATTTACAGTACTAAACATGTATATTCATTTTAAGATTTAGGTTTAAGTTCTATTAAATCAGTGTTTTAAAGATTAACTTTGAGCGTAAAAATGCATAATTAAATAAAATATCGGCAGGGTTTTTTATCAAATAAAATATCCCCACAACACTCCAATATTTGCCATTAACCAGTTTAAGCTTTACTAAAAAGTGCATTTCAAAAATGCCAAGCAGCGCTAAGGAGGGGAAAAGAGCAAAGTGAATGTATATGTGAAACCATTAAAGAAGTGAAACCACAGAGTTTACATAAACTCACATGACCTGCTTTAGGGGGGATGGGAACTTCAGTTTCAACAGCAGTAGATAGAGGGTTTCCCAATACTCTTAAAACACACGCTCGGCTCACAATAGAAACCCGATTCAGTATTAACCCTCAAATTAACAATAGAGCAGATGGCCGATCACTGTGTGATATCAACAGAGGTGCATTCAAGCATGATAATGATCATAGTTTTGTGAATTATGAACCATTTGCAGGAATTCTATCAATATTACATGATTCTAGATAACTGGTAAAAAAAATGTTAATGATGCAAAAAAATGCAAAGGTTTATTACTTAATTTCAGCAAAAACTTAAATCAGGACAATTCAATTATTACTAAAACTAACTAACCTCTATCAGTAATTCAAAGTAGGGCTGCTTGATTACGGTAAAAATCAGTCACGATTATTTTTGTCGATATTGAAGTCATGATTATTGGTGGATATGACATGATCAAAGTCTTATTTTTATGATAAGTAATTTTAGATGTCAGTAAAATTCCACAATTATGGATAGGATTATTAGGCTACTTCAGCAAAAACTAATACTAGGTTAACTAATGTAGCTAAGTAAAAGGTCCTCAAAACAGTTACAGGTTACAAGTAAACAGTCAGCAATACAATAAGAACAAAGAAACTGATTACAAACAAATGGATAAATTCAACAGAACAAAAATACAAATTAAATAAGCAGTGCTTTATGTTTTTCAGGTTAATGTAATAACATTGGTATTCAGATAACTAATAACCTACAACAGAAACTGAATAAATCAAATATAAAATAAAACTGCATTGTCTTCACTGAATACATTAAATATAGATTTATCCTTATTAAAGCTACAAAAGTTATTCATTCAGTGTGACTTTCTCTTTGCCTTTTGTTGTTTGACTAACATTAATGACAGAAAGCAGTAGGCTAATATTGGGATGCTGTCACTTTAAGAGCGAATGCACGGATGCAATATACTGTTACACATGCATTCTCTCTCAACTGTTTACATTCACTTAAGACATAACCGACTGTGTTTACGAGCATACTTACCAAAGCGGCATCTTGACATTTTTGTGTGTAGACTATTTGCCCGTTTAGGTGCGTCCGAAGCCCACAAGTATAGTTTGCTTATGCGAGTTCAGCGCCGTCTCAAAGCGCACACACAGAAAGCCGCCTGGTTAACAGTCTCTTTCGTGTTTTAATTTGCTTTTAATGACACGGTTTAAAGGTGCAGTGTGTAGGATTGACAGCTAGTGGTCGAAATAGGTACTGCAGTCCATATTCAAAATATTGGAGATCGTCGTTTCCCCCCGCCTCCTCCTCAGACTCGACACTCAAGCGGTTTGCAAGCTTGAGGACGCGCAACAGGAACGAGGCAGCGAGCGGTTTCGCACAGACCAAAACAAAAAGAGACATTCCGACACGGAACGCACATTTCAAAGTAGAATAACTGGCTGTAGCATTGTTTTTTTCTAAGAAACAAGCAGGTGAATTTAGCATGTTTCCTAAATATCTGCAGGCATATTATGGTATTTTTATGCTTTAGTAAAGTGAACGAAAGTGTACTGCTGAATGTGGAAGCGGCACAATAATCATTTTTCTTGTTTTCATAATTGTTGGAAGCCAAAATTGGCACAGCCCTAATTCAAAGTGACAACCAAGATGATCAATCTGGATCCCACACCAGCATCACTGGGCGTCCGTGTCCCAAACAGATGACACACTTTTGGAGGGAATTAACTCTTGTATCCTGGTGAGTGGAGACCCCATCCACACTAAACCACACAGAGTCCATCTGCTGGGTGCGTCTACCCTCACTTGGCTCGAGATGAAAGCAAAAAAGCTGTTCTTTTAAAAGCAGCACCTTCTTTGAGTACCAAGTGACTAGCTAACAAAGCAAAGTTAGTCTTAAAATACAATGGAAAGGTTTAGCTGGCGCACTGCATGGGCTGTGTATCAAAACAAACCCCAGGGCGGATTAAAACAGAGGCATCACAAAGGAAACCATATGTCTGTCAAATCTCAGGATGATTCCTGCAAATGAACAGTCAATGAGTGCCCCGTTTCTGGCTTCTATTTGAACACGTGCCAAGTGACCAACATTTTAATCCCATGGGAGACGTCTGAACAAGCAATTCAAGATGGTCTTTTTAAATGCTTCAATTTAAAAAAAAAAAAAATTGCCTTACACATAAAATGTGTATCCTTTGGTTTAAATGGCTAACTTGATTGTCTCTCCCACTTATACGATCTCAGTAGTATTGATTTGCATTTTTGCTGGCAATTCCCATAATCAGAGGCTAACTTATGGATACAATAACAAATATTCAGAATAAATTGTGATGAGAAAAGCTTTTATAAAGATACTGATAGTTTTTTTTTTTTACATTTTTACCTCAATTCTAAAGTAATTTATCAAACCAAATGAAAGCCAGACCTTAATTATTGTATGGAAAGGCAGACAGACAACAGAGTCTTCAGGTTACAATCAATAGACCTGAAAAAGCCACAGCGCCAGTCGGCTCTGTCCTCACGGAGAAACCCTCTTCACATTCTTACACTCAAGGCATCTTACAGATACACTATCAGCACTTCTATACAAAAGACCAGTGCTGAGATCTTCAACAGGAAGTCAGGTCGAGACAGATACGGGTTTGTTTTCCCTTTAAACAAGACTAACGTAACAAGTAATGAAAAAGGACTAGACATCAGCTAAAATTCAACGCTTGTTCGTATTGGTTAGTTCTGGGTGTGCGCATGCAGGAACATTTTGATAGCGTTCGTTTTGTGCAAATTAAACATGGCATACAGCTGGATCAGTTTGGAAAAGATTGAATCAAGATTGATTTTCCAAGCACCTATAGTTTGTTTGTAACGCCATGCCAGCTTCTGTGGCCATTTTCAATGCAAAAAAAAAAAAAAGCATCCAAGCACCTATAGAAACAAATCATCTCCTGCCTCTCGCCAGCTAAATCAGTTCTGTATAATGTATTATTACTGGATACACATCCCTAAGGAGGGCAGTTTAAATCACTAGGCACTAAAACTGGCCTAAAAGAATCAACATGGTATTTTAAAAGCTCATGAACAATCATTTACTTGCAAATGCTTGTGCAATTTTCAACTTCGAAGTCTGGTCAGTACAGTTACAATGCAGCAGATATGCTGCTTATAACAGGATAATTTAAGTGATTTTTGACTGGAAGTGCAGGGCAATGTCTCTGCTTCACTTCTCGACAAAGACAGGAATCTATTTTGCTCTAATACTGATTGAAGCTTTGTGCATGCATTTTAATTGTTCTTGCGCTGCCAAAAATAAATAGTTTGGATGTAGCAAATACACAAGAGATGCACAAAATAAGTAAATTGTGTCATACTAAACTAGAAATTTGGTTGAACATCTGTGGAATGGATTTAAAGGTGTTAAAATTAGCGTGGTCAATAGATAAAAAATAAAAATATTTTTTATTTATTTATAATATATATATATATATATATATATATATATATATATATATATATATATATATATATATATATATATATATATATATATATATATATATATATATATATATATATATATATATATATATACACACACATTTTTATGCAATTAAGAGTTAATATTTGTATTACTTTTTTATATTTTATTATAATTATTTTTTGTTACTCTCCAGATTAATGTAGAAACAACTTAGACAGTATATTTTACATATTTGTTGTAATGGCATCTTTTTATGAATGAATACTAATACTGCTACTGATGTCTCTATGAAATTAATTTTTTTTTTAAATTCAACATTTCAGTATAATTGAAAGCTATACATTTTAACATTTATTAGGCTTTAAAAAAATAAATAAAATTTAAGTGAACTTAAAACAATATTCACAAACACACTATAATAAATGTCCTTTACCTGTGGCCTTCATATAAAAAATATAAAAAAATCAATATAGGCTACAGAAATTAAATAAAAAGTTATTAAATACTTTACAATCTGTACTGCATAAATAATAAATTGAATATAGATGAATCCTTAAAGCAACAATTTTCTCTGTTACCTTTGTTCTATGATTAACATTAATGACAGACAGCATTAGTGGCTGCTGTGACTTTAAGATCTGCAGCACATGACGCGGATCTGATGTGCTGTCACGCGCATTTCATTAAATTTTCACAATGCGTTAAATATTTAATTGCGTTAAATGCGCGTTAAACTGAAAAAATGAATGCGCTAATTTCGACAGCACTAGTTAAAATGATACACAGCCACAAAGACGAAAATTAATTTCAGTCATCAAAAAAAATTAATGAACACTAGGAACCAAACAACATTGGAGCCAGTTGACTTCCATTGTATGGTGAGAAGAAAGTTTTGGAACGACAAATTTTGCGTGGAAAATCATTAATGCCAGATTCTTTAAAAGGGTGCCATTTACATATGCTCATCTCATGAATATGATAATTTCTACACGACTTCCATGGCGAACCATGTTATGAAAAGCACTCAAGACAGGAAAAACACAGGGGGAAATGTTTCTATTTGACGTCTCACTGGATGTGATTTACAGCATAAAATGGAACAAATCTAAAAATCAATCTTCATTTCATTTACAAGCTATTATGCCCTTTTATAAATGAAGAACACTTAAGAAAAGTCTAGCTGAGCCTTTTGTTCACAGGTATGTGAGGGAGGCTGGAAAGGACAGTTGGGGAGGCTTTTGACGTTGACATTACCAAACATGACAACCGGCGGACACAATGACTGATCCAGCCGTTTCCCACAAGCCTCCAAGGTTAGAGAACAGATTAGCAGCCGAAAACACATGCTGGAAGCAAAGTTTCCCACCCTTTGAATCCACTCTCAAGGGAAGACAAAGCCCTCTGGATGACTTGGAAGCATTTCTGAAGGTCTGACCTGGGCTCTGCATCCAAGCAGAGAAAACCCATTATTTTCATGTTCACTTGTACAAATTTCAGCTGGAGGGAGGTTAGATTTAACCTGTATTTATTGTAGGCTACAGGGTCTTAATGCTTGATCAGGTTCACTCAGCAAAACCTCTTAAGGCATTTTCACAATAACCATTGCACAATTCTTCAATAAAAAGTAGAGGGATACACACATTCAAGCCAGCATTTGGTAAATGACACACTTGTTAGAATTGATTCAAAATTAATTCAATGGAAATAAATCTCTCTAGGACAAAGGACAACACCTGTTTGCCATTACAAGCAGCTGGCATTATCGCTTTTGACAACACCTTTACAAATGAATTAACCCAGGAAATGTTTAAAGCCGCTTTCATGCGATTATGCCCTTTTCAAGTTTGTTCAGCAACTCGCACCAAAATTAAACTATATTAGAAGGCAAAGAAAAGAACCTGTGACAGACCATCTAAATCTTAAAACAGGCTGTGGTGTATCTTACAAATGGATGGTATGTTGGCGTTATAAAATTAAGCAACAATAGCTTTCCATGTTTCCAAAGTTGCGAATTTAATTTGTAAGCAAAATTTTAATAAACGCATAAAACATTTGCAAATACTGCAGTTTCCATCCAGTGAGTTGAAGAGAACAAAATCACTTCCTGATAAACTGGTGCCAAATATCATATCAAAAATGGAAGTTGCTGCAATAGCAGAAGCCACCAGAGGTCTTTTTTCGTATATAATAAGTGACTTGCGCACAGATGAAACATAATAAACGTGGTCACGTTATCTTGAATTCAGAGGCAGATGCCTGCTGTTTAGGAATGCAGTCGTGTAATACAAGGCCAAGGCATTTCAGAACGACCAAAACAAAATTTCAGATGCCGTGCAACAAGATCGGTCTGCTGGTTAGTCCAGTTATGCCGTCCCATCGTGAAGTCACGTGCCGTTTGATGCGCAGAGGAATTTATTAGGTGAATGCGTTTCCATTGTAGTTTATGTGCATATTTTGTTATAGGATAAAAATAAAGAAATAAATCCGCCTCAATTGAGCACACAACTTTATGTACTTTTTTTTTAAATTTAGGTGCTTCTTGATTTTCCATCCAACGTTTTTTGTGATATTCTGAACTGCGTATAAAAATAGATGGATGGAAACAGCTATTGTGAATTTCATGCTGATCTTGCACTTTAACCAACTGCAGATCTTAAAGACCGCTTTACACGTGACTCACTAAAAATAAATTCCCCTTTGAACTTCAAAACGGACCATTCAGATTTCAATTATCACCTCTTGTGAATCATTTTTTTAATAATGTATTGTACCATTTTATTGACAAATAACTGATTACATTTTCATTCTTGAGTTTATCTAAAGAAAAGAAAATATTATGGATGCTTTAAGGTTGTTAAATTAAACATTTATATTTAGGATTTAAAAGTAGAGGTTCTGACATAAATGCAGATTACATTTACAAAATAACTGAATCCATTTAACTGCAAATACATCAATATATTTCTCTCAAATATCACCAAAAGGCTGAAAACAGATGTAATGTATCAGACATCACCCAACCCTTGTGTATCTGTAACGTCTTGGTTTCAAACTATTGATATGTTGTGGCTCGGACACACAACTCATCCTCTCCTCTTAGCATTTCCCTAAAATAGCAGCGCTGATATTTCACCATGTGTCATGATGAATGGAATAAAAGCAGCCTGATGGTTGATATCGCAGACATTCATACAGCATGAGAAGCCTCCGTGAGCTCAGAATGGAGGTGATGTGGAGCTGTACAGAATGACCTTAACTCAAGTCGAGACAGATGGAGCAGAAATCATTTAAAGAAACAAAGGGGAGTAATGCTGATATTTCACAACAGTAGACGCAACTCAGCGTCATTCCTTCACCTTCACTCATGAAGCAACACACGCAATGATACGGCTAAGGTTACTTCTAAAATTAAATAAAAGCATTTCTGATTAATTAAAGGACTTTTAATGCCTTATAATAAGATGAAGACTCAAAACATTTACAATTACAATCATGGGTTTGCAACTCTAACCGTATTAAAGGGATACTTCTAACACTAAACAAAAAAAAAAAAAAGTTTATATTTACTCAGCCTCATGTCGCTTATACTATTCTTATACAAACTGAACTGATTATTAAATTACACTATACTTTTACAAATGTCAAGAGGATGAATAAATGACAATCTTTTTTCCCCCCTTATGTTTTTCAATTTCAAAGATGGAGGCACTTGATTCACAAGTTTAAGATGACACTGAGCTAAAAGCAGAAATGCGAGCAGCTTTTGATGTTGGCATACCTGGGGATGGTGACACACTTGGTGTTGAGGTTCTGTGTGGTGATGGCTTTCTCCAGCTCGTCCAGCTGGCCCGTCTTCTTCAGCTTCTTCACCAGGCTTTTGACGGCCTTCTCGCACCATTTCTCCTCCTGGCCGTTCTGCTCTCCGCCCCCTCCCGCTCCACTCGAACCGCTGGCCGACTTCTTCCAGCCCAGCAGACGCTTCACCACGGGTGGAGTGAAAGGCAAGATGGAGGACATGTTTTTGGGGTGTCCAATGAGCGGTCAGCCCCCTACTGGGCAGGTGGAGTTAGAGAGACAGATGGAGGCTAGGGGAATGGGGAGGAACAGACCCAACGTTCCTAACTGGCTTTAGGAAGAGGGTCTCTGGGCTGATTATGAGGGGGCAGGGACAGAGAAGCTTAGGAAATGGGAGAGGAAAGGGGGGCGAGGGGTCACCTGAGTGGAGAGAAGCAGAAATCAAGAACAGCTGATGACAGACTCTGTAAAATCCAAACTTCAGGGATGAGACTAGAACCTCCATCCTGTCTTTTGCCCTAATTGCAACTACAAACTAAAGACTTCATTCAATTGTATCTTTGTATTATTTCTTTTTATTATTATTTGTTCTACAGCTGGTCATTTGGGAAGCTTGGGGTTGGTGAGATACTTTAAATGTTCTTGAAAGAAACTGACCAGAGCTGCATTTATTTGATAAAAAAAAAAATACATAGTAATATTGTGAAATATTATTAGAATTTAAAATAACAGTTTTCTATGTGAATGTTTCAAAATGTCATTTATTCCTGTGATCAAAGCTGAATTTTCAGCATCATTACTCCAGTCTTCAGTGTCACATGATCCTTCAGAAATCATTCTGATATGCTGATTTGAAACATTTCTTAGAGTCAAGGCTGATTAATATTTTTTGGTGGAAACAGTGAACCGTATTTTTTTCAGGATTCGTTGATGAATAGAAAGTTTAAAAAACAGCATTTATTTGAAATCAAAACTGTCACAAATGTCTTTAATTTTGCTTAATTTAATGCTTCCTTGATGAATAAGTTAATTTCTTTCAAAAAAAATTATATAATATTAATAAATTATACTGATTCAAAACTGTGTAAAAACATTTTCTTATTCCAAACTTTTAAATAGGGCTGCCCTCTTATAGTCGACCAAAATTGTATTAGTTAGTCGCAATCACGCAGTCCGTGAGGGATAGAATGTTAACAGTGGGTTCTTGTGGTAATTACAGCATGTCAAGCAGGAAATCTAAATGTTCGCCTATCATCCATCGACCTTAAATATGGCTTATTATTTGAAACATGCAAGTAGCAGCAACTTTACAAACTTCTAATTTATCTAGGTTAACATGTGAGCTATTATTAGGTGCAAATCCAAGTGTTTGTGGAGTGTGTAAGCTGAAGTATTAGCATACTAACTGCATGACATAGAGGCGGCGGCGCAATCACTTGCATTTTTTCCTGATATCAGTGGAAACAACTTAAAATATTCTGTCATTTTTTGGTAATACAGATAAGAGTAAAACCATTCGAAACTGGTCTAATTTTATTTGTGTACACTCACAATAACAATAATACGTTGTGCCTTTGTAAAATAAAGAAAACAAACAGGATGCACTTCCTGCCGTCTTGGTCTCCGTGAACTGCAGCGCATCATGTAAATTAACCAAAACTCAGCGTATGCTAATTGCCTCACAGACATGAGAAATACCTCTATAGAAAGCTTGAAATTTCTTTTAAACAAACAAATTCAAAACAAATACGTCCACTACTGCGGAGATGGCAAGTCAACTTTGTCCACTTTGCAGCCGACACCGACTCAGAAAACACATTCATGATCATTACTTTTGCGGCAAGCTTTCCATGCACTTGAGCGCGGACTAGGCTATATACACGCCTATCAGTGCTGTCAAAAAATTTACTAATTAAAATCGCACATTTTTTCTGTAATCGCAATTAATCGCACCTAACATGAAAGTTTAATATATTTTTTATATAGTAATACTTTCACGTTTAATCTCTAAATTAATGTAGAAACAACATAAATACAGTATATTTAAAATATGTAAATCTAACAGGTAAGAAATATACAGAAATTGAATCAAGTTATCAAAGACTTCAGACTTCACTGCATAAATTATAAATGAATATAGATTAATCCTTATTAAAGCTACAAAAGTTCAGTCAAGAGCAGTGAGTGATTTTCTCTTTGTCTTTTGTTCTTTGATTTACATTAATGACACATCACAGCAGCGGGTTTATTAGACTGCTGTCACTTTAAGATCTGAAGCACATGGCACGGATACGGATATGACACGCATCCTATTTTCTCACAACTCTTTGCACTCATTTAACACTTTTTAACTTAAGACTGTGCTTACGAGGATACTCAACGAAACAGACATTTTGCCATACTTGTGTGTTTTTGTCCGTTCTGTGTGCATAAGTATTGTGCATCACAGAGAGGAGATTCACAGACACGCACCAGTACAGATTTAAGTTCTAATTTTTGCATCTTATCTCGCTTGAATGGATTAATAGCGTGACCATACTGTAGCGCAGCCAAAGGATGACGAAAAAAAAGGTTGCTGTCTTGTTTTAAATCAAATTTAAGGCGTTAAACTGAATGCATGCGTTAACGCGCTAATTTTGACAGCCCCAAAATATTAAACACTTGCTATGGTTTAGTATTCTCCTCACTATATATTTAAGTAATTAAATTAATATAGACGTGCGATTAGTCGACTAATGTCTTAAATGAACGACTACTAGTCAACTAGAAAAATCTTTAGTCCGGGGCAGCCCTACTCTTAACACATCATTTTTGCAATTTGGTTTGGTGATAAATTACACATCAGCTTTAAATAAAGCAGCGCGTTCATTTTCTTGCGGTGCAAAAAAACATGAAATTTCTCTTGTATCGGTCTCAGCCACTCAGATTTCAGTAGTGACTCAACCCTAGACAGCAAATAAGAGATTTCTTTGAAACTACAATTTTCTACAGGAAAAAAACAAACTGCAGAAGACAACCTTGCCTTTCATTTAAAAGGGTTTAGAATTTCATTTCAAAAGAGGTTCCACGTAACAAGAAAATCTATGCAGAGAAAACAGGCGAAAATTGCCAGGTTGTGAACATGGGGAAGTGAAAGTTGGTTTGGCTTACGACATACCCTTACTCTGAGTGGCATTTATTATAACGGGAATGACGGGCAATCAGAAAACGTTGTAAACGCCTTGAAATGCTACTTCAACAAATGCACTCAAGAGGAAGAAAACAAAGATGAAGTGTTTACTTCAAATTCTTCTCATAACAGGACAAAAGATGTTAACAGTCGAATCAACAACTTTGGAAAAGGATGACATCAGAAAGGATTTAATGAGCTGACGCTTTGCCAGCCAGTTGAATTTGTGTAACCATTCCAACATTTGAAATCTCTAATATCATGATTGTACAAAAATTCCAAAAATAAAAAACACAGAAGATCGGTCAAGCTTTACAGTACTTTGGGCATCACATGCTAGTTTGAATGATTTCAATAGAACGTTTGAAGCATTTTAGGAAACGTTTTGGAACGTTCAATTTGAACATGATTAGCAGATTTCGGGAGCATATGAAAGATTTATTTTGAGGTAACATGCACGTTGGAATCTTCAAATCAAACATACCAGTCATTTTAGGGAACATTCTGCTTTTTTGGCAACACACACCTATTTAAACAGTTTGAATTAAAGAAATAGTTCACCCTAAAATGAAAATTATGTCATCATTTACTATCCCTTAACTTGTTCCAAACCTGTATGAGTTTCTTTCTTCTGCTGAACACAAAAGATGATGGTTGTAGTTGATGAAAGATGAAAGTTGATGGCACCCATTGATTTCCATAGTAGGAAACAAAATACAATGGAAGTCAATGGGGACCATCAACTGTTTGGTTACCAACATTCTTTAAAATATCTTCTTTTGTGTTCAGCAGAAGAAAGAAACTCATATAGGTTTGGAAAAACTTAAGGGAAAGTAAATGACAGAATTTTCATTTTAGGGTGAACTATTCCTTTAAATATTAAACGCATAGTTGGGGTATCAGACACGCCTGTCACGCTAATGTTTTTTTAAGTTACGTTTTTTGGTTTCATGATGGACCCAACTGGCACGTACAAAATAAACGCATCTGGACCACTGTAAGCGGGAAATTCATTTTTAATTGAACGTTCACAGAATTTGAGCATCACAGGTGCTTTGAAAGTTTCAAAAATGGAACTATTTTTTTTGTCTATAATTGGCATGTTGGAATGTTTTATTCTAACGTTTTGGCGCGTTCCGGGTCAGCAGCATTTAGTAATGCGACTTCCATGGCCAAAAATGTTGTCTAGGTAGACAGCTCTCTACGTTTTGACACAGCCAAACCCTGAGATGAGCAATACACAAAGGCCAGTGAGGCAGGAGTAAGTCATATCACAATATTATTGTGAATGCATTTGTGTACAAACGCCAAAAGCAACAACATATTAATAGGCAAAGCAAACATCACCATTTATATCTGCTGGTATCATTCTAATCATGCATAGAAGTCAAGCTAAACAGACCCTGCTTGTCATTATCTCATCTGTAAGCTCTAAATGACTGATAATTGATAAATAAACGCATTGTTTACCTTCTCCAGTGATCTGATGGTGTACCACGGGCTCGTTATGGCTGCATGGGCCGCTAATCGACTCCCTGTCCCGGTCTGCCAACGATATAACAAACCCCAGGATCAATACATTTACATTAATCGCTGCATTATAAACTCTTTCATCTGTGCAAAAGCGAAAAATCGACATTTGCCTGCTTATGCGAGGTGTGTGAGTTTGTGTGACCATTGAGTTTGTGGAAACCGCTAGCAGCCTGCGCTACTTTCTTTGACAGAAAAATAAACAGCTTTCAAACGGGGTCGCGAGCCGTTATCTTCTCATTTACCCTTCAACTCACCCTTTTAGCGGGAAGCTTTCTCTGTAAGGAAGGAGTAGCGTAAAATCCCAGCGAAACTGATTATTCGTGAGTGGGTAAAAGTCGACTTTAAACAATATTTTCCTTCCCACTGTAGCCGAATTACAGCAGCAGACGACGGCCTCCAGCGCGCGCAACCTAACCTTAATGCACGCAACGCGATACGCGCACTGCATAAGCCCCGCCTTCTATATTTCTATTGGATAAACAAGAAGTCTGTCATGGATATGCTTCTCGTCGATTGGCTTATAAAACCGTCAATCATGATCAAAATTTAATATGCAAACTACAGTCGATTTTTATTGGCTAATCAGATTGCGTCTTCTAATCAGTGATGTTTAGGTTCTTGTAGAAGGCAGTGGTTTGTCAATGTGGCTGTCCATCTATTGACTTCATAATAGACTGTAACTGAACTGGGTGGGGAAAATGCATGCGAGTTAATGCCTCTAAATAACATTACTATGAGATTGTGATGTGTTGTGTGCGTTCATCCGCCATTCAGTACGTAACAAATAGGACTAAAACATCTCATAAGCTTGTGCTGTAAACCACATGTGCTCCTTTGCGGTAATAAAGCATCTATAATAAAGATTACGAGGAAGCGTGCACACAAAAAAAATGTTCAAAAATGTTTTTCTGCCCTCAACAGTGTGATGATGTTTGCTGTAACGTCGAGAAATGGGCAAAAGTGTAAGATGTGTGCATCACAGCTGTTATGGAAGTCATTATAGCAATATGTCAAGATTTGTACTATTTATTTTTTATTTTTTTCATGAAGGTGACGTAACGATGAAACATAAAGCCCAAAAAATATATTCCAGCATTAACATAAAGCACACAAAGCAGTGGCAGCTTATAATCACTGGATGTCGCCGTTGTCCATTATTCAATCGCTTGTTGTTTAGCTGTCAAGAGCATGAATGAACGTGTACAGGTACAGTCATGTTTCATCATTTTGTGTTTTACTGTTTGTGGAATGGACAGAGACGTCATACATGCAACATGACATTTGCACACAGTAAAAATGATAGAATTTAGCGGTTTTTAAGTATTTTGTTCATATGCAATGTTTTACATTTTATTTAATGTTTTGTTTTATTATTTTATTATAATAATTCTTTATTATTCAGATATTTTATTTACATTTTGTGACAATATTGTTATATTAGGAGTGTTTTAAAAATATACAAATTCAACTGTGTTTTTGTGCTGTAACTTTCTAAAACTTTCAGATGAAATTCAGATGAAAAGCTTGCATGGATGTTATATATAACCTGCAGTTTTGTCATTTAACTTCAGTTAACATGACAGCAAATCAAACACTAAACCAGATGAGTGTAATCCAACATGATTTTAATCAAACTTTATGCAGATATGATAATGTGATCATGTTGATTCCACAGATCACCATAAACTGAGCAAACAATCACTTTTTTGGGCAGATCATTCATATGTATTTATGATATATGTCTGAGTTGAGCAGTTGATTGACGACAGTTGATTGACGACAACTACTGGATGTTGTGGAATAAGTAGGACGGGTCAGGAGGAGAGGCCAGTTCCAGAAAAAATAGTTTAGGAGCAGAGGAGTGTTGGAAGGATGATCCGGCGTCCTGCCAGAAGAGAACCACAGGTCCTGAATATTGCCAGAATGGTTGAGTCTTTTCTCTTTACAAGCAGAGAATCCAGGCCTGAGATCTTCTATCTATAGCACAATGAAATTCTTCTCAGCCTGCTGTTATTATTGCAATGCAAAATGGCAATTTAATGTATTTTAATAATTTATTCCTGTGATCAAACTCAAGTCTTTAGTGTCACATGATCCTTCAGAAACCATTCTAATATGCTGATTTGATGCTCAAGAAACAATTATTATTATTATCAATGTTGAAAACAGTTATGCTGCTTCATATTTTTATGGAAACTGTATAAATTGAATGTATGGAAAAGACACTTTTCTGCTTTCAAAAGACACTTTAGTCAAAAAAAACTTTTAACCTTTTTAACTTTTTAAAGGATGCTGCCCCAGTGACAGCTTTTGTACCATTTTTACTGAGAGTGTACAATTTAAAAGTTTGGGGTAAGTAAGCTATATATAGGCTAACCTATATATATATATATATATATATATATATATATATATATATATATATATATATATATATATATATATATATATATATATATATATATATATATATATATATATATATATATATATAGAAAAAGAAAAAGAAAAAGAAAGAAAGAAATTAATACTTTCATGCAGCAATTCAGACTGACTTGATCAAAAGTGAATGTGAAAACATTTATAATGTCACAATAGATTTATATTTCAAACAAATGCTGTTCTTTTGAACTTTTTATTCATAAATAATACTGAAGAAATGTAATGGTTTCCACAAAATATAGTTTATAACATAAATTAATAATAAGAACCATTATTAATAATTAATTATTAGTATCAAATCATCATATAACTATTTCTGAAGAATCATGTGACTGAAGACTGGAGTGATGCTTAAAAAAATCAGCTTTGATCACAGGAATATATTACATTTTAAAATATTTCACAATTTTACTGTTTTTATTGTATTTTATTGTAATAAATGAAGCATTGGTGAGTTATTTTACAATATTTGAAAAATCGTAATTATTCCATATATAATATATACAAAAAATATATAACAACATATTGTTAATTGTTAGCATGACGTCATGATTAAGCGGGCCTTGAGCAGCGGAATCTTATAAAGGATTGTGATTGGCCCGCACACGCGCGTGGTTTCAACAGGTGTGATGGACCTTCGGCGTTTTATCTGCTGCACGGCAGTGTTCGCCTTACTGTCGGGTAATATCTTGCCTCTCGGTTTAAGATCATAAACTTATAAGAGCGGTAGGACAGTTTAATGATATTTATTTCGATATGCATCCAATTCTTTATTAAAAAAAGATAAAGGAGAAACCGGCTCTTGTTGTTATAAGGCGAGTCTCAGTTGTGAGCGAAAAGTTAGTTTTTCACGAGTATTTTCTGTAAAAGTGTTTTCATTTGTTGGTTTAAGACACTTTTAAATTACAACACTTTTTTTTTTTTTTTTTTTAATCAATTCTGTCCTTAACTAAAATTCTATTTTGTCTTCTCCAGCATGTTGGGTAACAAGTAAACACAATAAAACCACGTACACTAACATTCAAAAGTTAGAATGTGATGTTTGATTCATTTCTGAAAAGTGTCAATTATAATGGATCGATTAATAACTTTTATCCATTGACTCCAATGGTCTTTATATTAAATTAAGCAAACAAACAAAAAAACTACCCTTTCTGGTCACTAAGACTTTGTTTTCCAGCAATGAATGCATTGAAAAGTGTCAGTAAAGACTTTCACATTATTACAAAACAATTGCTATTTAAAATAATTGTTGTCATTTTGAAATTTCTGTTCATCAAAGACCGCATCATGGTTTCCACAGAAATATTAAGCAGCTCAACTGTTTTTAACACTGATGATAATCATAAATGTTTCTCGAGCATCAAATCCTCATATTAGAATGATTTCTGAAGGATCATGTGACACTGAAGACTGGAGTAATGATGCTGAAAATTCAGCTTTGATCACAGGAATAAATTACATTTTACAATATATACACACAGAAAAGTTATTTTAAATTGTAATATTAATGTTTTTAATGTGTTTTGAACGTCTAAGAAACCTTACCGACCCCAGACCTTTGAACATTAGTGTACTTTTAGACAAGCATCAATACAATGAATGAAAACTTTAACCAGGGCAAGTTGTTTTATGTTGTAATTTTATATAATTTATTACCCACAATATCTGCTGGCCAAAACAATGTTTTTTTTCCTGCTTAACTTTGTTGTTGCAAATGATAAACTGGTTTAGTTTTCAATCAGGAAATTGTAGATACAAGTAAATATGTAACTAAAAAAATTTAGAATTTTACCTCCTTGTATGTCCTTATTTAAATTTTACCTGCAAAAAACTACCATTTTGTATTCAGTTGTAATATTATCTGTATGTGTTAAAAGCATTTAAAGTGAATGTTCTCTCAGGTGTGGATGGAGACTGCAGCAGGAGTCAGTGGCAGTGTGATGATGGGGTGTGTGTGCCACACAGATGGCGCTGTGATGGTGTCAGTGAATGCCAGGACGGATCTGACGAGATGGACTGTTGTATGTATCAGAGACCACCTGCTTTTGAGAAGTTGTCTGTTTCTTTACGTTTACAATGATCTTGTTGAATTCATTCAATTGCAACTTCTATGGAAGAACTCCACTAATAAACAAGCATACCATTAGTATGTCAACCAGGAGATTTGGAGTGTGCGGATGGTTCCGGGTGTGTGTCTGGGTCGGATGTTTGTGACGGGCGGACCCAGTGTCCGGATGCTTCAGATGAGTGGGATTGCAGCTGGCGTTTAGGGTGTCTCTCAGGTGACTGGAAGTGCAAGAACAACATTTGCATCCCACGAGACCTTCTCTGCAATGACGTCAATGACTGCGGCGATAACTCTGATGAAGAAACGTGTGGTGAGATGCTTTAGAACTGTAAACACCGTTATATGGTGTATGAATGTCATTGCATAAGATCAACCGGAGAAGTTGAGAGACTTTTTAAATTACTGTACCACTTGCTTAAAGTAAATGCTAGAAGAGACAAGCTCTGATTATCAGGGTCCTAAAACAAGGAAATGGAACATGTTCACATATGCAAAATTGAATGGAAAAGACTCAGATGGTTGTATTTGGTGGAAAATGAAAAGTGCCTCTATAATGCTATTTTAAACCCCTTCTTTTCAGAGTCTACTTTGCTCTGATTGGTCAGATGGCCCAGTCTGTTGTGATTGGTCCACTCTGCTCTGATTGGTCAGACGGCCCAGTCTGTTGTGATTGGTCTACTCTGCACTGATTGGTCAAATTAGTTATAAACCCACATCGGTTCGTGCAGGAAGTAAGACTGGAATTAATGGCTACTCATTTCAGGCAGTTTAGAAACGATGCTTTCTTTCAGGAGACAATAACTCCAATTATCTGCACTTTCATCTTTACATAGCTTTTATATTCACAAACAGCTATATTACACTACATGAAAGGTAATATTTGGAAAAAGTGTAATAAGGGTACTTTACCATTGTTCCTCATTGGTGTATGATTGTGCATGGAAAGGCCTTCATTTCACTCACAACACGCAGGCCAATGAAATTGTTTGGTTGCGGCTAAAAAATAACTAGCAAAAATCTAGTGAGTTTTTTTTTTTTTTTTTTTTTCACATCTAAATTCTTTTGACACCTTTTATTCAGGGATGTCTCCTAGATGTTAAAAAAATATTATTGTACATACAACCTAAGCAGAGTTTAAAAAAAAAAAAAGCGGTTTAGTTTCAAATTTTCTGTAAGCTACTATTATGGCACCCTATTTGCACACAACATATTAGTCGACACCCTATATGCTGTACAGCATTTCAGTTGATATCTAGAATATTATAATGTCCGTTTTATTCATGGTCTTGAAGACCGATGTTATATATTTGTGTGAAATGTTTTTCTAGGGTCCTGTGGGAAGATGAGCATGCGCTGTGTGGATGGCAGGTGTCTAAGCCAGAGAGAGAGGTGTGATGGAGTCGCTCAGTGCTCCGATAAGAGAGATGAGCCTCTTACATGTGGTACATAGACACCCTCAATGTTATGTTTTGTTTTGAAGTATGTTTGAATTTGATCATGCAGCATATATCAAACAATTTTAGTTATTTAGTGATTTAGTATTTTTATTTGTGTAGCGATTTGTTCATTGGCATAGTTATGTAGTATTTTATTTATTTAGTTTACTCATTGATTTAATTTATTTTTATTTTTTTTATTACTTTTTTTTGGAATTCATGTTTCACCTCTCTTTTTCTAACTAGGTAAAAGTTGTCATAATGGCAATGGCGGCTGTAGCCATACTTGCATTGACCAGCTTTGGGGAGCCCTGTGCACTTGTCCCAATGGAATGACCCTTTCTGCAAATGGAGTTAATTGTGAAGGTACAGTCGTTGCTCTTGTGCCTGTAAGCAGTCTATATTTGTAGTAGCATACTACCATACCAGTCATATAATTTCTGCAATATTTATTATCTATACTGTTCTATGGACGTATGAAAGATTAATTTTTTTTCCACCTTATTTTGCATTCCTATGAATGTGCGAGACTTTTGATTAATTTACCGCTATAAGTAAATAAACTGGGAGAATAACAAAATGCAGTGAATGTTAAATAATTTGCGTTAACCAGTGTGTTTATGACTACGATAATAAATATAAAATATTACAATAACAGTTTGCGGTCTCAAGCAGCAAAATGACTTTTTTTTTTTTTTTTATATATATATATATACAACTGCAATAACTGGAAGTGAATGTGCCTGGAAGCCTCTACACTTAAGTTACAAATGGCCACGCCCACTTATACGTGAAAAATAAAGTGAATACATTTGCTGAATTGTGCTGTATACAATGGATCATACTGCCTAGAATACTGGATCCCACAGCTGAATGAGTCCAATATTGCGAATAGACCAGAAGTATTTTTAGTTTCTCTTTCTTAACTTATTTACAATTTACTTACCTGGATCAAAAATGAAACGTATTTCTGAGGAAGAAAAAGCTGTTGCTACAAATTATGTATTTTCCAAAAAATATTCGGATAATTCATTTGCCCTTTTGCAAAGCCACTTTCAGTTTGGAGAATTATAATTGCAGATCTAGGCCTGGTTTCACAGACAAGGCATAGATTAAGCCAGGATTAAACCTTAGTTCAATTGGGACATTTAAGTAGCTTTTATAAATGTGCCTTAGAAAAAAACATTACTGATGTGCATCTTGAGTCAAAACAATGGCACTGACATATTTTAAGATGCCAGTGCAAGCTGCTTTCAGTTCAAACCGCTCAAACATGCATTTTAGTCTGGGACTAGCGTAAGCCTTGTCGGGGGTTAATGTTTTTCTCTCTCACCATAAATGTCTTCATACTGTACATGAAAACAGTATTTGGGGCTTGGTCCCTAGTTCGGTGTTGTTTTTCCTTTAAATAAGCATTGTTCTTTTTATATTCCAGATGTCAATGAGTGTGATCAGTCTTTCGGACCTTGCATGCACTTGTGCACAAATACACCAGGGTCTTTTCGGTGTCTGTGCCAGAATGGTTTCAAACCTCATGGCAATGGCTCTTGTGAAGCTCAAGGTAACTTGCGGCATACTTTTTCAGAAAAACAAGTATACACAATACAGATAATGTCATTGTTTTTTCAAGGTGTGATGAAGATTTTGACAACCCGGAAGGGGCTCATTGGGTTAGTGAATGTGAAGACCAGAGTGTATGAGCCGCTCCTTACAAGTGAGAGTGACCCTATAGCCATAACCTATGATATCCAAAAGAACATCATTTACTGGGCTGATCAAAATGGGAATATATACAAGGCTTATAACCGGAAGAGCACGATTCTGTATTCAGGTTAGTTATTGTGAGGGATTTTTGCCAAATCCATGCAGAAATGCTTCACACCCAAAACGTATTATTCCCCACTTATTAGGGCAGTCTGGTGTGAAGAGTCTAGCCATCGACTGGCTTACTGGACAGCTGTATTGGGCGAGTGTTACCCAGAAAGCCATCTGCACTGGTGCAGCTGATGGTAGTGCTGTAGGCATTGTCATGTCCAAAGAAATGGACCCAAGCGATATGGTCCTCAGCCCAATCGAGAGGTACAAATTGCTTTTCCCCTTAGTACAGATTTGAAGAGCACCATTATATATGGCTTTTTTCTTCTTTGTAGTTTCATATTTTGGATTAATAAAGGAACAAATGAAGAAATAACCATTGAGAGGGCGGAAATGGATGGTTTGAATCGGACAACACTGATGTTTGTTACTGCACAGCTTCCAAGAAGTCTTACGTTGGATGTGGCAGCACGGCGGCTGTATTGGATCAGTGTTTACAAAATGGTTTGTTACATTTGGAAGAACCCAAAATTTCATTGATAATTTTGTATTTATTTTGAAATCTTGAAATTGATATTCCAGTCAATTGAGAGCATCAAGACAGATGGCACTGGGCTGCACACCTTTTGGGATTTCTTTCAAGGAAGTCGTGCTCAGACCCTAGCCGTGTTTAACGGCTGGTTCTACTGGGCTGATGAGAAAAAACTCCGGCAGGCTCCTCAAAATCTGCCTGCTGCCAAACAAGATGGGTTCATCCTAAAAGCCTCACTTCCTATTCTGAACGTCTACCATGCGCTTCAGCAACCCCAAGGTGAGTTAAATTTTGTAAAAAAAAATCTGAATTTATAGTGTTTACTAGAGGTGTGCGATTTAATTGTCTACAATAATTATATTATATCATCTACGGTAATATCGTAATTGTTTTTTATTAACGATGTGTAATCTGACATGGAATATGTCCCTCACTTTGCACAAACCAAACACTGCGTGATGTAGCCTTTTTGGTTTAGGTTAGACTACTGTGCATTTAGAATGCGTGATTTACTCTATTAAAATGCCTCTGTATAAAAATGTGTCTTTTTAGGCTATACTTATATCATATGATATACACTGCCCGGCCAAAAAAAAAAAAAATCGCTGTTTGGATTTAAATAGGCAAATGCTTAAGAGTCAATAGCTACGTTTCCACTGAAATTACCCAATTTGTCCCAGGAACTTTTTTTTCCCCCCAGACCTGTTGCTGTCTGCGTTTCCATCACGATCTAAAGTACCGTGAAGATTAGGCAAATTGGTCCAGTGACTTAGGACTGCATGTGACTTTCCAGTTCCTGCTGGATTTTGTCCTTCACATATAAGCTTAATAAAGCCTTAACCTCGTCATTGGTCATATTTTTTAACTCCATTGTTTATTTGAATGGCAAACAACCACATGCACCGCAACCGATCAGCCGATCAGCATGTTCAGCACCCAAGTCCCACCCCCGAAAGTTCCTGAACTTTGAAAAAGTACTACCTCGCGAGCAGGAACTTTCTGAGGGGGACGTTTTTACACGGAACTTCGTTTAAACCCTGGTACCACCTAAGTACCACCCCCAAAGTCCCTAGTTCCTGGAGAATGTTCCTGTGGTGGAAACGGAGCTAATGATTGATCATTATTTCAGTGATTTATTATTTTAAAGTGATTTATAAAGATTTTGGGATGTGGTGGAGTAGACTTTAAAATTGATGCACCTCTTGATGGAAAAAATGTTGTTATCTCCATCAAGAGGTGCATACATTTTTGGTCAAGATCTTGTATTGACAATGCAAGAGTCAAGCACTCTGTAAAGTCTACTCCAGCACATCACAAAGACTTTCAATGAATTTAAGGTCTGGACTCAGAGGTGCTAATTCATGTGAAAATTTTAGACCCCTTCTGTTTCTCCTCTGTGTTGCAAAGATGGATTTTGTTGATACTGATTTCATTTTTACTGGTAACAGCCTTATAGGGTCTTATTCTAATGGAATTTATTGTTTTAAATGTAGTAATTTGAAATAATAAATGATGCACAGGCTACATTTATTTAGGTGAGGGAAAAAGAGTGCCCTTTTAAAGGTAAAAATGCAGATAAAATGTATAGAATGAAACTTTAGGAGTTAGCTGTCCACGGCAGTCCTAAACCTGCCAAAGTACCATTACAATAAAACACTCAACAAAATATCATCTGATCAACGTTATCAACAAAATAGAAAATATCAAGACATAATGTTTTGTCAATATTGCACACCCCTTGTGATTTACAACACGTCATTAGCTCAAGCCTCAACTAATTAGTGTTTCCTTGATGTACATGTAGGTTTTACACCATGTAAAAACTCAGGCTGCCAGCTGTGTTTGCCCTCCAAGAAAAGTGCTGTTGGATTCACCTGTCTGTGTCCTGATGGCGCGTTGCCCATGTCTTGGGGATCTTGTGAAAGTGTGTTGTTTATTTAGCATTTAATAAGTATTTATTTAAAGATTGGCCTATAACTTGGCTTTTGACGATTTGTTTAATCTCTTGACATTGGCAGATTTTAAGGTCGCCTATGCAACAGCCACAACCATATACAGTTTGGAGTTTGCTGGAAAGACTCCTGTGAAAACTGAACTCTTTACTTCGGATGAAGACATCCAGTCCTTTGACATGTACTGGCAGCGTGGATGTCTGGTTTGGTCTAATGGGACGGGTCACGTAAAGATTAACATACATTCTCAGGACTTATCAGAGTACCTTCTGACTTTAAAACCTGGTAAGGCCTGAAACATAATGTACACAAAATGTCAGGATGATGCAACTCTCCTAATGCATTTCATAATGGAAAAAAGCCTTATCAAAAGAATGAAAAGAGAGTAGTTTGGCATAATATTTCATTACTATTGATTTCTATGCTTTTTATCTTAAAATATATTAAATGTGAAAATTGATGCGTACACTCACATGTATTGGTGTAAGCAAAATATTCCTTTTTGCTTGGTTACTCTATGGTGTATGGTATAAATGTGAATATTTAAAAAAATGAATATGAAGATTACTTTTCTAGGAACTTGGCACATTTATTTATTCATGTATGCATTAATTCATGCATGTTTTTTTTTATTTTTCTTTATCATGGACATTAGGTTTTATATTAAATATGTACAGTGTGTCCTCATGCTTTTAAGACATCAGCTAAACATTCGTGGTTGTGTACTTGTGCAGTAGTTTTTGGCTTGTAGTCTGATTTGCATGTTTCGGTGCTTCATGTATCGCATTGTTTTGAACATTTAATGATGTTCAAATAGCCATTATATTAGACAGACTTTTACTAAAGATCTCAGCTGTGATTATTCCAGCTCATAATGAGTAATTCTGCCTTGCCTTTTCACTTCCCTTAGCCTGCGTCGTCAGAGTTGACCAGAGAACCGGGAATCTGTATTGGCTGGCATGTGATGAACTTTCCATTGGTGTTTCAACCATTGGCCCACTCGAACAAAGTATTTCCAGGCAGCTATATCAAGCCAAAACTGCAGTTCTAGACCTGTTTGTGGATTGGCAGAGAGGAAAGCTGTACTGGCTAGAGGGAGGTCAGATCATGAGAATGAAACTGGGTCTATTTGGTGGAAAAGCAGAAGCTATCTTCAGCTTTGAGAACAGTGGAGTCGACAGTGTTGTGTTTGACCGAAAAGCGAATGGCTTCCTTTGGAACATGGAGTCTTGTGAGTGTCCTCTTCTTTCTGAATTGACCATTAGTGTGCACACTACAGGTTTTCATGTACTTCAGCTGAACGTGATGTTTGCTTTTAGACTTGCAGGTTATGAGTCTATTGAAGATGAGGAACTACTCAGCTGGTTTAGACTGGATTGTTCCTGGCTCCATCATGGCTGCTTATGAACCCTACATGGTG
Organism: Rhinogobio ventralis; assembly: GCA_039654625.1. Taxonomy (NCBI): domain Eukaryota; kingdom Metazoa; phylum Chordata; class Actinopteri; order Cypriniformes; family Gobionidae; genus Rhinogobio; species Rhinogobio ventralis. Next base: position 16,239,029 of record CM077215.1, on the reverse strand, counting down.
GCATTGTTCAATAACGTCCTGACAGTTTGGAATCGTAAAGATGGCGCTCGTGTCTCTGGGGTGGCGGTAGAGAATAGAGTTCTAAGCTTATCTGTTGCCCTCAGGGAAGTCCAACAAGGTTTGTAATAGTCTTCTGGGTTTCATTTTCTGCGATTTATGCTACAGTTACTTATTTGTAGTTTTTAATGCACTTCAGATAAGATGACCGAAGATGTGCGTCCTACTGAGGTGACTTGCAAAAGTCCCCTAGTCTTTTGTCAAGGCTCAACAGTGTGTATCAGTCGATCTCAGCGGTGTGATGGGAAGAGAGACTGTCCAGATGGGTCTGATGAGGCCTCATGTTTGCACATGTGTGCAAAGCCAGGTATGCTTTGACGGGTATAATTCACCCAAAAATAAAAAAAGGTAATTTACTAACTAGGGATGTGCATGAAGCCTAAATCTGAAAAGAAAAGAAATGACACATTCTATGGTGCTCCTAAAGGGACATGGTTAGGCTTGCTGCGGTAGCTGGTTACATTTACAGTACATTAGATTACACTTCTCGTGTGAAGATGGTAAGGAGAGATGACTGACAGGATGATGTCGGAGGATTTGGTCCGCAACAGATCCTGAGTGTCATTGAGAACTTATCTTGTCAAATGTGAGGTCAATATCGCCACTTCCTATACACCGAGTCTGCGAATTTGGTCGTGAAAATAAAAGGCGAGTGTGCATTCAGAAGCGATTTCAATACCCTGCATATCATTTGCGGGCACCAGGGAGCTGCTATTAATATGCAATATAATTACCCAACTGTATAATTGCAAGACAACGCAAAAGCATTGAAATATATTTTTTCCTGGAATACGTCGTCATTTCCTTTACGAACATGATATTCGGCTTCGGGCGCATCCCTATTACTAACCCTCATGTCGTTCAAATCTTATGACTTTTCTTAAGATTTTTAGATGCTTATGACCTGTTTTTACATTTGTTTTAAAATACACTACAAATAACACATGAAAGAAATGACTGAAGCGTAAAATATTTGTTGTATTTTTTATTTTTTGCAAGTTTGATGCTAATTTTATTCATTTAACCTGAAAGAGTATTTGAATAATAGTCAACTTCAATATTTAGTACAATATTGTATGCAAGTATCTTTTTTGTTTTTGTTTAGCTTTGTTTTTCTTTGCATTTTGTTTTGTTTCTTGCTTGGTGTGCATTGTCACTAGACAACAGGAAATCTTAATTGAAAGAAAATGCTTTGTTCCTCCAGATGACTTCCTGTGTAAGGATGGAAGTAAGTGTGTGGAGAGAGATTTGGTGTGTGATGGTCACTCTCACTGCATTGACGGTTCAGATGAGATGGAATGTCCCACCATGGCTTCTGAAACCTCAACCACAGCACTGAAGTGTCGTGTGGGCTCTAAACCCTGTGAGGACGGACTTGAGTGTGTCCTGTACAGTCATGTGTGTGATGGTGAGGTGGACTGTAAGGATGGATCTGATGAACAAGGCTGTGAATATAAGTGTAAAGCAGGTAAAACGCATGAAGCTGATTCCTAACTGCTTTATGTACATGTGTAACTGAAATTTAAAGCAAATGTTTCCTCATAGATCAGTTCCAGTGCGCTCATGGGAGGATGTGTATCGACAAAAAGCAGGTGTGTGACGGCACACCTCAGTGTCAGGACCGCTCTGATGAAATGGACTGTTTCACTCGCTCACACGACTGCAAACACCAGTGTGACAATAAAACTCGCTGCATCCCAGAAAACTTCCTCTGTGATGGAGAGAAAGACTGTGTAGACGCCACTGATGAAGACAACTGCTGTGAGTTGTTTTCAAAAGATGGAGATTTATTTGTATCTCAATTGACTCATTTGAGGTTTTTGCCTAATCTATGGATATTTATAGTCAGCATATTGACTATATACAGAGGGTTCCCACACCTTTTGACTAGTGAGTTTTCATCCATTTATATGGCATTTTTCAGTTATTCATGATTACTCTTAGGCAGGGATACCTTTTTTTTGTCAGCTGAACCCCTTTCATCCAAAATATTTACTTGATGTATCCCCTGAGATTTAATATTATGAGCTAAAGGGATAGTTCACCCAAAAATGAAAATTACCCCATGATTTACTCACCCTCAAGCCATCCTAGGTGTATATGACATTCTTTCAGACGAATACAGTCGGAGTTATATTAAAATATGTCCTGGCTCTTCCAAGCATTATAACGGCAGTGAATGGCAGCCAAAAATTTGAAGCTCAAAAAAAGTGCATCCATCCATTATAAAAGTAATGGATATTTTTCTTACACAAACCCATCAATTCGCTTCAGAAGGCCTTTATTAACCCCCTGGAGTCGTGTGGATTACTTTTATAATGGATGGATGCACTTTTTTGATCTTCAAATTTTGGGCTGGCTGAGAAAAACATCCAGTATGCGGCAGTCCTGTGGGTGAAAATGCCTTGTTGATGCTAGAGGTCAGAGGAGAATGGGCCGACTGATTCAAGCTGATAAAAGAGCAACTTTGACTGAAATAACCACTCGTTACAACCGAGGTATGCAGCAAAGCATTTGTGAAGCCACAACACACAGAACCTTGAGGTGGATGGGCTACAACAGCAGAAGACCCCACCGGGTACCACTCATCTCCACTACAAATAGGAAAAAGAGGCTACAATTTGCACGAGCTCACCAAAATTGGACAGTTGAAGACTGGAAAAATGTTGCCTGGTCTGAAGTCTCGATTTCTGTTGAGACATTCAGATGGTAGAGTCAGAATTTGGCGTAAACAGAATGAGAACATGGATCCATCATGCCTTGTTACCACTGTGCAGGCTGGTGGTGGTGGTGTAATGGTGTGGGGGATGTTTTCTTGGCACACTTTAGACCCCTTAGTGCCAATTGGGCATCGTTTAAATGCCACGGCCTACCTGAGCATTGTTTCTGACCATGTCCATCCCTTTATGACCACCATGTACCCATCCTCTGATGGCTACTTCCAGCAGGATAATGCACCATGTCACAAAGCTCGAATCATTTCAAATTGGTTTCTTGAACATGACAATGAGTTCACTGTACTAAAATGGCCCACAGTCACCAGATCTCAACCCAATAGAGCATCTTTGGGATGTGGTGGAACGGGAGCTTCGTGCCCTCGATGTGCATCCCACAAATCTCCATCAACTGCAAGATGCTATCCTATCAATATGGGCCAACATTTCTAAAGAATGCTTTCAGCACCTTGTTGTATCAATGCCACGTAGAATTAAGGCAGTTCTGAAGGCGAAAGGGGGTCAAACACAGTATTAGTATGGTGTTCCTAATAATCCTTTAGGTGAGTGTATTTTAATATAACTCAGACTGTATTCGTCTGAAAGAAGAATGTCATATGCACATAGAATGGCTTGAGGGTGAGTAAATCATGTGGTAATTTTCATTTTTGGGTGATCTATCCCTTTAATGTTTAGTTAAAAAAGCAACAAATTTGCATGTTCACTGTTCTGGTCATATGATGTGCAGGTAATCATTGTATTTAAATATATACTAAAAATTATTAAATAATTTGTGTAAATTTTACATTCACGATTTAATTAGCTTTTCATAAACCCCCTGCAGTTCCCTCACAGTCCTCCAGGGTTTCTCCAATCCCAGTTTGGGAAATCCAGCTTCTTTTTAAACTAGTGGTTCTGGCACTCTTGTGCTTGAATACAATCACTAGTAATTTATGCACATTATTTTGGACCGTCCAATGATGACCTTGTATTTAATACTATTGATGAATGCTGTATTTGTATTTTCTCTGCTCAGCTAAGACTAACAGGGGAGAAGTAAATGCGGTGACACTGAATAAAGGCAGCTCAGGTTTTGCACCTCCGCCTCCGATCTGTAGAAGCCCATCCATGATGTGTCCAGGAACATCACTGTGCATTCCGCAAACAGGGCTGTGTGACGGGAAGTTAGATTGTCCGGATGGTTCTGATGAAGTTTCGTGCATACATGCTTGTTCAAAACCTGGTAAATCTTTGCTTGATCTTCAATGTAGATTATATTTTTCTAAAAAAAAACAAGCAAAGCACTAACATCTGTAATATTGTGCCAGATGACTTCCTGTGTAAGGACAAGAGGATGTGTGTTGATGGGAATCTGGTGTGTGATGGCCGCTCTCACTGCCTTGATGGTTCTGATGAGCTGGCTTGTAACATGGTGGCTAGATCCTCAACCACAGCACCATTGAAGTGTCGTGTGGGCTCTAAACCCTGTGAGGACGGACTTGAGTGTGTCCTGTACAGTCATGTGTGTGATGGTGAGGTGGACTGTAAGGATGGATCTGATGAACGAGGCTGTGAATATAAGTGTAAAGCAGGTAAAACGCATGAAGCTGATTCCTAACTGCTTTATGTACATGTGTAACTGACATTTATAGAAAATGTTTCCTCATAGATCAGTTCCAGTGCGCTCATGGGAGGATGTGTATCGACAAAAAGCAGGTGTGTGACGGCACACCTCAGTGTCAGGACCGCTCTGATGAAATGGACTGTTTCACTCGCTCACACGACTGCAAACACCAGTGTGACAATAAAACTCGCTGCATCCCAGAAAACTTCCTCTGTGATGGAGAGAAAGACTGTGTAGACGCCACTGATGAAGACAACTGCTGTGAGTTATCAAAAGATGGAGGTTTTGTCATTCGTTCAATGCGTTTTCATATTTATGCCCTCTCAGTGAGTATTTAAAGGTGAACTATTATCTGCATCAATAGCAGTGTTGGGGAGTAACTAGTTACATGTAACTAATTATGTAATTGAATAAAAAAAGTAACTAATCAGTTAGTTACTGAGAAAAAAATTTGATTAAATTAGTTGCTTATGAAAATGTTAATGATTGCAAATGGTATTACATCTGAATATTTTCTGTTAAAAGCTAGGATGTTGAATAATATAAATTTCTTGCTTTGCCTGATTTTGATGTGCACGATGTCTCCTGCCATTGATAGGCCGTTTAGTTAAGCGATGCTGTTCTGATGCTTTTGATTGGCTCTCGTTTGAATTTGCAGCACACCACGTCTGCCAGTTACATCAGTCCAAATGCTTTAGGCTACAACCTGTCTGAGAGCCACCATGGCGAGTGATAGTGTTCCAGCACTTTAAAATAAGAAAAGTAATCAAATGTAATTGGTTACGTTACTTTAATAAAATAATTTAAATAGTTACACTACGTATTACATTTTAAATGGGGTAATTGTAATCTGTAACTTATTACATTTCCAAAGTAACCTTCCCAACACTGATCAATAGCATCACCAAACGGAGTTGCAAAAGTTTCCCAAGGTTATTTTTTACAAACAGGATTCCCAAACATTCCACTTTTCATTGGTTAGAAAAACAGTTACAACCCAAACTCTCACCATTGGTCGAGTCAATGTTTGCTATGCTGGCCCACTCGTACAGTTATGTACTTTTAGGACCTCTATGTAAATTACCTCTTTTATTATTGGTAAATTTCTTTGCATGTGAAATACAACAACATGTGCTTATGTTCGGTGTTTAACCATTTTTGATAAATGCCTGATCTCCATGTGTTCACAGCTGAGATTAAAAGAGGGGATATAAATCTGGTGACACTGAACAAAGGCAGCTCAGGTTTTGCACCTCCGCCTCCAATCTGTAGAAGTCCATCCATGATGTGTCCAGGAACATCACTGTGCATTTCCCAAACTCTGCTGTGTGACGGGAAGATAGATTGTCCGGATGGTTCTGATGAAGTTTCGTGCATACATGCTTGTTCAAAACCTGGTAAATCTTTGCTTGATCTTCAATGTAGATCTTTTTTTTTTTCTTTTTTTTTAAAACAAGCAAAGCACTGACATCTCTAATATTGTGCCAGATGACTTCCTGTGTAAGGACAGGAGGAAGTGTGTTGATGGGAATCTGGTGTGTGATGGCCGCTCTCACTGCCTTGATGGTTCTGATGAGGTGGCTTGTTACATGGTGGCTAGATCCTCAACCACAGCACCATTGAAGTGTCGTGTGGGCTCTAAACTCTGTGAGGACGGACTTGAGTGTGTCCTGTACAGTCATGTGTGTGATGGAGAGATGGACTGTAAGGATGGATCTGATGAACGGGACTGTGGTCGTCAATGCCAGTCTGGTTAGACACATTTCAGTACTCTCAAACCTTTATATCTTGTTTCATAACAATTTGGCCATTATATCCAAGTACTGACCCTTTGTTCTACCACCACAGTGCAGTTCCAGTGTACCTCTGGAGGGAGATGTATTGAAATGAATCAGGTGTGTGATGGGATTCCTCAGTGTTTGGATAAGTCTGATGAAGCAGGATGCTGGAAACCCTCAAGAAGCTGCAGCATGCGCTGTGACCAGGATACTCACTGTATTCCAGAAGTCTTCATCTGCAATGGGTTTAGGGATTGTCTTGATGGCACAGATGAAGCCAACTGTGGTGAGCCAACAGTTCTCCTGAACTGTAGTTAGTATAAGATTATGTAATAACTGGATTAATATTGTAAGCGCTTATGTGGAAGTAAACCAAACTTTATGCCAATATCAAAAGTGTATCAGTAGTTGTTACTTTCCAACTTTTCAGTCATCTCCACTTTTCAAATAGTGTCATTTTCAGCTATTCTATAGCTGGTCGAAGAATGAAATGTTATCCATAACCTAATAAGACCCCACCTGCTCCATGTTTTGTGACAGCTATATCCAGACCAGCTCAGACAAGCTGTAAGAGTCCTTCTATACTGTGCCTGGGAACATCAGTGTGCATGTCTCAGGAGCAGCTCTGTGACGGCAGTAGAGACTGTCCTGATGGATCTGACGAAGCTTCTTGTATAGATGCATGTGCTTCTCCTGGTAAAATAACAAGTTCTCCCAGCTGGAAAAATGCTTTAACCAGCCTTAGGTGTTTTGATGTTCTTGAATGGTTTAAACTGGTTTAGTTTGTCTCCCAGCCTGATCAGCTAACAAGTGCCCCAAATCCTTCCAAAACTACCAAACCGGTCCTGCATGAAGACCAGCATACAACCTTAGGCTGATTTTAGGCTCCTCCTCCTCCTCCTCCTCCTCCTCCTCCTCCTCCTCCTCCTCCTCCTCCTCCTCCTCCTCCTCCTTAGCCTCCACCTTATTTCTTCTCCTCATTCTCCTTCTTGTTCTCTTGCTTGTTGGTATCCTCTGCTTCCTCATTCTCCTCCTTCACTATTCTTCTTCTCCTCCTCCTCCTCCTCTTCCTCCTCATTCCTTAAAGGGATAGTTCACCCAAAAATGAAAATTCTGTCATTTACTCACCCTCAAGTTGTTTCAAACCTGTATGAATTTATTTCTTCTGCTGAACACAAAGGAAGATATTTAGAAGAATGTTTATAACAAAGCAGATCTTGGCAGCCATTGACTACCATAGTGGGGGGAAAAATGCTTTGGGAGTCGATGTCTGCCGAGATCTGCTAAATGATGACAGAATTAATTTTTTGGGTGAACTATCCCTTTAACCTTTTTTTCCACCCCTTCATTTTTCTCCTCGTTGCACTGCACTTCTTATCAGCCTCCTTATCCTGCTCCTCCTCTTCCTTCATCTTTTTCTCCTCCTCCTCATCTTCTGCTTCCTCATTCTCCCTTCTCCTCATCCTCATTTTCTGCCTTCTACTTTCCCTCCTCCACTTCTTCATCTTCCTCTTCCTTCTCCTTGTTCTCCTTTGTTCTTCTCCTACTTGTTCTTCTCCTAGTCTTTTGCCTCATTGTTTCCCTTTGTATTTTGCCTCCTCAATCTCTTCCTCCTCATCATCTTCTGCCTCTTTGTCGTCCTCATCCTTGTTCTTCTCCTCGTCCTCTGCCTACATATCCTTCTCATTCTTCTCCTCTGTCTTTGGTCTCCTTGTCCTCATCTTTCACCTTTTTCTCTTCCTCCTCATCCTCAGCTTCTGCCTCATTGTCCTCCTTTTTCTCCTCATTTTCTTCTCCTCATCCTTCTCTTCCTTCACCTTTTTCTCCTCTTCATTTTTGGCCTCCTAATCTTCCTCCTCTTCCTTCACCTTTTTCTCCTTGTCTTTGGCATCCTTCTCATACTCCTGCCCTCTCGTTCTCCTTTTCCTCCACCCTTTTCTCTTCTTTTTCCTCCTTCGTATTTTGTTCTCTTCTTCCATCTCGTCTTTTGCATTCTCCTTTTTTTTTTTTTTCTCCTCCAGTATGTCATATCTCCAAAATATAACTTGTCATGGCTTTTGTACATTGTGCTGTTTTCCATGTTATTCATACAGGTGACTTCCTGTGTAAGGACAGGAGGAAGTGTATTGAGGGAGCTCTGGTATGTGATGGTCACTCTCACTGCCTTGATGGTTCTGATGAGGTGGGATGTCCCACCATAGCAGCTAAAACTACAACAACAGCGCCCTTCAAGTGTCGTGTGGGCTCTAAACCCTGTAAGGATGGACACGAGTGTGTCCTGTACAGTCATGTGTGTGATGGAGAAATGGACTGTAAAGATGGATCTGATGAAGAACATTGTGAACTTCAGTGCAATCCCGGTGAGATGTTACCATGATTTCACAGTCTCTACTCTAATTTTTTGTCTTTACTTATCTTTTTCTGGTATGCTAATTCATTCACAGGGATGTTTCAGTGTATTCAGGGAAAGAAGTGTATTGACTTCCGGCAAGTGTGTGATGGGACTCCTCAGTGTCCGGATAACTCTGATGAAGCAGGCTGCTGGAAACCCACCAAGAGCTGCAGCATCCGCTGTGATGGGAACACCCGCTGTATTCCAGAGGTGTTCATTTGTAATGGTATGAGGGACTGTTGGGATGGCTCGGATGAAGCCGACTGTGGTGAGTCTGCTGTAGAAATATCACAAATGACACATTTTCTTCTACATATGGGGTCTGAAAAGTGATGCGAGTCATTTTTGCACCACTGGTGTCAACAAAAAGAAAGTCTCAGCTTTCCAATGCTTTGATTTTTCTGCTCAATACTGTAAGATATAATAATTTAAATCTTGGTGGAGGGTTTATATTTTACTTCTAAATCAATGGGTTGCAGCCATGCCGACTCCTCCATCACCGTGCAAAAGCCCTTATGTGGCTTGTCAGGGGACATCACTCTGCATCCTGCAGCAATATCTGTGTGACGGGAGAAAAGACTGTCCTGATGGCTCTGATGAGAGACCGTGTCTCCGCAACTGCCCATATCGCAGTAATGAACACATTATTTTCTTTGTTTTACTGGTAACATATTGCTTAAGAGAGTTTTTGCTGTCTAATAACTTCACAATCACTTTTTCTGCCAGGTGATTTCATGTGTAAGGACAGGAGGAAGTGTGTGGAGAGAGGTTTGGTGTGTGATGGTCGCTCCCAGTGCCTTGACAATTCAGATGAGATGGAATGTCCCACCATGGCTGCTAAAACCTCAACCACAGCGTCATTAAAGTGTCGTGTGGGCTCTAAACCCTGTGAGGACGGACTTGAGTGTGTCCTGTACAGTCATGTGTGTGATGGAGAGATGGACTGTAAGGATGGATCGGACGAAGCTGACTGCGATTTTAATTGTAAAACAGGTAGTCAAACCAGAGGGGATTTTATACTTTATGTAAAGTTTATTTATGAAGTGTTCATTTATTTGTTTATGTACTTGCTTAGTTTATAGTTCTATGTATTTATAATTCTATATAGTTATGATATTTGTCTGGTTACGTATCTTATTTTCTGCATTTATGTATATTCTTATATTTTATCTATTTGTTTTATTTATATACCAACCTGTATATAAATAATAATCATTTATTTTTATTATTATGGACCTACTGTATCTGTAGTCGTCTTCCTCTTCATCCTCTTCAAGTCTATGGCAGCCAATAGAACCCTATGGTAAAAAGTTGTGAAATTTGGCACACAGAGGAAAGTCTGAACCTTAACCACAGTAAATTTGGACTCTCTACCTCAATCCCTCTAGTGTGCCACCAACTGGCCAAATGTGCACTCACATTTATGCTGATAACTTTTGAACCGAATGGACTAGAAACAAAATTCGATTGCACCCTACGATGTCATTTTCCGTCATGTAAATGTTCCTGCCATTTTGAGTTCTTTTTCAAACATCTTTAGACCATGCCAACAAAAAACCATGGAAAACAAGGTTAGTCAAACCATTCTTAAATAATATGCAAATGGAATCAACGAAGAGCACGCCAAAATGAATGCGAGGCTATATCTCCGCAATGCTTTAGTGTATTCAGACCAAAAAACGTCTCCCAGAAATCCTGGAGAATTCAACCAATCAGATGACGACTTCAAAACTCCCTAAGCGTTTCCTGTTTTGTGTGCCATATGTATTAGATGTTCAGACACTGGTCTGTGGGCGGGACGTCTGAGACTGAGAATAACATTTTACTAACACATTGGCATATTGTTACAAAACTCTGTAAGTGTCATTGGCACCATGCCCTAAAGGAATTTAAAGTTGAGAGAGTGCTGTCTTGTGGTCAAATTTATATTAATTAAAAAAAATGCTAAAAGCTTTTGATTCAATTATAGTCAGCTGATCTATAAATTGTCCTCTGACATGTTGGTTTTGTTGTTTCTCGTCAGGGGAGTTTCAGTGTGCCCATGGAAGAAAATGCATTGATGCAAAACTTGTGTGTGATGGCAAACCACAATGTCAAGATTTCTCTGATGAGAGGGATTGCTTCACACGCAGCAAGAGCTGCAGCCATCGCTGTGACAACAAAACCCGCTGTATCCCAGAAAACTTCCTGTGTGATGGAGAGAAAGACTGTGTGGATGGCACCGATGAATCTGACTGTGGTGGGTATCTCTGATACTGAGATATGTGATTTTTAGCTCTATGAATTTATTTGAACTAATCAGTGATTTCAATATCTATCTTTTTTTTTTTTTTTTTTATCAGGGTACCCCACTAAGGTGGTGAAGTGCGAAAGTCCTGCTGTATTGTGTCGTGATGGGTCGCTGTGCATCCCTCAAACTAGTCTCTGTGATGGCAAGAGAGATTGTCCTGATGGCTATGATGAAACATTTTGCTTTGACAGATGTCCAAACTCAGGTACTCAAAGGAGACTACCTTAATTGCACAAGCTATGGCTGAATTGCACAACTTTCTACAACTTTGCTTTTAGGTGACTTTCTATGTAAGGACAGGAGGAAGTGTGTGGAGAGAGATTTGGTGTGTGATGGTCGCTCTCACTGCATTGACGGTTCAGATGAGATGGAATGTCCCACCATGGCTTCTGAAACCTCAACCACAGCACTGAAGTGTCGTGTGGGCTCTAAACCCTGTGAGGACGGACTTGAGTGTGTCCTGTACAGTCATGTGTGTGATGGTGAGGTGGACTGTAAGGATGGATCTGATGAACGAGGCTGTGAATATAAGTGTAAAGCAGGTAAAACGCATGAAGCTGATTCCTAACTGCTTTATGTACACGTGTAACTGACATTTATAGAAAATGTTTCCTCATAGATCAGTTCCAGTGCGCTCATGGGAGGATGTGTATCGACAAAAAGCAGGTGTGTGACGGCACGCCTCAGTGTCAGGACCGCTCTGATGAAATGGACTGTTTCACTCGCTCACACGACTGCAAACACCAGTGTGACAATAAAACTCGCTGCATCCCAGAAAACTTCCTCTGTGATGGAGAGAAAGACTGTGTAGACGCTACTGATGAAGACAACTGTGGTAATTGTTTTAACTGGTTGCTTAAAAGAAAATGCTTTATAATTAGAGGTGTTTAAGTTTAAAACCAACTTTTATTTTTTAAATGCAATTTCTTTAAAGGTGGGGGTCTAATGCTATTTCATGCATTCTGGCTTATTTACGCTGTTAAAGAGTTGGATTCTCATGCTAAAAAAAGTTGGATGTAGGAGTATTTCTGTGCCAAATACACCCCTTCAAGATTCAAATAAGTTTCGGAAAGTTTTTTTCAGAGTATGGCCCTGTATGACGTCATAAAGGGCGGAATTGCCTGTATGGGCACTTCTCTCGGATGAGCACGTGCACACATCAACCAGAGCAACGTTTGGATTACAGAAGCCGTCGGCAGTGCTGTCATTTTGTTTTTAGACCACGAAATCAACAATGTGACTAAAGAAGTGTGTTTCTGGTTGTGAGAGAAAGATAACCTTGTTCAGCTTCCCAAATAATCCAGCGTTAAGGAAACCGTTGCTGCTCCAGAAAAACAAACGCTGAGTATCCACTGAGTTCTGCAAGTGTGAGTGAAACTGCATCAAATGTCTGTTTTGTTGGCAATCGGCGAGTAAGTGTATATAATGTAAACAACACGAACGTATAGTGAATCGAAAGTTATCCAGGGATCATGCCACGATGTTGTGTATGTGCTCGTGACTCTTTAGCTCCGCCCACTGCACGCCTCTACGAGCTTGGCTGTTTTCGGAAAGAATCGGTACAGCGTGTCTGTCTTTTATATAAAGGTAAAAATATAAAACGAAAGACTCTTCGGAGATATGAAGGATGCAATACTACTCTATAGGTACTCAAGTTTAACATGATAATCTGTTATGTACCCTTTAAAAACCCAAGTTAAATACATTATAAAAAATTGACTAAGACATTGGTGGTGGTTGAGGAGATTCCCCTCTTCCATTTAAAGCGCTTTGAGTGCCTAGAAAAGCGCTATATAAATGTAACAAATTAATTATTATTATTAAATGTACTCATTTTTTTTTTTTTTTTTTTTATATAGCTCCCATTACTGACCCATCCATCACAGACCCTTCTAAAATATCAACCCAGTCAGTCTGCATTAGCCCTTCTGTGTTTTGTCATGAAACCTCAAAATGCATGACACAATCCCAACTATGTGACAGGAAGACCGACTGTCCTAGTGGAGCCGATGAGCAGTTTTGCATATATTCATGTCCAGATCCAGGTAACATGTAGAATTTGTCCTATTCTTAAATGTGATGGTTCAAAGTCCAAAGTATATTTGATGAAAAGGTTTTGTACCCCAATTAGACCAGTTTCTGTGCAAGGACAGACGGAAGTGTGTTGGGAGAACCCTAGTGTGTGACGGTTACACTCACTGCGCTGATGGATCAGATGAGAAACAGTGTCCCACCTGTGCTTTACATTGCGACCAAAAGAAGGTGTGCCTGACTAACCAGCAACTATGTGATGGAAAACCAGACTGTAGAGACGGTTCAGATGAGAAGAAATGTTGTAAGTTCACACCTGTTATCATTTACAGTACCTTTTATTTAATAATTTACATGTTCAGAACCCATATAATTTTCTTACTTTTGAGAAAAACAAAAAGTGATGTCCTGAATCCATAAAATTAAAGAAATGTGCTATATTCGAAGTCTTTGGAAGCCGTACTATAACTTGGTGTGAGGAGCAGATAGAAGTCATTTATTAATTGTAAATCTGCGCAGTAGAAATTCACGTCTGGAACAACATTCGAGTATGATGACAGAATTGTCATATTTGGTCAAATAATGATTTGTTTTGTTTTTAGATACTAGTCGTGTGGTTGCAAGTGCTTCATTGCCTCTGAAATGTCCCCTGGCGTCCAAACCTTGTAGGGATGGGAAAGAATGTGTCCTGTACAGTCATGTGTGTGATGGAGAGAAAGATTGCAAAGATGGATCTGATGAGAGGAACTGTGAGCGGAAATGTAGAAAAGGTACGCTTTGCAGTAAAAATGCAATTCATTTTATGTAAGACATTTAAACTGGGCAAATTTTAATTTTCAATAATTAAACCCTCCAGACCAATTCCAATGCGCTCATGGCAGGAAGTGTATAGACATGAAGCTTTTATGTGATGGCACACCTCAGTGTCAGGACCGATCAGATGAAATAAACTGCATGAAGCTCTCAAAGGAGTGCAGACACCCATGTGACAATAAAACCCGCTGCCTTCCTGATACCTTCCTCTGTGATGGAGAGAAAGACTGTGTGGATGGCACTGACGAAGCCAACTGTGGTAGGTCAAGGTCACAAAGTGTTCATATTAGTTAATCGGTAAAGATAAATAAAATCACTAAATCAGCCACAACACATACTAGTATGCTGCTCGTGCTATCTTTATCATATCTTTCTATGGGAGAAATGGAAGAGAATGCGGTTCCGAAATCTCAATTTCACTTATTTTCTGCCATTTATATCACTCACATTTATTGTATTGTCCATTTACTGTATCAACGTTTATCTCCATTTATTTTATTTTGACCATTTCATTATTTTATGCAAAAAAAATTCTCATAAATCTCTTTTTAGAATGGACTGGCCTGCGTTTCCCAAAGCATTGTAAGCCTAAGTAGGTCGTATAACCCTTGTCACCCTTGTTCCTCCATTTTAGTTCATGTTAAAATAAATATGGCATCTAATCTTAACAAAAGGCTTGTTTGGCGACTCTTGTTCTGTTAGCTGAATAGTCTTGTTTAATCATCTTGTTTAAATCAATACTTCTGACATCTTTTTTTGTTGCCATTTTTAGCGATTTACTCTGTTCAGTGTTTGGACATGGTTTTCCTTTATACTTGGGCTTTATTTGTCCTTCAGTGGTAGAGCCATGTTCAAGTGATCGGTTCCAGTGCAGTAATGGTCAGTGTGTGGCTCTGGCCCTCCGTTGTGATGGGTACGCTGACTGTCGTGATCACTCGGATGAGAAGGGCTGTCCTCAGCCTCCACACTGTCCCAATGAGCGTCGCTGCCCCCACACTCACGAGTGTCTGTTGAAAGAATGGCTCTGTGATGGAGACGAGGACTGCAGTGATGGTTCTGATGAGAGGGTGAGGAAGCGTACTGATCCAGTCGTCTTCTAGGGCAACCTACTACTTTGTTTTACCCTTTTCCTTAATGCTGGTGTGTGCAGGTATTTGTTTGTTTTTTTTTGTGCCGTTGTGCGTGTTTGCACTTGTACTATGTTTTGTGGTGTTTTTGTGTTTTGCATGTTTGTTTTTTTTGTGGTTGGTGTCTGCGGTTTTGTTTGTAGTGTCTCTTATTTGTAGTGTTTTGCATGTTTTTGTTTGGTGTTTGTAGTTTTTTTTTTGTGTGTGTTTTTGTTTTGCTTGCACTTGTGTTGTGCAGTTTTTTTTTTTTTTTGTGGTGTTTGTGTAGTTTTGACATTTGTTTCTGGGGTTTTGTTTTTGTTTGTGCTGGGTTTTTTTTATTTGTAGTGTTTTGCATTTGGTGTTTTGTTAGTTTTTTTGGTGTTTATGTTGTTTGATTTGTGGTGGATTTATGATATTTGTTGTTGTTTGCACTTGTACTATGTTGTTTATAGTTGTTTTTTTTGTTGTTGTTTTTTTTTGTGGAGCTTCAGTGTTTGTGGGTTTTGTTAATTGTTTTCAGTTTGTTTTTTTGCATGGTGTTTTGCATGTTTGGTTGTTGGTTTGGTTGTTTGGTTGTTGGTTTGTTTGTTTGGTTGGTTGTTTGTTTGTTTGTTTGTTTGGTTTGTTTGTTTATTTATTTTTATTTATTTTTATTTTTTTAGTGGTTGTGGTTTTTTTGTGTGTATATGCTGATTTCTCCAAAAATGTGTGCTTTCAACATTGCTCTGTTGGTTTAAGTAGCCAGTCGTATGAGTTTAGGGCAGAATTAACTTTTGTTGAACCGTGGTGTTTGGGGAACCTTTAGAAACGACATTTTGTTTTTGCAATTTTGTCTGGTGCCATTAGTCTAAGTGTTTCAAACAAATTTGCAAGTTGATGTGTATTAGGAAGGAAGGTTCGTCATAATCGCAAGTTATCAATCTGTGCCTCTTCCTGTTTAGAACTGCAAGGAGACTCCGCTGAAGTGTGGAGAGTTCCAGTGGTCATGTGCATCTAAAACTCAATGCATTGTGACGATGTGGAGGTGTGATGGTGTGAAAGACTGCAAGGACGAGAGTGATGAATCTGGATGTAAGTGCATGTCTGAAATCAATTCTAAACTCCATACCAGAGTGCTTTGAATAATACTAAAGTGTAAACTTGCTTTTTTTTTTTTTTTGTAGGTGGTCAAGTGAAATGCCCGACACACTTGTTCCGGTGTGGAAGCGGGGAGTGTGTGGACCCAGATCTGGTGTGCAACAGTGGCTCTGATTGTGCAGACAGTTCTGATGAGGGTGTGGGCTGTCTGAAGAACAACTGCTCCAGTCCCAGCAGCCCATCATGCCAACACTACTGCTTCAACACTCCACATGGAGCGGTCAAACATTTCTTTCATTTTATATAGTTTTATAATACAAAGAGCCAGATTTACTAAACTCAAATTAGCGAGACCACAATCCCATAAAAGTGCAGATGGGAGTGGAAAGTTCTGCAGGTGATTTTCTGACAATGCGCAATTAAAGAACTAAGGGTGCTCTGATTGATTGCTGAACATTATCGGCCGATAATAGCTTTATATAGTTTGATCAGTGGTCGCGTTTGATCAGTGGTCGCGTTTGATCAGATGACGCAAAACTTGAGACAACTTTTCTATGTGCAGCTAAAATTGCTTCACTAAATTAACCGGTCTGGCAGTTCTACCAGGTGTCTGAAAAGAACAATAAATTTGTAACGTCTTTGCAGAGAGTGAAAACAAGTCTTCTACCACATGCTCTCTCTGTTCTCTGCGGTTCCTCTTACAGCAACTATCACAGAAATTCTGACAGATTTTTTTTTAACGGCAAAAGAGAATTTGCGCTGGTGCAAGCAGTTTGTAAATCTGGCTCCTAATGTATTGTGCATTTAACGGTCCAAAATTCAAATCATGATTAAAATTGTAGATTTTTGCACCATTTAGTATGATACCAAACTGAACCTTTATCAAAGCAAGTCTGTAGACCGCTAATATTTGAAAAACATTTTGAGAGGGAATATAAATGCAAGCGGCTGTAGGTTCAAAGATTGTCTTGTTTCCAGAGATGTGGCTGTAAGACTGGCTTCAGGCTTCAACCTGACGGTTTAACCTGCAATGACATGGATGAATGTAAAGCGATTCAGCCTGCTGCCTGTAGTCATAACTGCGTCAACACGCTAGGCTCCTACCTGTGTCGATGCCACCCTGGATTTATACTGGAGCCAGATGGTCGCAGCTGCAAGACAGCAGGTATCAATCTATAGCAGCTAGCTAGCGTCGTGTAGCCAAATTTGAGATTATCACTAAGAAACTCTGATCCACTTTGCTTATAATTCTGGTCAGGTACTGCCAGGAAGTGAGTGTTTGTAAAGCAAACAACCGCTGTTCACCACCTGTGTGTTCTTAAGGGGTGGGCTCATCTGAAATGGGCCACAAAAATAGGCTAGTGTGGGGGGAAAAAAAATAAAATTGAAATAATTGCAGTTTCCACAACTGGAAAATGGCAGAAATGTTTTTTTTTTTGTTTTTTTTTTTCTTGAATGAGGCATTTATATAGCGCTTTCATATGTACTACTGTACACCCAAAGTGCTTTACACATGTCAGGGGTCTCCCCTCAACCACCACCAGTGTGCAGCATCCACTTGGATGATGCAACGGCAGCCACAGTACAACGGCGCCACTGCACTCACCACACACCAGCGATAGGTGGGAGAGGAGAGGGTCCTTAGTAGTGTCTACTCAATAGTATCGTCATCTCATGTGAATCATGTTTTTGTGCAGAGGAGCCCAGTCTTTTGGTCTCTGAACAGAACGAGCTGTTAAAGTTGGGTCTGCGAAGCTTCAATATTCAAGCTCTTATCACACCAGGACGGAAGCCCGTCTACTCTCTGGACTATGACCAGAGAGAGCAGAGGGTTTACTGGGTCAGTCTGGAGGATGAGAGCATCAAATATGCCTTCCACGGAGAAAAGGACAACATTGGAACTATTGTCAAAGGTACAATAAATAAAAAATTACTTACTTACTTACTTACGAGAGGCCGTGCTATATTGTGAATACAGTCATGGTTGAAGGCCTTTTGGTAGGCACGACGACAAGGGTGTTTTCTAAGGGTGTTGTGCAGTGACACACAGATCTGTTCAGTAAAGCGACCATAGTAAATAAAACGTGGCTATTGACCAATGAGCATCAAGTACAGGACCTATCCATTTTATAAGTCATCATAGCCCGTAAAAAAAAAAAGAGAAGATGGACAGCATGTCTTTCCACTGTAGAAAAATGAAGCCAAAATATCCCTGAAATGTTAATTGCCAATTATGTCATTTGGAGCCCGAGTCAGTGCACAGTAGTGATCCTGAGGTGGAGCTGTGGTATGAAGATCCCGCCCGATACTTTCGCAAGCACAGCTGTCAATCATGACGTTACACTCCATTTTTTTAAAGCATTAAATAACTAAAAACACTCACTGGACAAACAAACAAAGGCTTTGGCTTTACTTTTCAGGACATGTGCGGCACACTTGGTGTGTAAAATGTAAAATTACATTTAAAAAAGAAAAAAAAAGAAATAAAGATATAAGTTTACATGCATGTGATGTGACCATAAACCAACTTCAGAGAACTGTGAATGTTAAATTATTGAAAATTACCTTAAAATCTCAGAGGGTACTTCAAGTACAGTATTTTACAGAAAATAAGTCTCTAAAAAATCCCCCCAAAAAAGTCGTAATACGTTTTATTACATTTAGAAATGGTCAGATAACGGTAAATAAAACAAAGTTTTACAAACATTTATTAACATGTATTTTAGTTCCCCCTCATTACGCCACAAATCCTTTTCAATTTAGAACAAGAATGAAAAATATAAATACAAGTGGTATTCACTATAAATGAAAGGTCTCACTTTAGATTCGGGTCCAATTCACAATTCTAGAGATAATTGGACCCTAAACTAAAGTTGTATTCTAGCCACCACACCTAAACTAATTTAGAGTGAAACCTGGGGCTCAAGAAGCACTTATCCAAATGTGTGCGCTTTACATGCGTTTTGTGGCTTTGGCATGAATTGCATTATATAAATTGCATTGAATAGAAGTCTTGTCATGCTTCAGATGATAAAAAGGTATTATTCCAGTATGTAATAAGTATTTTAGATGTTCGACTTATAAAAAAGTTTGTGAATCCCTTCCCTAACCAAAAATCTTGCATGTTCAGGTGTAAAGTCCGACTCCATTGCTGTTGACTGGATAGGAAGGAACCTTTACTGGGTCGATGGTGTTGCTGGGCAGATTCTAGCTGTGAGATTGACCAGCAGTATTGTAAAGCCACAAAACTACATTGTAATTCTGGATAAGGATTTGGAGCAGCCACGCTCGCTTGCGCTGCTGCCGCAGAAAGGGTAAATACCACCTCCACAAGTTGGCACTATTACATGATTGTTCATCTGTATGGATGCATAATATCTCCAGCCATTGCTTGCAGGATAATGTTCTGGTCAGAGATTGGAGGTCAAGCACAGATTGAGCGCTCTAGCATGGATGGCTCAGACAGGAAGGTGGTGATCAGCCGCGGTCTCGACTGGCCTGTCTCTGTGACGGTGGACATTTTGACTGACAGACTATATTGGACTGACAAGAAGCTCAGATGTATAGGCTCAGCGACATTGGATGGAGAAAACATAAAGGTAATTTGAAATGTAACATGTTTACTGTGCTGCAAAAAATCTGTTTGAATAAGGAAAGCGATATCTTTGTCATAGTATATTTCAATGGTTGGTTACCACAGTCATTGCATGTGCTGCACTATATTTGTACCATTTTATTTATCTAATTACCCTTTTTTTTTTTTTGAAAGATAATAGATATTGTTTGATAGTGAGATCTCTGATTGTAGTCCTTGAAAACCAAAAAAGTAGTGCTGAAAGTCCTGGCATTTCATTTTACAGTATCTGTATGAAACCTGATTGGCACAATTTCTTTTTGAATCCATTTAAAGAGGCCATATTAAAAATATATATATTTTTTTTATTTATATAGTGTCTTTCAGGACCTCAAGGTTGCTTGACAAGAAATGGAAAACAATAAAAATCAAGACTTTGTAAAAGTCTTTCTGCTCTTGGGGTCTACTAGAACAGGTTTTCATGCTTGAATGTTCAAAAAACACCTTATTTTTCCCATATTTGACATTGTTGCAGCACTTCTCTTCCCAATCTGTCAGTAACACTCTGATTTCCTGTCTCTATGAAGCCAATCCTTCTGAAAAGCACAATGTGCTCTGATTGGTCGGCTGGTCCAGTGTGTTGATTGGTCAGTTGCTTCGAGTGTGTTTTGGAAATGTCACGCCGCTTACCATAGCAGTGTGTTGAAACTTGTGGTTAACTAACTCAACCAGGCCCCCTTTTATTCTGCATATGCCTTGAGTGGGAATTATTTCAATGAGGAATATTGACGCATTCATTCCCGGAAGAAAACTCCAGACTAAAATGGAGGTGTTTCAGGGAGTTCAGAAACAGTGCGCACTGATATAGAGAATAACTCCCTTTGGAATGACCTTTTTCATCCTCAAACAGGAACATTACACACTAAAGACAGATGAACATGTAAAAAAGCATAATGTCCTTTCTTTTTTTTGCAGTTGCTACAGCTGTCTGAGATGCCCAGTCCTTTCTCTGTGGCTGTGTTTAATGACATGCTCTACTGGTCTGACACTCGTAGAATATCCATTCAAGGTGCCAATAAACTGAATGGCAAGAACCGCAAAGTTCTTCTCAAGAGACCTGGACAGCCGTTTGACCTCAAAGTGAGAATACATACTGTAGATATTTAGTAATGTCATCAAAGTTGTCTTATACATCAATATAATCCTTGCATTACTGTAGCACCATGAGTGTCTCCTCTTTCTGTCTTGGTGTAGGTTGTACACCCTCTTTTACAACCCAATGTGTCCAACCCCTGTAAGAAGCTCAAATGCTCCCACACGTGCTTGCTGGCTCCAGGGCTTAAAGCAGTGTGTCGCTGCCCGGCTGGACTTCTCCTGGCCGTGGATGAATTCACTTGCGGCACACCTGACGATTCCTCCTCTTTCCTTATGCTATTGTCACCTACCATGATTACACAGGTACTCCACTTAAGAATGACTGAATGGCTTGTGACGCACAATAGTTTGTTGACAGCACTAATTGTGGACCACCTCTAAAACCAACAAAAACTTGAATGCACTATAATTTGAAGTCAAGATAACAAAATGTACCTTATTTAGTTTAATACAAGTATATCATTTTTTATTAAAATAATGCCATGCTTTTTGGCTGACATCACCTAGGAGATGTATATCTATATCAGTGGCGTGCTGTGACTTTTTTTTTACCCGGGTATGCTGGGTGACTTATGTCAAATGCACCTGCATGTTGGATGTTTATAATATTCGTGTTCGCTCTAGACATAGTGCTCCGTTCCTTACTCATGACACATAGCAATACAGCTAAAAGTTTCCTAATATTTGACCATTTATTGAAAGTAGTCTACATTTAACTGTTGATGCCTTCACAAGCACCCGTAAAAGCTGTTGAGTTGTGTTTGAGTCAGGTGCAACGCGCGGAAGGTGTGTTTGCAAAATATGCTTTATTTTTGTAATTCTGCTAGGTGGCACTAATGTCGCATAAACTAAAGGCTTTACCTTTAATCGGCTGAGGACACAACCTACCTACAGTCTATGGGACACACATCTAAATCAGAGATGACAAATAACACCATGGCAGGCTCAATTTAAATGTATGCCAGAAGTTTTTTTTTTTTTTTAAGAATTAAAAAGTATAATGGGCCTATAATAAATATTAATATTAATTATTCTTTTAAAAAATAGGCTGAAATAATGCAAATTGATGACTTAAACACAGACTACAATTAACAGCCTCGGATAGTTACAGGTTTGCTTACAGTAGGTCTGTCTTTAACAGTTAACAGTTTTCGTTAAAAATTTCCCTATGGAGAAAATAAAATACTGTGAAAACAGTTTCAGTTATGACTTTTTTTTTTTTTTTTTTTTTTCACTTGATTCAGTCTATTTAGTTTTGTATCAAACACAATGTGATTTTCGTTGATCGAGATCTGGCAGTAACAGCGTGTTTTTCTCTTGGGCGAGTGATCTGCTCACAGCTTACCTAGCACATTTAAATGCCACATATGGCAGCAAACCAATGAGAACGCAGGACAGTGCTGCTGTGGATCCGCATACAGATTTGAAGAAAAATTACCGTCGTTTGGGAAATAAATAAATGCCAGCGAGTTACATGCGTATTACTAACATTTATAATATCATGTAAGCTTTATGGTATTCCTCAAACAAAGGGAATTTATAGTGTTAATACCACGAATGGCTTGGGTATGCTGAGCATTCGCAGCTTATATGGACTGCAGGCCACTGATAGATAGATCACTGATCAGGCATATCATTATGACCACTGACAGGTGAAGTGAATAACACTGATTATCTCTTCATCACGGCACCTGTTAGTGGGTGGGATATATTAGGCAGCAAGTGAACATTTTTGTCCTCCAAGTTGATGTGTTAGCAGGAAAAATGGGCAAACGTAAGGATTTGAGCGAGTTTGACAAGGGCCAAATTGTGATGGCTAGACGGGGTCAGAGCATGCTCTGCAGCTCTTGTGGGGTGTTCCCGGTATGCAGTGGTCAGTCTCTGTTCCTTCGACCACTTTTGATAGTGTTATTCATTTTACCGGTCAGTGTTCCTTTGAGGAATGTTGAGCCATTAATTCACTGACCTCACTTCTCCTGTTCAGATCTTCACCAAGAGCCTTCAAGGAAAGGTTGGGCTGAAGACCTGGCCAGAACATCGTGCCTTGACTCTCCCTGGTGTGAATGAGGCTTCAGACTTCGATCTGCTTCTCAAAGACCGCACCATCTCCTTAGCTGATGCGGGCCTGGGCTCTGTAGCTCAGCTCAAACTCAGCAGCTCTGGCTTCACACCGATAGGTCACGTGGTTCAGCTCAAAGGGGACCTGGTGACCGCTCTGGCTGTGGACTGGGTCACCCGTAACCTGTACTGGAGCAGTGTCAAGAGCCCCCAGCTTTACGTCACGTCCCCTGAAGGGAAGTACACCAGCCTGGTGCTGCAAGCTGAACTCGAGG
This sequence comes from Rhinogobio ventralis, assembly GCA_039654625.1. Classification (NCBI taxonomy): domain Eukaryota; kingdom Metazoa; phylum Chordata; class Actinopteri; order Cypriniformes; family Gobionidae; genus Rhinogobio; species Rhinogobio ventralis. The sequence goes on along the minus strand of CM077215.1, from coordinate 16,216,082 downwards.
GGACGATCTCCATCGCCCTACACCCTCCCACAGGCAGGTTGTGCTTCACCGCAGTGGGGCGGAGGGGGTCTGAGCCGCTGCCCCAGGTCGATTGCGCTCACATGGATGGGAAGAATCGCATGCTTCTGTGGAGCAAAGCCAAGATGCCTGCTTCACTCGCATTTTCTGAGAAAGGAACATCACTGTATTGGGCAGATATTGGTGTGTTAAAAGCAACAATTTAAATGACCTTTTCCACAAATAGGGTACAGACTGATGTCCCATTATTAAAGAAAAATATATATTTTATACATTTAAAAAATTATAATTAATTAATTACAACCACCAAAAACACATTTTATTTAATTTGATTGTTTTGGGAAATACAAGTTTATCTATGACTGCAATCCAACATTTTGTCCCTAATCTTAATTTAGGCTAAATCTACTTTTAAACTGTTTTCTACTTGTAGAAAGTGAAAGTTTATTTGTTTGTTTGAGTGAAAATTGAATGTCTTTTGTTATGCTGTGGAAAATCTCATCCAAACTCATCAATGCTAACAGATTTTTTATTTTTTTCCCAGGCAGTGAACTGATCAGCTCTATTAATATAGACGGCTCTGACTATAAGGAGTACAGCACCGGACATGCCTTCGTTGTGTCTTTTGCCCGTATTGAGAACATCAACTTCTGGATCACCCTGGATAATGGTAATGATTCAAGACCTCCAGAAATCCAATTTATTTCCGTAGAATTCAGTTCTGTGCCTGTGCCACTAGATGGCATGAAGCCATTAACTTCCGGTCTTTAATCTTAAAATATAAAATAATGATTTAAATTTTGTATATCAAAATACAGTATTTCAAGGCTTTTGTGAGCGTCTCAAATAACACTTGGACAGTAGCTTGTTTATGGAACTAAAATTCATAGTTATAAACAAGAATTATGTTACGAAGAGTTATTAAATTCATTAATCATAATCAAATTTCATGATATGCTGATTATAAATGGCAAATACTGATATTTATAGGAGTTTATATAAGAAAAGCTTCCAAACAAATGTAATTCAGACAAAAACCGTTTGTCAAAGTTTGCACTTTCTTCTTGAAACAGGTACAACTAATGTGTGGTACAGCGATGGCTTCCAGCCCAAGCAGATGTGGTTTGAGGTGAAGACGAACATTATAGAGTTGAAGGCTTACAGCAGGTCCAGTCAGAAAGGTACTTCTCCGGTCCGTGAGAGCGTGAGTGATCTGAGCTGCGCCGAGGGGCACGTCACGTGTGTTCAGGGAGCTTGGCCACACAAAAGACACATTTAGAGTTCTCCTTTTACTGTCCCACACCCCTCACTGAAGAACCTGTCCAGGCACAAAGTACTTACTCACTCAGCGCTCTTCAGCTTGGCTCTGTTCAGAATGGCATAAAGTTACTATTATTGTACAGAGTATGTAAATGTATACTTTGCAAACTTTTTCTGTAGACTTGAAATGCCGGGATGGTCCAATACATTTGCCAAAGCAGTGTGCTCTGTTGTATAATGCGACGATGCACTCCATTTGGTGTTACATTTCCAGTGTGATGAATGAACCAAAGTGATGAAATTTTACACAGTTGATGTTAAAAAAAATCTTTATCAAATTAATTACATTTTAAAACAATGTTTATTTTACTTTTATTGTATAATTTTTTCTTTATATATGCGTTTCTTTATCATTTTTTTTAATTGATCTGATTTTACTTTCTTACATTATTTTAACTTATTTTAGTTTATCAAGATAAAAATACATTTATCTATGTATTTAGATGTATTCATATTTTTATATTTTTTATAATTTTATATATAAACTATATATTACACTACACTAATTACACAACACATACATTACATTACATTACATTACACATACATTATACATACATACTATATATAAAAAAAATAAATGCATATCTAAATAATTAAATACATCTATTTATTTATATCTTGCATTTATTTTTCAGTAAGTAAGCTAGTATTTCAGTCTGATTACTACACTGCTGTATGAGCTGTAACCCTCCCTAAAGTCAGTCATGTGACATCTGGTTTTTGTCTTTTCAACCCACCAGAAACCAATGTCTGCTCTGAAAACAATGGGGGCTGCAGTCACCTGTGCCTGCCGTATCCAGGTGGATGCACTTGTCGCTGTGCGCAGGACTTCCTTTCTGTGAACAAGACTAAATGTGTTTCCAACCTCAAGTGTCCTGTTGGCAGTAAACCCTGTCGGGACGGCCTCAAGTGCATCCCTGTGTCCAAGTTCTGCGACCAGGTCCCAGACTGCAAGGACGAATCGGATGAGGACTGTGAGTGATTCTTAGTTCTTTTATATATCTCCGTCTCCGACAGGTGAAGTGAATAACACTGATTATCTCCATCACTGTTAGTGGGTGGGATATATTAAGCAGCAAGTGAACATTTTGTCCTCAAAGTTGATGTGTTGGAAGCAGGAAAAATGGCCAAGCGTAAGAATTTTTATGAGTTTGACGAGCCAAATTGTGATTTGCTAGATGACTGGGTCAGAGCATCTCCAGAACTGCAGCTCTTGTGGGGTGTTCCCGGTCTGCAGTGATCAGTATCTATCAAAAGTGGTTGAAGGAACGGTGGCCAAGGCTCGTTGATGCATGTGGGGAGCGAAGGATGGCCCGTGTGGTCTGATCAAACAGCTCAAATTGCTCAAGAAGTTAATGCTGGTTCTGATAAAAAGGTGTCTCAATTCACAGTGCATCGCAGTTCAGTGAGGGTGCCCATGCTGACCCCTGTCCACCTCCAAAAGCACCAACAGTAGGCATGTGAGCATCAAAACTGGACCACGGAGCAATGGAAGAAGGTGGCCTGGTCTGAGAATCACGTTTTCTTTTACGTTACGTGGATGGCCGGGTGCGTGTGCTTCGCTTACCTGGGTAACACATGGCACCAGGATGCACTATGGGAAGAAGGCATGCTGGCGGAGGCAGTGTGATGCTTTGGGCAATGTTCTGCTGGGAAACCTTGGGGCCTGCCATCCATGTGGATGTTACTTTGACACGTACCACCTACCTAAGCATTGTTGCAGACCATGTACACCCTTTCATGGAAACTGTATTCCCTGGAGGCTGTGGCCTCTTTTAGCAGGATAATGCGCCCTGCCACAAAGCAAAAATGGTTCAGGAATGGTTTGAGGAGCACAACATGTGCTGAACAAACAAGTCCGACCCATGGAGGCCCCACCTCGTAACTTACAGGACTTAAAGGATATGCTGCTAATATCTTGGTGCCAGATACCACAGCACACCTTCAGGGGTCTATTGGACTCCATGCCTCGACGAGTCAGGGCTGTTTTGGCAGCAAAAGGGGGACCAACACAATATTAGGAAGGTGGTCATAATGTAACGGATAGTTCCGGCCCTTGATTCTGATTGGTTGAGCCGCGTTTGATGCCGTTGTAAAATTACAGAAAACGTACAGCTGACCGCATTGCATAAGTATCGCTGCTCCACTGAGTGTGCATGTTGCTGCGTCTGTGTGTTGCTTGGCAACCATTCTGCTATCAGTATTACTGAGCCAAAGAAACGGTTTCAAAATGTCAGATTTTGTTGTGAATTGATTTATTGGGTGGGCTAAGCGTAATTGTGTGGTGGAAAGATAGACAGACCAGAGGAAGACAAAAAAAAGAAAGCAGGCACGCTGAAATTAGAGCGAGAAATTGAAGAGCTGAAAAGTCAAGAAATGAAGCTGGTACTGTTAAACAGACCATGTGGGCTGTTCACTGTTTTCAGTCCTGGTGTGCCGAAAAATATTTGGTTTGATTTTTAAAACAATAACCAAAACTGATTCTCAAACGACTCGACAGATGAATCTGTCTCTTTAAATCCCTCCTTTCCGTGAGCTACTCTGCTTGGCCAGATGGCCCAGTCTGTTGCAATTGGTCTTTCGAAAACCAAACCCCTCCGGATGATTCCTAAAGCTCAGTGATTGTACATACTGTAAAGAGCAACGCCATCGTTAATTTTACCATATCAATCCGATGATGAACTAGTCATTCAACCCAAACCTCTATCGCAAGGACGACTTGAGCAGGACGTTTCTCAGTAATGCGCTTCTCATTTTGACATATTGAGATGTTACAACTGTAATTCCTCACCGTCAGCATTAACAAGTGTATGTTCATCAACAGACCAGTGTATATATCTGTGCACATGTGACATTACAATACATTACACACTGCATGAAAGTTAATATTTGAAAGTATAATAGGGGCACTTTATTTTAGTGGGCATTTGTCGTCTTGTAGTAGAGCATTTTTATTTTAATATAAATTATTTTTAACCTGGTATTAATGTTCAAAACTTCTAACACCTAAATAATTTCCTGCTTGTTGACAGGTGACCTTGTGAAAACCAAACCAGGTGTCAAATCCAAATCTGGGCCTTACTCTCTCGGCTCGGCTGTCGAACTCTCTCCATCTAGAGACGGTGAGGTTGTGGAGCAGAATCTGGGCAGTCAGTCATGTGATGAGCAATGCGGCAGTCATGGGAAGTGTGTGAGCGTGAAGGGTGAGCCGGTGTGTGAATGTGAAAAGGGCTACAGCGGGGATCTCTGTCAGAACGCTAACTCCAGCTCCACTGCCCTCGGTCTCACACTCAGCTTTCTCTTCGGAGGAGCTCTGCTGGCCGCCGTCATCCTCAGGAGGAGGTTTACAATTTGTTTAGTATAAAAGATACATATTTTATAAGCCACATACTTGGATTTCATACTATCCCAATATGATTTTATTTGCAGAAGGGTGCAAGCAGCAAGGGAAGAGGCTTCTGAAAAAGAGACGCTTGTGACTACTGACATAGAAGAGCGCACAACCTACTCTCAAAACTTTGTTAATGAGTTGTATGATCCAGAAGAGGTCTGTCTGTCTGTCTGTCTGTCTGTCTGTCTGTCTGTCTGTCTGTCTGTCTGTCTGTCTGTCTGTCTGTCTGTCTGTCTGTCTGTCTGTCTGTCTGTCTGTCTGTCTGTCTGTCTGTCTGTCTGTCTGTCTGTCTGTCTGTCTGTCTGTCTGTCTGATGGAAAAGTATGGAGCACTGGGAAGTCACCTGTAGGAGGGAGACAAAAAAAAAAGACCCACAAATCTGTGGCCACAGTTTTGCAATTCGTCCCTTCAGTTTATAAACAGTATGCACAGATTATTAAATTGTTCCCTCGGTTTAACAAATCATAACCATGGATTAATAAACCGTAGCCACAAATTTTCAATCCATGCGCTCATATTTGTTAAGTTTTTCAATCCGTACCCACAAATTCATAAACTGTTCCCACTGTACTCTGATTTGTGGCCCGTCCCTCATTTTAGAAATCTGTGCTGACTGATTGGACTATGGCTCACCTCAGTTACATTGACTGCTTGCCTTTAGCAGTAGGTTTACATGGAAGAACGGAAGCTTGTTCTCTGATTTCTAAAATGAGGGACGGGCCACAAATTCGTGAGTACTGTTGGAATGCGTTGCAAAAGCGTGGGCACAGATTCTGAATTTGTGGGTACGGATTGAAAAACCGAAGGAACAGTTTACAAATCTGAGCGCACGGATTGGTAATTTGTGGGTATGGTTTATTATTCCATGGCTGTGATTTTGTTAAACCAAATATGGTTTATGGTTTATAAACTGAGGGGACGAATTAAAAAACTGTGCCCAAGGATTTCCGGGTCTTGCTTTTTTGGGGGTTTTTCCTTCTCCTACAGGTGTCTTCCCACACTCCGTAGAAAAGAGCAGCCTGGACATTTTGCTAAAGTTCTAATTTTGTGTTCCGCAAAAGAAAGTGTAGTTATAGAGGTTTGGACTTTATTAAGGGTGAGTAAACTGAAAGAATGTATGAAAATGTTCATCAAAAAAAGTTGATTCAGAATTCAATCTGACTTTTTTTTTTTTTTTCTCTTCCTCTTTCCTGTAGGCTCCGATTACTCCAGCTGTCACCACCCCTGTTGTCAGCTAAAAAAAAAAAAAAAAGTATTTTTTAAATGTCAAATAAAACAATTGTCATTGCAAGAAATAGGGTGTGGTTTACTTTACAACAGATGTTGAAACGGCAGGTGAAATAATTACACAGCACTTAAAAGGAAATCACACATGGTTAATGCCAGAACAGAAATGCGATGGGTTGTGAAACCAAAGAGTCTAGTTTGTATTAATTCTAGCTTGAAAATACTTTTATATGAAAGAAGCAGATGTTTGGCAATGAGCTGTTCTGTGTTCAATATTGTAGTGTCTTTCTAGCACGCTTAATTCTACCCTTATTTTCTGATTATGAATTTTCATATAGAGCTCAAGTTCAAAGCTTTGCGGTCTTTATTGCTTGGTCATTTGAGTTGTTTTTTTTTTTTCTTTTTATAAATGGTGTTCCTCTTTGGGCTGGAGTCACTTCAGTCTGCTTCTATACACAACACAAAAGGCTTGTTTGGTTATGCAAAACCAGGCCTACTTTCAATAGCCTACTGTTACTCCACCCCATCGCCCTCAATGAAACATGAACTAGTATCTGAACAAGAGGAAGAAGCTCTCTGGTGTAAGTCAGGACTGAGGGCTGTCTGTGTAAAAAGGTTAAATTCAGATCTTTTCTTTTCTTTTTTTTCTCACTGATCAGGGACATACTGTATTGACGTCATAAGCTGTGTTCTACCAACAAAAGTCTCTGCAGTTATTGTTTTGATTTGTGGTTGTTTCTATTTGATTTCACTTATTGGCCCACATGAGATTTGCTCATTATGTGCCATAATATGGTAAAGTTGAAAGGATCACTGTATCAAATTATTCAATAAATGCAAGGGATGTAGGATGTGTATATTGTTGATTTAAATTCTGCATTAAATCTGTGGCTTTTCCTGTGGATTTACATACAGGGGTCCATGATATACAGGTTATTTAAGGTTTTATGGCAATACTGTAAGAGTGGAGCTTTGCCACACAAGTTAGTTACTGTTAGTTTATAATGGAGATTAAAAAAGAATTATTAAATCAACAATCACATAAAGCAAAGAACCCAATAGAAAGTACATCAAATACACAATACTATTTTGTGTTAAGATGATCCTAAAACCAAAAGTTTTTTCACGACTCGAACATGACCAACTGTGATTAATTTTGATTCTGTGAGAAGCAAACAGTCTGACTCAACAGATTCCCTTTGAATGTGAATCTGTTCTACTAAATAAATCCTTCACGAATAGGACATTATAGGACACCAGCTGAGTAAACTCAATTCATTCATATAGGGTTTCACAGACAGGGCTTAGATTAAACCAGGATTAGGCTTTAGTTCAGAATATTTAAATAGTTTTTATAAACCTGCCTTAAAGAAACCCATTAATGACACGTGCATTTTGAGACTAAACAATGGCAGTGACATATTTTAAGTTATGCCAGAGCAAGTTGCTTTCAGTTAAAACTGCTCAAACATGCATTTTAGTCTGGAGGCTTAAGTCTTATCTGTGAAACCAGAGGATATATCTGTACATTTTACATTATACAACTGTTGCAAAAACAGTCGGAATGATTTCTTTCTCACATAAAGCTACTGTATGACTTAATTTTATTTAACCATAAAACATATTTGCACTAAAATACGACTCTTAAGGATCATGCATAGGCTATTAAGTAGGTCACATTTTAGGCTTGTTTAGTTTAACGCAGCGTTGTGCAGACTAATCGGCGGCTGACTTGAAGCAGTGCATTCCGGTTAGAAATTGTGTCCGACTTGAGACTGAAGCCAAACGTGGCGTTGGCGTTAAGTACACTGTGCTCACAAATCTGTATTTTTATAACTGTAAAAGCTCTTTTAATGTGGTCGTGATGTTATATTCATGTTTCTAAAAAAAATGTAGACCCCACTTCATTGGTATTTACATAGGCTTGAAGGGTTAGTTCACCCAAAAATGAAAATCCTGTCATTGATTACTGACCCTCATGTCGTTCCAAACCCGTAAGACCTTCGTTCATCTTCAGAACACAAATGAAGATATTTTTGATGAAATCCAAAATCTTTCTGAACCCCTCCATAGACAGCAATTTAATTACCACTTTCAAGGCCCAGAAAGGTAGTAAAGACATTGTTAAAATAGTCAATGTGACTCCAATTTTATAACTTTTTGTGCACAAAAAAACAAACAAAAATACCGACTTTATTCAACAATTTCTTCTAGCCTGTGTCAGACTCTTGCGCTGTTGATGTAGTTGAATTAACCCTTTAAGTTCAAGTTTATTCTTGTACAAACAGACACTGTATTAAGCAGTGTAAAGTATTAAATGAAAATGTCTCTGAAACATCTATTTGACTAATATTGCATTTATTTCACTTCAGCTGTGATAAAATATGCAAACACAGCGTGAGCGTCACTATGGGAAGCAGAAATAAGTGTCCGTTTTCAGCTCCTCCCCGACTGCAAGCAAGTATAGGCTTGTTCGACTTCATACAGCACTGCACAGACCGATCGGCGGCTGACTTGAAGCAATGTATTCCGGTTAGAAATGTTGTCCGACTTGAGACACCGCTGACGCCACGTGACTGTGACATATGCCATCAAAGTACCGCGAGAGCGATTCGAAAGCAGCCGGCTGGTGCATTCCGCGCAGCTTCTACAGAGCAGCTGCACGAGCGCTGATGACGACACAGCTGTTCCACGATTGGCCAGATTCGCCGCATGGCAGCGATCACGTGTTTCGTGTTTATTCTAAAACCTTTAGGTCCACAGTAACACAGTAACAGTAAAACCTCTTTTCATGTAGTCGCGATGTTATATTGTGTCTTGTTTATCAAAATAAAACTGATAAAAAACGTAGACCCCACTTCATTGATAGTGCAGGCTTATATGTTGAACTTTATTCTTGTACAAACAGACGCTGTATTAAGCAGTAGCCTACATAAAGTACTGAATGAAAAAGTCTCTGAAACATCTGTGTATTTGACAAATATTGCATTTATTTCACTTCAGCTGTGATAAAGTAGCTATGCAAACACAGCGCGAGCGTCAGTACGGGAGGCAAAAAGTGTCCGACATCACGTCTCCCTTTGCAGCTCCTCCCGCCTGCACGCGGCTACTCTCGCCGATCGGTTTCATCCGCAGCCAGCTGGTCGAACACACCTATTCCCAATCGTGCTGACGTGACCCTATGAGGCGCGGTGGAGAACGGGACTCTCGTCGGAACTGTGATTGTTCGGGTGTCAGCGCCCGCATTGTCTACATACAACACTGATTTAAATGTTGTCAGACTGTTACTGCGCTGTTATCTTCATCTGGCCCTTATTTGTCTTGAAGTTCACTCCTCCTTGCCCATATGGTAGGTGAGCAAACAGGAATCCTGTTTCACTGAATTTTCCTGGTGTTGTGGTGAATGGGTGGGTCTCTTTTCTGCTTGGGAACATTGCTTAATTCTTCTTGTGTCAAGCTATTCAGCTCCTCTATAGGCATTTCTATCTCTGGTTTCTCTTTCACATTTGTATACAGATAAACACCTAGAGTTTTGCCTTCCTGTCCTAGTCTCAATTACCTGTGTTTTTTTTTTTACATTTGACTTGGGAATTGGTGAGTTTTTGTACTCTTGCTGTAGTTATTTTGTCTTAGGGCTACGCTTTCTGAATGCTTCCACTGCCACTTAACCAGTGTGTTTCAGATGTCTTCATATATTCATTTGCTTACATTCATTTGCATAAAAAAAACTACATTTACTTCTGGGTAAGTGATCAAGTTTACACTGATGTTGTTTTTTACATTTATGTATTTCTAAATAATTAGTTTGCATTTCATAGTAATTAAGAATGAATATGTTTTAAGATTACGTGCATTGCCTTTCACCTCTCAGTTGTTCTTAGTTATCCTTTGTCAGAAAAGAAAGGCTCAAATAAGAATTGAATACGATCGTCCTGGTTGAACTGGCACAGAATTGGAACTGCACATTTTAATCTGTTTATGTGTTTAATTGTTTTGATCCTGTTAGGATTGGTGTTAGAAATTAAATTCACGTTTATTTAGCATGAATTTACTAAATCATTTGCTAACTTAGTGTCTCAATCCACTGGTTCCAACAGAGAAAATTGAAACTATGCACTTTAAATATGTGGTTTAAGGGGGAAGCACAGCACTGACACATATTAAAGTCCATCACACGCAACTGTGTGACAGACACATGCATATGAGAAAAATGTTACATATTAAGCATTGATAATAATAATCAGAAATGTTTCTTGAGCAATAAATCAGCGTATTAAATGATTTCTGAAGGCACTGAAGACTGGAGTAATGATGCTGAAAATTCAGCTTTGATCACAGGAATAAATTACATTTGTAAAACATATTACAATAGAAAACAGTTATTTCAAATTGTAATATTTCACATTACGCTTTTTACTGCATTTATGATCAATAAGAAATCATAGTGTTTTTTCATTGTGTCTTCTCCATTAATTCAAATTATCCATTACCCCTAAATTGGGGTACGTTGTGTCACTGCACCACTTTTTTATAAAATCATATTTCTTATGATATTGCTGCTTGCTTCTAATTACATTAGATTAGAGCAGGGATGAGCAACGTTGGTCCTGGAGTGCTGCTGTCCTGCAGAGTTTAGCTCCAACCCTAATCAATGTCTTCAAACTAATCAATGGATTGCTAAGTCTACAGGCAGGTGAGGGTTTTTTTCAGGGTTGGAACTAAACTCTGCAGGACAGCGGCAATCCATGACCGACGATGCCCATCCCTAGATTAGGGAGATCCTGAAAAACAACTAGGCGTAGTTTCCTAGAGCAATGTTTCTCAACTCCAGCCCTGAGGACCCACCTACATACATACCTTTTAATAAAATCATCTGATTCAACTCATCAGCTTCTTTGTGGGTTGAAATATCTATAACATTCTGTGAGGTGAGTCCCAGGTACTGGATTTGAAACACTACAACTTTTGTTGGAGGTGGCACATTTTACCTCACTCTTCACAACCTTGCAGCTAAGGGATTTTGAGGTGTAAGTCTGTGTTCTTTAAAGCAGTTGTTTATGCCGTTTGTGTGTGTTTTACTCCAGAGTTTCAGCATGTCTGCCCCTGCCATCAGCCCTCTGGATGAAGATGGTAGCGTGTCTCATCTTCTGATTGCATGTGACCATGTCGTATGCCAGTATGGTAGATGTGTGCTGGTGAACGGGGAGCCCAGCTGTGAGTGTAAGCTGGGCTACACGGGAGACTCCTGTAACGAAACTATCAATGAGGCTCTGTCTGTACCACTCACCGTCGGCGTCCTGGTGGTCATCATCTGCTTCATCATCCTCATGTTTGGGCTGGCATTTTTCCGACAAAGGCGAAAGGCAAAGAAAAGGTGAGGCTTTACCAGGATTTTACCAGTGTGAATTAATTTATTCAAGAATGCAGTTAATGCATACAGAATGCACCTAATTGTTTTTACATTTAAAAAAAATGTCAGGGTGATAAAACTGATAACTGAATAAAATTCCTGAAAAAACCCCTTGTTAAATAGTTTGACCATCTTTTATTATTATTTCTTGGTAAAAACAAAACAAAAAAACTGCATATTAATATTTGAAAAATGTTTGTCTGCTGAATCAAAGTCATGTGGTGCGACCAAATAATGCAGAAAAAAAATCATAGAGGAGCCCTGCAGACCCACATGACATGATAATTTGAACTTTGCAACGCCTCAAACTTTATGAATGAATAAATTATTATTTTACCTCGGAACACATATTTAAAAACTTCTCAAATGATTATTAATGTGTACACTCACATGTATTCAACATGTAAGGAAAATAAGTTATTACTTTTTACTTGATGATTACAACACATTTGCAGTACAGTGACATGAAATGTTATAAAGGTTTTTAAAATATACTATACAGTAGGGGTGGGCGTGTTAATTCACGGTATGAGAAATTAAAACGGTATGAGGCTCTGTTTTTCTGATATATTGCATGTTTAGATATTTTATACAACAAAATATTCTGGGGTCCATGAAAATTTTGTGAAAATTATTTAAAAATGCTGGTGGTGGCTGGCAATTTTATAAAATAAAAAAAACGCTTAAAAATACAAAAGTGATTCAGTCAAGAGTAGTGAGTGATTTCCTGATGGACTTTTGTTGTTTGATTAAAATTAAAGACCGACAGCAGTTTATCATGCTGCTGTCCCTTTAAGACTGAATGCACGTATCTAATTTACTGACACACATCTGGTTTTGTCTGGCGACCACATGGAGTTCTTTTTCACAGCTTGCTGCGCTTAACTTTATTAAACATACACATTCAAAATTTGTGATTGCATGCCGTCTGAGAGAGGCGGCTTTATCACTCTTACGTGTATATAACTTTAAGTAGTACTGTGATCTAACGATAGACACTTTATACCATGGTCACAATAGTATGTACCGTCATACCGCCCAGCCTTACTATACAGTATAAAACCAACATGAATACAAAGAACTCTGCATTGAAAGAACTCGGCACATGGGTATTAACCTGTTAACTTTGGTATCATTCAAAAGCTTAAATAACCAAAACACTTAAAACCGTGAAATTTGACATTGGAAACCGTAGCCTACTTTAACGTCCTCATGAAATCAAAATTAGGGCTGTGCAATATTGAAGAAAAATGCGATATTCGATATGCGATACGATATTGCTTTAAGTGTGTAAAATCTATTTAAATTATATAAAATAAAATATTTAAAAACTGAGAATGATATCATTTATGTGTTTCACATTCTTTCTGGAAAAAGAAAGCATCACTACAACTTCTGAAGGTGACCAGCAGTGTTTTAGCAAAAATTAATGTCACAAATCTGACAATATAATTTTAACATCAATGTAAACAAAAAATGTAATGCCAATATTTAAATACCAAAAACTCGTTGCTTGAATTAACAAAGTTACATCAACCTAAAACTTAACATCAAGAACATCCAGGTAAACAAAGACACCTGAACTAGAGGTGGACGATTATTTTGTTATTTTAATTTATCTTTGTTATTAAAAATAAGAACTAAAAACAGTAGGCTTCAAATGAATTAAATATACACTGATACATAATAAAGCTACAAAGGTTATGAGCCAAGAGCACTGAGTGATTTTTTTCTTTTGTTGTTTGACAGACAGCGGCAGGTTTACCGTATTAGCAGGCTGTCACTTTAAGACCTAATGCACGGATCCTACTGACACGCATTCAGTTTCTTTCCCCAACTGATATCGTTCACTTAAAGCATAACCGACTGTGTTTACATGAATACTCGTCAAGACAGCCATTTTGACATGACTGTGTGTGTATTTGACAGTTCGAGTGTGTGACAAGGCACGAAATAGAACTGAAGGGATCACACGCTTTCAGAGAGGCGGCTTGTGTGCACGTTTCGGTGTGTGTGTCAGACAGCGCGAGACTGCAAGGAGTTGTTTTTCGCAAGTTATTGCGTTTAATAACTCTCTTTTTAACGTCAAGCAAGTCACATAAGTAACAGTCTTGTGCCCAGTTTATTCTCTGCTATATGCGTCGACCTAAAACGCACACTTTTCACAATGTTGAAGTAGCCTATTAAAATCATTCAGATATTGCGTGCCATTGCGATATGCATATCGTGATATGTACATTTGCGATATTTTGATAATTTCGATATATATTGTGCAGCCCTAATCAAAATGTATCTTATTTACTTTCTTAGCACACATTGCTGGTCTTAGGGTGAACAATTAATCCATGCAAGTTAATACACAGAAAAAAACTGTTTGCCGTGGTAATCTTTAATTAAAATCTGAAAAGTAACTTCCGGTCTAGAATGGCATTCCCTTTCCGATGACGGCAGTTTGACGGCTTGGGTTTGAATATCCTTAACCACTCCCCTCCAACCGTTAGTCTGCTATGAGCGAGAGATGGAGAGGAGGAGCGCTGAAGTGAAACCCTGCCCTCTATTCAATATTCCATTTCACTTGGAAATACATCACAGCACAGAAATAAAATCAGTTGCAACTTCCGGTTCACTGGGACTTTAAAACCTTTTATCTGGCTCCTCCCCCTAGCAGGCGGTGTCATGTTTCAAAGTACCATATTGTTCCGAATATAAAATAGTTTTTTTTCTTAGAACTACATCTGAAAAACTGGGTTCGTCTTATATTCATTGTCTAGACTTTTACATGTCAGTAATACACCCGTAACAATAGGTGGTGCCAAATACACGTAAAACAAGTGTACCAAGAAATACGGTGTGTCAGAGTGTAAAGTTAGAAGATCGCGAGCGTCTTAAAAACGCAAACAGTCAAAGAAAAGCTTACCATCTAAGAGCCACTGTCATGTTTGCGTGCCTCGCTGACGGAACAAAACTTCCCCCTCATAGATTTAAAAAAAAAAAATGTATTAAACGGAAGACGATACCCAGATTTCAAAACGAATAAGATTTTACTTCTATTGTTAATGAAATTTTGGTAGGCTACATGGTTTCACTATGATGAATTGTTTTTTATTTTATTTTTTTTATGTGATTGTTGGTACATTTTACCAGCATTTACCATACTTTAAATACAAAACTTAAAATATGAAAAATCTGCAGTATGAAAATTATTTTCAAATTGAAAGCATTTTCTTTATCAAAAAGCCTTTTTACAAAAGGTACACCTTGTCTTATAATCAGAGTTGTCTTGCATCCGAAACAATACGGTACAAAATTTACCGTACTGTTTTGTAATCAAATATTTTTCTGATCTTGACAAAACGCATATCCTCGGAAAGGTCTGAAACTCAAGGCTTCTATGTTTGGTACCCGATCGAAGAGAATTCAATGGATTGTGGTTGTCACTTGGTGGCTATTTTTGGTACTGCGCCTAAACAAAATCTCTCAGGAACCTCAGTTTTTGTGATATCAACTTCAAATTTGCGACACAAGTTGGTTAGACGTGGCTTTGTTTTTATAGCAATTTTAGAGTGCACATTATTTTCTATTTTAATCTGACGAGCATCTTCTTTGAAAAGAGACCAACCTTTTAAAGCATTCATGAATTCATGACATCTGTAAACAAATGTTATCACTTTGTCAACAGAAGAAAGGCCGCTGAAGAAACCCTGATAAGAAATGGAGCGCATCTTTAACATGTCTTAATGCAACATGCCATAAAACAGGTTTGTCGTTCTACATCACCTACAATAACTCAGATGAACTCTATGGTCACAAAAAGTAAAGTTTCTCTCTCTTTGTTTCCCTCTTCAGACAGTGCAATCAACGCATAAAGCACTTATACGTCCAGTAAATCAACTTTCCGCCATGACACTTAGCTCGCACTTAAAGGTGCATGAATACTGTACATTTATGTTATTGCTGTACATTTGTAGGTATTGAAGTAGCACTGCATGCACTCAACATTGAACTGAAAACTATTGCATGTGAAATACATTAAGTTTGCAGCACTTTTAGATGATTTCAAAACATGCTTTGGATTGGCGTTCCTGCAAGGAATGTTCCTGTTAAACATGCATTGACTAGTTTCTGAAACATGCCAGGTATTTCAGTGCTGTTTTTCTGCTGTTATATTTAGCTCAGGCCGGACTGGTGAGTTTCACTGACTGAAAGCTGATTAGTTTCATGGACTTATGGGCCACAGATGAGTATCTCTTTCAAACATTTATGTAAAACACGACATTTGTATGGGTCATGGTTGTTTTTAGTTTTACTTTTGGAGTTTCACAACCGCTCTGCATTGAAACCTTTTTGTCCAGTATTTTATAATAAAGATTATTTTGTTTCTATAATTATGACTGCTTATATTTCTCAGTCACTTCAACAATATTTGCTATATTTTTTTGCATTGTCTCCACATAATATAAAAGGTCTTTCCATTTTACTTTATTAATGCAAATTAATTTTCACATTTTGTTTGCTCACATTTAGTAGGATTATAAATTACAAAGGTTGCCACATACATTTCTATAGCAAGTTTTGGGTTTTATAAAAGTCCAAAGTATAAAAACAATATCTATAAAGTGTTATAAACAATTACAAGATGTCCGAAAAGGAGTGAGATAAAGCAGAAGCTTATACTCTAAATAGTTCCAATATATGTTATATATTTTATACACGGATCAGGCATAACATTATGACAGGTGAAGTAAATAACACTGATTATCTCTTCATCACGGCACATGTTAGTGGGTGGGATATATTAGGCAGAAAGTGAACAGTTTGTCCTCAAAGTTTGATGTGTTCGAAACAGGAAAAATGGGCAAGCGTAAGGATTTGAGCGAGTTTGACAAGGGCCAAATTGTGATGGCTAGACGACTGGGTCAGAGTGTCTCCAAAACTGCAGCTCTTGTGGGGTGTTCCCGGTCTGCAGTGGTCAGTATCTATCAAAAGTGGTCCAAGGAAGGAACAGTGGTGAATCAGCATCAGGGTCATGGGCGGTCAAGGCTAATTGATGAGCGAAGGCTGGCCCATGTTGTCTGATCAAACAGACGAGCTACTGTAGCTCAAATTACTCAAGAAGTTAATGCTGGTCCTGATAGAAAGGTGTCAGAATACACAGTGCATTGCAGTTTGTTGTGTATGGGGCTGCATAGCCGTAGACCAGTCAGGGTGCCCATGCTGACCCCTGTCCACCGCCGAAAGCAGCAACAGTGGGCACGTGAGCATCAGAACTGGACCACGGAGCAATGGAAGAAGGTGGCCTGGTCTGATGAATCACGTTTTCTTTTACATCACGTGGATGGCCGGGTGCATGTGCGTCACTTACCTGGAGAACACATGACACCAGGATGCACTATGGGAAGAAGGCATGCCGGCGGAGGCAGTGTGATGCTTTGGCCAATGTTCTGCTGGGAAACCTTGGGTCCTGCCATCCATGTGGATGTTACTTTGACACATACCACCTACCTAAGCATTGTTGCAGACCATGTATGCCTGATCGGTGTGCATATATACCATTAAATATTATATATTCATAGCAAGATAACAAATATACAGTCATTTAAAACAGAATATGCATTTATTTATTGTCCAGAATAATTTTGATTTAATTAGTATTGCTATGGTCTTTGCCAGTTTTGCTTTGATGTATTTTATGTGCGGTTTCCAGCAGGTTTTGTGTTCTAAAATCACACCAAGAAATGTATTTTCATATACTCTTTCTATACTTATGTTGTCAATTTTTAATTCTACTTGAGGGACCCAAATAACATAATCTTTGTTTTGCTTATATTTAATGGCATACAGTTTTAATTTATTTCTGATCACCTCCAAAAGCTGCTGTAAATTGTCCCCAGAACAGAAAATATTTGTGTCATCAGCAAAAAAAAAAAATTTTAGTTTTTGTGGTACTCTGCAAATGTCACTGATGTAGATTATGAAAAGTTTCGGACCTAAGACCGATCCCTGCGGTACACCTCAAGCTATGTTCATGTATGTAGAATTTTCACAAATTTTTACAAGTTTCCTAAATAGCTAGTTTATGTAATAAAATGTCATGATTTATGGTGTCAAATGCTTTCTTTAGATCTATGAAAATTCCAACTACATGATTCTTCTTGTTTATGCAATTTGTAATATCCTCAATTAGTTCCTCCATTAGTGCCAAAGATGTTGATCTGTCTGTCCAGAATCCGTATTGACTGTCAACTGGAAGGTTGTGCGTTTCAATGAAATTGTCAAGTCTTTCTGTAAAAAGTTTTTGGAGGAATTTGGAGAATTGGGGGAGTACAAACAGGCCTGTAATTTGTGTCTAACCCCAGTTTTATATAATAGTGTTACTTTTTACCAGATTTAAAAGACAAGTTATAGATATGAGCTACTGACTCTTCTTCAATAACTTTTTTATTATAATCATATCAATGTTATTCCAATCCATGGAGGATAACATCAACAATTGTAGTTATTCTTTGTAAACCAGTGTTAAAAGGTGTTGCCAAATTGATATTAATTTCTTTAGGTGATTAATTTTATAATGGTAGTTATCGATACACATGGACAACGCTGTTTGTTTTTAATAAATAGTACTTTAATACAAAAAAATCAAAAAATCTAAATTGTTACAAAGAGATTTAAAAGATGTTGTAATGTTGCTGTTTAGAAACCACAGAACCCAGAGCAATGGGAAATATTACATATTCTGATGAGTTACAGCAAAATAAAGTCAGAAAGATCTTATTTACACTCTACTTCCTTTATCTGGATGGTATTATTACCATTTAACCTTATTTACACCTTGCTGCTCTTATATGCATATGTTTATACAGTTAATAATTAACTTCATTCATTTATTGTTGTAATATATCTCTGTTTTAATGCTTCCAAACTGAAGGTAAGTTATCACTGCCCTTCATTAAACAGCACTTATTATGCTTTGCCAGAAATATTTATATCTGAAATTAATATACTATAAAAATTATTTTGTGGAGGATTATACTTCATGACTATCACTACATTGTTCACATTGACTCATGGATCACATGACAATTCAGACATGACCCACATACTTGCAGTGGAGATAAAACTGCAACAACCAGTATTACTAGTTATAAAGCCCTGATAACCCCTTTCACTAAACTATTTCCATGGCAAAAGAAAATATTGCACAATTCATTTTTCTCAAATCCTGCAGTATTAATGTGATAATATCATTAGGATAGATAAAGATGCATGATTTGATTTTAACCCGCATTACAAACCTTCGACAGGAAGTTACATTTTGGCTATTTACAACTCTAAAATTGAAGTCCTCATGTTGCTTAACCTCAGAGGGCAACTGGCAAGCACAATTGGTGACTCCTGTAAACATTCAAAGTACTAAGAAAAAAGAACTGGTGTAACAAGTGTACGCTCCAGTTGAAGACAGCTAGCATGGCTTTAACAGTTATCAACGTTCACAAAATGGTAAACTAATATTCACAGTATGCACTAATCATTTTACAGATCAGCATCGTAAGGTCTTCCATTGTAGGATGTGTTGACGAATCCATTATCCCGGGGTTTGGCTCTTGGAAAGTCCAGGTCGTCGTCCAGTGACTTCTGCGAGTAAGGTACGCTGCTTTCACTGTTGTAGCTTCTCGGTACGGCGACCCTCGGCAGAGGCGTCGGTCTATCCATCGGCCTGTCCGCCGGCCTTCCCGTGTTGGTACGAGGCTTTTCTCCGCGGTTCCGTCCACCGCAGCAGGAGCAGATCCCGATGAACATCACTAAACCGCCGAGGACCTCCATGATGCCTCCGATGTAGCCCAAAACTATGCAGTATCCTACACGAATGTCATCCGCTCTCAATGGGTCTCTCTTGACCGAGGTGGAGTTGAGGCTTTTGAGCAGATAAGTGTACCACGCAACGGGAATAATGGCCAGGACTCCGGAGCAGAAGATGAGGAGTCCGCCTATACTAGCCAGGATCCACCTTGGTCTGTCCTTCCAGCATCTGACTCCAGGAGTTGCCACCACCAGGCCAAGTATGGTCACGATCAAGGACGCAATCATCATTCCTTGAGCAATCGGAATGATCTGGTTGTTAAAGTACGTTTGGTCATTGGTGCGTTGGTTGCACTGTTGCGATCTAGACGTTGTGAAGGTATTGCAGATGTCCCAGATTCCTTGTTCCACCACCAGATCCACAGATTGGCCTGCCAGGTTGTTGATGGTGCGCCAGTTGGGTGCAACCGTACTGGTCAGGTCTAGGATCCATCCGCAAGGTGCCAGAACCATGCCGAATATCAAGATCCCAGGAGTCCGCATGGTTGAGGGTTGAGCTGCTGTCCAAGTCTAAAACGAGTGAAGTGTATTTGGTGCTTAAGAAGAAACATACTGAAACCTGAAGGAGGTGGATCTGTGTGATTAGCATCTGAAGGGCGTGGTGTTGAATGCCTGGTTCAAACTCAGGCAAAACTGGTTTTCACTGCATGCCATGTTTCAGCCAATACCTGGAATACCAGTATGCAAGGGCTAGGGGGGAAATAAGGTATATGGGGCAAGTTGTCAAAAAGAAAAGCTGTTTACAATGGTTATACCCGAGTAAGCCCAGAAGTTCATCTGCATAAACGTTTGTTTGTTCTAGCAGTTTGCCTGTGTTGGTTTCAGTCACCTCTTATCATTAAATGTTTCACATTTTTATCTATATTCATATGCCTTCTCATTTTTGTTGTTTTACATGCTGTAACTTTATACAGTTCATGAATTAATGTCTTTTGGCCAGTTACTTGTTTGATACTTATGCATTAAATACATTTTGTCCAGTTTTTTCTTTCATGGCTGGGTTTGTTTAATACGGAGCCCCTAAGTGATATGAGATGGGAGGAAAAATAATAAGTCAATGCTTTTGCATTCTCTCGCAAATCTTTTGTGTTCCCCCGAGAAACTTTCTGTTCGCTCGCTAAATGTTTGTGTTCCGTTGTGAAATTTTGTGTTCGCTCTCAAAACTTTTGTGTTCAAAGCTTCTTGGGGGAATGCAAATATTCCCTCCATATTTTGTTTCTTCTCCATGTCTCATTAGGGGCTCCGTAGTTTGACAACTGCTTTTTCTTTTTTCATGCTGAGGTAAATTACTTTTAATATAAAATATATGCTTATAAATAAAGGAACTATTATGGAAGCCCATTTCTGCCACATAAGGGGAAAAATGTTTTTGTAAATCACAATTAAGACATGCTAAGTAATATTTATGACTAAGTAAGTAATAAATTAAGACATACAAGGTCGAAATTGACTTAAGAAGTTGTAATTTCGGCTATCTCATTATTTTGTCTTTTTAGAACTTATGAAGTGTCAATGACAGTTAATGACATAATCCCATATAATTTCACATTTTTATGTCCATAGAATTGTATATAAATATCACATTTGAAAATAGCTTATTAATGGAAATGCAAGAAGAGGATAACATTTATTATTAGGATGCATGAAGTAGTGTTCGACATTGTTCCAAATGAGCAATTATTAGCTTCATCATTTATTATATTCATGAAGGCACATGTATGAGCCATAGCTCTTGGGACAGTGTTCATCATCAAAATCATAAAAATACAAGGAAATAAACAGCCTTTAACCATTTGCATTACAATTTATGGATGGACGGACGTCAATTACAACATTACTTCCACAAAGATATTTTACATATGGTTCTGTCTTGTACACCAGAGACATACATTTCTGTACCGTGTGCAGTGCTTGTGCAAACATTAGCTTACTTCAGAAGAATGTGTTTGCTTTTTGCAGTTGGCATAACTAAAAGAGGTTCCTGATAAGTTACTGTATTTACACATTAGAGCCCAGTGTGCTACAAAAAGACATTGAAGGTACAGCCAACAAAATCAAAAGGGCTTTACATGATAAAGTGCAAAGTATAAAACCAAAGGGATGGTGTTAGCGCTATTCGACATAACCTCAAAACCTCCCTTCCCTTAACAGGTAGAACATTTATAATGGTAACCATGATTTCCGCCAAAATACCATAGCAGTTGATGACAATACACTGATAACATCAATGACAATACAGGTGGTAAAACAGATGGTCACCTGATGAATAACAGTTAATCAAAAAGGTCTTTCCACACACACACACTCACATCCTGTTGAACATGAACTACATATTTTTCTCACAATATAACTGGTCACTGTCATTCAAAAAAACTAAATGAAATGTGACCATAAAACCAGTCATAAGTCGCACAGGCAATAGCCAACAATATGAATCAAAATTATCGATTTTTCTTTTATGCCAAAAACCATTAGGACATTAAGATCATGTTCCATTGAGATATTTTGTAAATGTCCTACCGTAAATATATAAAAAATTTATTAATAGTAGTAAAATTCATTTCTAAGGACTTCATTTGGACAACTTTAATGGAGATTTTCTCTATATTTTTTTTGCACCTTCAGATTCCAGATTTTCAAATAGCTGTATCTCGGACAAATATTGTCCTAACAAACCATACATTAATGGAAAGCTTATTTATTCAGCTTTCAGGTGATGTATAAATCTCAATTTAAAAATGACCCCTATGACTGGTTTTGTGGTCCATTGTCACAAATGTTGACTCCCTGCTGAAGAAAAACCCCCAGATAAAACAGCTTAAGCTGGTTGGCTGGTTTTAGCTGGTCTCCCAGACTGGTTTATTAGAGGAGATTTGGACACTTTTTTTTAGCTGACCAGGCTGGTCAAGCTGGGAGACAAGCTAAAAGACCAGTTGAACACCAGCTTGGCCAGCCTGGGAGACCAACTAAAACCAGCCTAGGCTGCTTCTTCTTCTTCAGGGATTGGAAAGGCTGATTTGATCAATCTGATTGGTAAACTCTGGAATTTTCGCGCGGAAGCGATGGTTACATTGGTGATTGTCGTAAGGTTCTTGAGTTCACAAGATTAAAAGTTTATATTTTACAAATCTGAGTCGTAAGGTCGTGCTTTATTCGCCGTGTTTACTGGTCTTCTGTCCTGTTGCGTCTTCGCTCGTGTGAAGTCTATCTCACTGTGTTTGGAGTAATACGGGACGCTGCTGGCGCTGCTGGCGCTGCTCGCGCTGATTACACTGAGCGCTGTGACTCTGTGCGGTGGAGAAGGATCGCGCGCGGACTTCACCGCGTCCGTCCTCGGCTTCCGACCATCACAGCGCCGACACAAACCGATGGACATCACCAAACCTCCGAGCACCTCCATGCACCCACCTATGAAGCCCAGCACCAGGCAGTATCCCACACGAATATCGGTGGATGTGGAGAAGATGGAGGTCATGATGTGAGTGTACCACGCCACTGGGATGATGGTGAGGACCCCTGAGATGAAGATGAGGACACCACCGATCCCAGCCACTGTCCAGTGCGGGTTATCAGTCCAGCATCTAACTCCGACTGATGCCACGACGATGGCGATGACATTGAGAATTAGTGACGCTAGCATCAAGCCTCGCGCGATCTGTATGATCTGAGCGTTGAAGTACTGCGTGTCCTGTTGGTTGCACATAATATCCCGGGATGATGTAAAAGTCTTGCAGATGTCCCATAATCCTTGTTGGAGGACCAGATCGATGGATTCTCCAGGGATGGTGTTGATCGTGCGCCAGGCTGGTGCCACGGTGCTGACCAGCTCCAGAATCCACCCGCAAGGTGCGAGCACCATCCCGAAAATAAAAATCCCAGGAGTTCGCATGATAGATTTGGGAGATCACACACAAAAAAGCCTGCTGGGAATGAATTACTTTGTTTCCGGTGTTTAAAAAGTAGACGGGCAGCAGAAACTTCTGGTGGGAGGATCCCATCAAATCTGGCTATTGTTGAAAGTCACGTGACTGTCGCTCATGTCAACATCAAAACTGCTCCAAGTTTCGACGCCTGTTCTAAGCACACCTGTAGTTCCCCGCCCACTTGGCATTACGTCACCAGTTGATAAATAATTGGAATATGTTGTCAATTTCGTAATTTTACATGGTAGCCTATAGTCTAAGCAGAAAAAAATAAAGAAAAAGTAAAAATAGATATAATTATTATAATATAATTATCTTTTTTTAATCTTTTATTTTACCTTTTTGTTTTCTTTGAATCTTTCTAAATTTCTGTCATCTAAAACTTTGTCAGTCAGTGTTTTTCTTGTTTTCTGTCCACTTCCCAGATAGCAAATTGATTTTGGGCCGAATCAAGGTTGAATTACGGCTTATGATTGACCCAAAATCTGCTTGCCGAAAGTAAAGATCTGGAATTAACATTTCAGCTTTTGGGTGCATTCTGTCCTTAAAGGGATAGTTCACCCAAAGATTTAATTTATGTCATTAATTACTCACCCTCATGTAGGTCCCCCTTTGTGTTGTTTCTCATGTTGTTCCTTTTGTCATCCTTTTGAACCTCATTGGTTCTTGTGGAAGCTCAAACATGTTGCCTAACATGAGAATTCTTGTGGCAGCTCAAACGTGCTGCGGAACACAATAATTAACTTCATTGGTTCTTGCAGAAGCTCAGATGTGCTGCGTAACACGAGAATTAATCTCATTGGTTCTTGTGGAAGCTCAGATGTGCTGCGTAACACGAGAATTAATCTCATTGGTTCTTGCAGAAGCTCAAGCATGCTGCGTAACACGAAAATGAACCTCATTGGTTCTTGCAGAAGCTCAAACGTGCTGCGTAACACACGAGAATTAACCTCATTGGTTCTTGCAGAAGCTCAAACGTGCTGCGTAACACGAGAATGAACCTCATTGGTTCTTGTGGAAGCTCAAACGTGCTGCGTAACACACGAGAATTAACCTCATTGGTTCTTGCAGAAGCTCAAACGTGCTGCGTAACACGAGAATGAACCTCATTGGTTCTTGCTGAAGCTCAGATGTGCTGCGTAACATGAGAATGAACCTCATTGGTTCATGTGGAAGCTCAAACGTGCTGCGTAACACGAGAATGAACCTCAATGGTTCTTGCTGAAGCTCTGATGTGCTGCGTAACATGAGAATGAACCTCATTGGTTCATGTGGAAGCTCAAACGTGCTGCGTAACACGAGAATGAACCTCAATGGTTCTTGCTGAAGCTCTGATGTGCTGCATAACATGAGAATGAACCTCATTGGTTCATGTGGAAGCGCAAACGTGCTGCGTAACATGAGAGTGAACCTCATTGGTTCTTGTGGAAGCTCAAACGTGCTGCGTAACACGAGAATTAACCTCATTGGTTCTTGCAGAAGCTCAAACGTGCTGCGTAACACGAGAATGAACCTCATTGGTTCTTGCTGAAGCTCAGATGTGCTGCGTAACATGAGAATGAACCTCATTGGTTCATGTGGAAGCTCAAACGTGCTGCGTAACACGAGAATGAACCTCAATGGTTCTTGCTGAAGCTCTGATGTGCTGCGTAACATGAGAATGAACCTCATTGGTTCATGTGGAAGCTCAAACGTGCTGCGTAACATGAGAGTGAACCTCATTGGTTCTTGTGGAAGCTCAAACGTGCTGCGTAACACGAGAATTAACCTCATTGGTTCTTGCAGAAGCTCAAACGTGCTGCGTAACACGAGAATGAACCTCATTGGTTCTTGCTGAAGCTCAGATGTGCTGCGTAACATGAGAATGAACCTCATTGGTTCATGTGGAAGCTCAAACGTGCTGCGTAACACGAGAATGAACCTCAATGGTTCTTGCTGAAGCTCAGATGTGCTGCGTAACACGAGAGTGAACCTCATTGGTTCTTGTGGAAGCTCAAACGTGCTGCATAACACGAGAGTGAACCTCATTAGTTCTTGTGGAAGCTCAAACGTGCTGCGTAACACGAGAATGAACCTCATTGGTTCTTGTGGAAGCTAAAACGTGCTGCATAACACGAGAATGAACCTCATTGGTTCTTGTGGAAGCTAAAACGTGCTGCGTAACACGAGAATGAACCTCATTAGTTCTTGTGGAAGCTCAAACGTGCTGCATAACACGAGAATGAACCTCATTAGTTCTTGTGGAAGCTCAAACGTGCTGCGTAACACGAGAATGAACCTCATTGGTTCTTGCAGAAGCTCAAAGTGCTGCGTAACACACGAGAATTAACCTCATTGGTTCTTGTGGAAGCTAAAACGTGCTGCGTAACACGAGAAGGAACCTCATTGGTTTTTGCAGAAGCTAAAACGTGCTGCGTAACACGAGAATTAACCTCATTGGTTGTCGCACATCAAGTGAACATGCTTGAGCTTCCGTTTACCACAACTGATGTGTGATTGACTGATGTGTTGATGAATGTTTATATGTGAATAAAAGCCTAAATTCAATCTGTTCATCATATAAAGCGATTGTGTTTCTTTAGAAAATTTGGACTAAACTAGTTGTACGATGTCTTTATGAACTTAACTGTCAATGGAGGAACAGAAAGCTCTCAGATTTCATCAAAAAGATCTTCATTTGTATTCTAAAGATGAACGAAAGTCTTACACGTTTGGAACAACATGAGGATGAGTAATTAATGACAGAATTTTCATTTTTGAGTGAACTAACCCTTTAATTTATGCTGCATCAAAACTCTTTAGCAGTGTTATTATAGTTATAACTAACTAAAACTAAAACTATTCATCAAAAAACATTTTAACTTGAAATAAAATAAACACTAATTCAAAATATTCATAAAAACTAGATTATAGTAGTACCTAAATGATAAAATAACACTGCTCTGTAAAGAATTCTTGCATTTTGAACATTTCACAGTGTTGGCACATTGTAATATTCTGTCCATGGTAAGGTTGTTGCATCATTTTGCATATATGTTGAAACACTCGAAACCATGAAAGCATGTTCGAAATGATACTCTTAAACTACAGCTTCTCACAGAACACGCCCCTCAATCACTGTCACACTGCTTTCTGTTTAGAGTCATTGATTAAAAAATAAATATTCTTAACTCTTTCACCACATTAAACCAATAATGTGTTGACAGAATCAATGTGTTTGATATATTTCTTTCCCCTTCCCAAAATACCAGCTTAGTATAAGTTGGTTTGCTGCTCTAGGCTTGTTTAAGATACAGAATCTGGCCTAGTCCGGTGTTGAAAACCAGTCTAAGCATGGAAACCGACTCAGCTTAGACCAGCAAACCACCTTATGGTCTTTTCAGTGGGTTTCTTATTCTGTTTTGTACTATTACTGATAACACTGATATTACTGATACTGATATCATCACCATAACAGTGCATTTGTGAGTTGCAAAACAAAGTCAACATGCCCTTTGCTCCTACTGTGCTCCACCTGCCCCACCTGACTCTCTACATGTATTTTGACAGATCATCATGGAATGTGGTTTGGAATGAGGATAAACTAAGTAGTCTCAGCATACATGTAATGATGATATGACAACATGTTGTTTCCGCCTGGAGTCTTGCTATAACTATCATTTGTACCTAAAGCTGTGCATTATCTTACAATAAGCTTATTGGAGAAACAATGGGGACAAGAAGGATCTGTAATTGTATGCAGTGGCAATGTATGTAAAACTACACCAATGTTTATGGAATAGTATTATATTAAAAAGCTGAGCAATAATCACAGTGATCCTATTATTATATAGCGAGTTAGCATTTTAGCACTTCCGGTTCCATCGTCCTGAAGTTAATGGGTTTTTTGAATGGGGTTTTGGTTAAATGGCTGAAATAAGGTCTGTGGTGAACAAAAGCTCAAGAAACTTTCTTGTTTTATTCTACGACATAAAATCCATGCGTATTACCCCACTCATGATTTTTTGAAGCTGCTATGTGTCTTGAAAAAGGCGTTTGCTAGCAAGTGGCTAAATGGGACTACAGAGGCTTTCGGGAGATTAAACGCCATCACGCCGAAAAGGTAAACTCAGTCCACTTTTACAACCTTATTATGCTCATAATTGTGCTCTTATAAATTATTCTAACTCAAACGTTCTGGGAAAATGTTTTTTTAGATAAAAACTGAAAGAGTGGTCGGAAGCTAGGTGACGTTGAAGTCGAGAGACCACGGTGTAGTCCGTTTATCTTTAACTTTTTACTTCTGGCGATTATATTTAGGCTTCAAAATTCATAAAAGTTGCGTTCATCTGTGAAAATTATCTTGAAGAACAAAACGTGTAAGTATATTAAACTTTTGTTGATCAGAGCTTGTTTTTGCGATGATCCAAAAGCCTATGGGGAAATCCTATTGGGTTTTTATTGAGGGAAACAGTGATGCTACCTGCCAGTTGGCCTACAAAGTGACGCCATACCTACTCTGTAGTGAATTTGTATAACGGCATCTCGAACAAGCGCAAAATGTAGGGCAAGACTTGATTTTATACTTGGGAATTGATTGGATGGTTGGATTGGTCGATCTCAAGTGAGTGACAGGGTATGGTCCCGCCCTCATGCCAGTTATCATGTCATCATCAGAGAAGAGATGAGCTGCAAGAGGAAGGGAGGTTATTTTTTAAATAAGATTATAGGCGGCACATGAATTTAAAAAATAGTGATGTGCACGGATAAACAATTTATAATAAACACTGGTATTTCATAAAAAATATAAATTGTCAATTTTGATTTCATGGTGACTGTAAGCGCACAGAGGTCTCAGTGAATCTTCTATGATTTGCTCCCATCTAGTGGTGAGTTTTGGCCATTGCATGTCATTGGTCTCTTACGAAAAAATGTTTATAATTCGTGCCATTAGCCTACACTCCATATACAATACCTCGCTTTTTATTTTGCCAAGAAAGCACATTTGCCCGCCTGTTTATTTGCTCGTCTGACATGGCATTATTAGAAGAGGTCACAGTATAGCGGAGGCGTGCACGCCTGCGCGCTCACGACCTGTGCGTGTGAATTTCCTTCTTGTCACTCACATGTGTTGTAGTGCAAGAGAACGTTTAAACAGTCGCAGCGTTAGAAACGAAAGAGGAAGGAAAATGAAGATGTACTTTTCAACGGTGGTGATATTAGCAGGTATGTTTATAATGGGTACTGTCACACATTATAGTGTTCACTTAGCTACTTATTATAAGTTATCAACAAAATATATGTATTATTTGGCAATAATTATTTTACGGAATTTTAAAATTAATTACATGCTGTTGTAATTAATTAGCCTATAGCCTACATGTGACACCTGTAATATAAATTGTAATATTAAATATTAGGCTTACCATTCATTTGGCGTCACTGTATGTGTAGCTCATGCATGTTACTTTAGTTTTTATAAGGTGTAATAAAGGTAATGATTTGAATTTAAACGTACTGCAATGTGCAACTACTGCACATAAAGCGACTCCACGTAAGTGTTTCCTGTTTAGAAGATGTAGTTTTGGTGCAAGAGGTGGTTATTATTGACATTATGTATTGTGCGTAAGTTAATGTAGACTTTTTGCTTGTTTTTGTGTGTTGTGACTTGAAGGTTGGATGATTGGAGGCAGCACGGCTGACACATCGACAGCAACAGCAGAAACTACAGCATCCCATTCATCGACATTGACATCTACATACACAGCATCAGCTAATATCACTGAGGGAAACACGAGTCAATCTTTCTCCACGGTCGTCAGTACAAGTGAAACAACAACTGATTTCCCTTTGACTTCCACCTCGATCACTACGAAACACTCTACATCAGCTCAGACAACATCAAATACAACCTCCAATACAACCTCCAGCGATAATAATACTACCTCCTCAGCAACTGAGCTCACCACCGTAGTCAACATTGCGACCAACGCATCGACCACATCGAGCTTGGTGACTGAAACTCAGACAACATCCTCTTCAGAGAGTCTTACCTCAACGAAAACAATGCTGGGAAGCACGACAGCGGTTGTTACTAGTGCCAAAACTACATCTACGCCTACGGTAACGACTAACGTTACTAGGCCTACAACTAAACCGGTGCTCTCTTCTACTGAAGAGTCAAAAACGACAACCAAAAATCCGGTAACATCGACAACACAACACGAAACCAGTGTTGGAGAAGAAAAGAAGGACCCGGGGGCCTTGAGCTCAGGTATGAGTGCATATTTTTTGCAACTTGTGTAAATATTTCATTGTATCATTAAAACCACCAAAACCCACCAATTTATCTAGTTGAATGAACACAAAGTTTTGTTTTCTGACCTTCTGCTCCAGATCTTAAGTAGGTCAAGGGTGTATTGTATTTCCTTATAAGACTTTATCTATAGTTTCCTATATGGTTTTCATAAACCGGGTCAGTTCAGGTAAATTAAAATTCAAACTTATTTATTGAGGCTAACGACTAAAGTAATTACATTTTAGTAGTTCACTTTAAAATAAAAATTACTAGGGGTTTAACGATACCCTCATGTCACGATTCGATACATATCATGATACAACATTATTGCGATTACACCATGATTACACAGTTGATTAAAATGCTAAATTTGGTATTACGTTGGAGCTAGAAATTAATAGGCTTGGACTTTTGGCATCAAGACCCACAAATATTCCCCCATTGCATTATTATACATTATACATATTCATTATTATATATAGTAGTTTAATGTAGTACTGACACTAAAACTTTGTAAACTTTTTTTTTTTCCTCATATAGTAATTTTCATTGTGGGTGAACTATTCACAATACATATTAACACTATCCACGATTACATAATGCATTTTTGTATTGCGGTATATTGTGATGCGGTATATTGTTACACCCCTAAAAATGACCCCATGATTTACTCACCGTCAAGCCGTTTTAGGTGTATATGATTTTCTTCTTTCTGATGAACACAATTCAACTTACGGAAAACTACGTATCAACTAGAGAGTTTTGAACTGCGAGATGCGTTACACTTTTTGCGTAAGTTGAATACAGAAGGCGGTCTGGCGGAAGCTAGATATTTTACTTTATAAAGTTTTAAATATGAATATTTTTCTTACAAAACCCCATCGATTCGCTTCAGAAGGCCTTTATTAACCCCTTGGAGCCGTGTGGAGTACGTTTATTATGGATGGGTGTGCTTTTTTGCATTTTTGCTCAATGAATTTTAACTGGTGTTACAGTGATTTTTAGTGGATGTATGAAGTCAGTGCGGGCCATGACATTCACATTTTTAAGTGTGTCTGAAGTATCTAAATTCATTCACTGTATGCAAAAAGAAAATTACACTCTGCTGTAGTTTGATTTGTCTTTTCAGTATACCTTTTTTGTACATGATTTTTATGTTTAGCTTCATATGAATTATTAATAATACAAACAATATAGTAATTATTCTTAATATGCCTAAAATAGCTTTCATGACTGACTATATGTCAGATATGATTGAGCAAATTAAATCTTTTCATTATTCCTTTTTAGGGAGTGTTGCTGCCATCGTAATTGGCTTCCTTGTCATTGTATTAATCTTACTTGTTGGAGCGTACTACTTCAAAATGAGGTGAGTCAAGAGAATAAATGCAGATATTTGTAGTTATCTTCCTTTATTTTTCTTCCAAAGCATTTTATGGTGAGTCCCACAGAGCTGATAAATGTTATATATATTTTAAAATGTATACATATTTTACAGATTTTTTTTTTTTCAGGATAATTGGGTTATAAATTTCATTAAAAAAAAGTTAATTAATACATTTCATTATGAACAAAAATGTGAAAAATAAAAAATATAATTTTCTTGAATTGTACTTAAATCGTAAAGTATTTATACATACATCATAGTAGTATTTATTGTAGTGAGTTTAATATTTGCTGATTGTAGCAAACTATGAATGAGAAGGACAATATTTTGCATTACAGTAGTTGGGAGGGAATGTGCTTAAATCGCATGAAATGTCACAAAAAAAGTCTAAAATTCTAAAATAGATGCTATTTTTTTCATGCAAAATATATCATAGTTTTGTCTTAATTTTGGGGTGAATATTATAATGAGTTAACCCTTTAATGTTAAATCAAATAGTAGGCGATAACAGAGAGTAAATTCACATTTTATTTTCGCAATTATTGCTAAATGAATTGTCAGTAGCCTTATGATTTGTTTGTGTGTTGCAGACGTTCTTCTTACGGACGCCTTTTGGATGATTCTGAGCACAGCACTGTGGGGAATTTCCTCAACCCGATGTTTGATGGCTAAAAAAGGAAGCGTTCATGAAGAAACATTCATTTCTGAGAAGTAACCTAGACGTATTTCTTTAGCAATGAATATGGTAGCATCAGATTCTGTATTTTGGCCTGAAAATTGGCACCTCAGTCTAAATATAGATCATACGCTGAGCAGAATCATCAAGAAGTTTTTAGAATGTACATTCTTAAAGGGATAGTTCACCCAAAAATGAAAATTCTGTCATCATTTACTCACCCTCAAGTTGTTTCAATCCTGAATGAATTTCTTTCTTCTGCTGAACACAGAAGAAGATATTTTAAAGAATGTAATGGAAGTCAATGGGGCCAATCAACTGTTTGGTTACCCACATTATTAAAAAAATATTTTTTTGTTTAGCAGAAGAAATAAATTCATACAGGTTTGGAACAACTCAAGGGTGAGTAAATGATGACAATGTTCATTTTTGGGTGAACTATCCCTTTAAAAACAAAGGTTCCAAAAGGGGGCTCTCACAATGATGCTATAGAAGAGCCAGTTTTGGTTCCACAAAGAAGTGAACATTTCATAAGGGTGTGTTTACACTTGGCATGTTTGGTTCGATTAAAACGAACTTGAAACTAACTGCCATCTGAACCCTGGTGCGCACCAAACAAGCGGACCGAGACCGCTGAAAATGAACCGCTTTCAAACAAACTCTGCTGTGAGTCAACTAAAATATGAACACAGCACAGACAAAAGACATGTAAACCAACCAAAACCGGGACATGATGTCACAAGATGCGATCCTAAAAAGGACAGAATGCTCAAGCATACCTGTTTTTTCAGAACCATGTCTCCTCGCAGCAGATCTTCGTTTGTGTGTGTGACGGAGGGATTCCTGCTGCTGCTTTGACTCCTTTACACATTTTCTAACCTCTTCATGAGTTCTCAGCTGGTCAAAATACCATCATATGTAAGCTACGCACATACGCATTTAGCCCAGAACACAGCATTGTTTTGGATGTTCAGTAAGTTCCGTCTCGAAATATACGTAATAAAAACAGACTGTAACAAAGGTTCTCAGAACAAGGAGGAAGAAGACAGGGTCTTCTGGGACTGGGACCAGTGGTTTTTATTCACTGCACTCTGGTACATACAAAAATAAAGTGGCGCTCACAGCGCTCCTAATAAAGTCATTCAATCTCAATAATACGTTCCACTACCACGTAGGCCACCAGTCTCCAGTCTGTCTCTCTCTTCGTGCAGACCTCGCTAAACCACGCCCCCCCCTGCCACACCGACCAATCAGGTTTTGAACATATTTAGGTTCGGTGTTAAAATGACAATGTGTATGCTAAGCAGATGAGGACTAAATGTTTTTTTTTTTTTTTGGTCCAGACCAAGCGAACTGAACTACAAGTGTGAGCACACCCTAAAAGAACCTTGTTTTTCTCAGTGTGACGAACATTTTTAAAAATCTAAAGAACCTTTTGTGGAATGGAAAGGTTCCGCGAATGTTAAAGGTTCAACATGGAACCCTCAATGCCAATAAGGAACCTTTATTTTTAAGAGTGGCAAGACTTTCTGTAAGTATTATGAAAGCTGGAAATGGAGATTGTTAAAGGTGCAGTGTGTGAGGGTATGAGGATCTATTGACAGAAATGCAATATAATATACATAACTATGTTTTCAGTGGTGTATAAAGACCTTACATAATGTACCGTTATGTTTTTATTACCTTAGAATGAGCCATTTCTATCTTACATACACTGCGGGTCCACTTACAGTGAAATTGCCATTTTGCACCGTCATGTTTCTACAGTAGCCCTAAACGGACAAACTGCTCTACAGAGCGCTAGCTACTCTCTGCTCTCTCCGACGATGACATTTTTGTCCTGTCGGCCACCGTAGCTTCTCTATTTGCTTCAAAAGGGAGGGGTGAGTGGTTGGTAATTGCAATTCACAACCTCACCACTAGATGTATATCTATAGATGTAAATTCACACACTGCACCTTAAGTGATGTCTTAGAAATGTATTTTTTTTTAGTTTGTGAAATGTATTGTCTAATTGTATATTAATAACCATATTAATAACATTAGCTGTAAAGTTTCTTAAATCAAAGCCTCACATCTCAAACAGGCCACTTGCGTTCATTATTGGTCTCTAAGACCAATATCCTTATCATTTAGTATAATTACAGCTCTGCCCTCAGCTGTGGCCTCCACTATTCATCTGAAGACAGTCTCTATTTTAACACGAAGACCATTTAACATTTCTGTAGCTTTAACAATAACAGATTTTTTCCCCCTTGTCATTGTAATGGCAGGGATCCGCAATCAGCATGCAATTAAGCATTTAAACAGTCAAGACTGTTATTAGAGACTTAAAAATAAGCCATCAAGCAAAAGGAGGCACATTAACAAAACATCTGGTGTTCTGGTGTTTGAAATCGGGTTCAGTAAGTAGTGTGGCAGGTTGTTTTGTTTGCATCCATGAATTTATTTTTGTATGTTTAAAACCACTCTCGTTGTTTCCTCTCTTAGTTTTTTCTTACCTGTTCAACAGCAACCACTGTTTCCTGTTTTTGCAAAAGTTCTAGTTTCAAAAATGGCACAAACCACAGCAGCAGTCTAACTCACTGGTCTTAAAAAAAGCGACTGATTGTAAAACTGCCAATGTCTATGAAAATTCATATTAAACTTCATTAATATATATATAAAATTAGATTTGATATAATAGATTTTTTGCATGTCTTAAATGCTTTATCAAATCAAAAGATTTCCTGTGTGTTATATTCTTTTTACTGTGATTTAATATTTTGTGTCACTATCCATGAATATAGAATTATTAAACAAAAAGGTCAAAAAAATTATTGCACAACCACCAAATAGGTGGCAATGTGCATTACGTAGGTTATGTAAATCGTCATTAAACAAAAGAAGAAAGAAGTAAAATGGCGCGCTTTTTCTTAGTGTCTGTTTTCACGGTGAATCATCGATTCGTTGCTCTGTTGAGAATGTCTTGTGTGTTAACCGGGAACATACTCTGAGTTGTCTGAACTTACTCCGGGACTCGTTTTTGGAACCAGCATACCTCGAGTAAGCAAGGTTTGGGTTAATCAATCGAGAGTTCAGGGTATATGTGACGGTAAGTTAACCTTGCTTTCTGGAATACCCCCCCTGATGTAAAGTCTGATGTTTTTTTTGTTGTTGTGAGACATATACACCGATCAGTCATAACATTATGACCACTGACAGGTGAAGTGAATAACACTGATTATCTCTTCATCACGGCACCTGTTAGTGGGTGGGATATATTAGGCAGCAAGTGAACATTTTGTCCTCAAAGTTGATGTGTTAGAAGCAGGAAAAATGGGCAAGCGTAAGAATTTGAGTGAGTTTGACAAGGGCCAAATAGTGACGACTAGACGACTGGGTCAGAGCGTCTCCAACACTGCAGCTCTTGTGGGGTGTTCCCGGTCTGCAGTGGTCAGTATCTATCAAAAGTGGTCGAAGGAAGGAACAGTGGTAAACCGGCGACAGGGTCATGGGGGGCCAAGGCTCATTGATGCACGTGGGGAGCGAAGGCTGGCCCGTGTGGTCGGATCGATCAAACAAACAAGCTACTGTAGATCAAATTACTCAAGAAGTTAATGCTGGTTCTGATAGAAAGGTGTCAGAATACACAGTGCATCACAGTTTGTTGCATATGGGGCTGCATAGTCGCAGACCAGTCAGGGTGCCCATGCTGACCCCTGTCCACCGCCGGAAAGGATGAACTAGTTCCTATTTTGTTCTTTCAATGCAAAGACCATGCAGTTTGTTCCCTCTCAAATATTGCTGTGACCTTGAATATCAGAATTCTGACCTCATTTTACTAGAGGACAAACAATCATTGTGTGCACTGAACTTACATTCACATATTAAACATATAACATTCATATAACTGATTCTAAATCTGAAGAAATTAAATCTGGCAGACCTGCACTGTTTGTTCTTAACTGCACCTTGCATGTAATGCATTATAAAAGTGATAAATAGAGATGAAATTGAAAACTTTCTCCCTTTCAGATCAATGATCTAGCATTTTTAACATTATAAACCAAATCTCATTTGAGCCTAATTTCCCTTTCATTTCAGCAATCTGTTGAGATAAGCAGACAGGTTGCTGTCATGCTGTTCTCATTCAGCTGCACAGTGTTTGTGTGATGCTCACGAAGTGTTATCATGAGTGTTTTTCGGTGTGCTCTTGTAATAGGCTGTTAATGAGTGGGCCTGTCATTAACACACAGCTGAGAGCTAATTGCTGTGATGATTGAATATCAAACTGTGCTCATCAAACCCCATCATTCTCTCTACTTCAACACCTCTTAACATTGAGTTTATTTTAGCCTTTACAATGCTTCATAATACTATTATTATTTTAAAATAATTTTTGAATATTTATATTTTTTACCTAAACTTAAACTTACCTTTTCATAGTTTACATAATTATTACATTTACATACACAATCACAGGTATCCAAATCAGTGTTCTATCTTTATAAAGTAACACTCATATTTTAAATATTTCTATCGAGAGTTTTTATATTATTTTAGCTGGGCAAGGTTTTTTTTAGTTAGTTTTAATGTCATGTGGGTCAATAGGACAAAATTAACCCTGACCAAACCATATATCCAACCAAACCCAATCTCCTCTATTTAGTTGGCATTTTTTATTGATTTATTTATTGAATATAGTACAGAAGGAACAATAATTTCACTACAGTGTTATTTTACACCAGTACTGTCCCCAGCACCGAGCCCTGAGGAACACCACAAGTGATTAATAAAGCAATTTTTTAGTGTTCCAGAGATATAAGATTTTGTTGCAAAAACTCATAACTTTTGAAAACATGGTTTTGTGTCATTATGTTCCTTAATTTATGCCGATTCCGACAATATCTAATTTGTCTTTTTCCAACAATGTGACTGTCCACCATAAGCAAATGAAAAAAAAATTTTTTTACTCTTAATAATTTTTCCTTAATTTTGTCGTTTGGATGTTGTCATGCCCAAAATCGGCTCAGACAATATTTGGACTGAGCCACACAAAAATGACTGAACAGATTTTGATATTCACTACCGCTCCCAAGACATTCCTCTCCGAAGTTGACCTTGCATATTTGTTTTCTTATGTTAGTTAGCTTAGCATGCTAATTGGTTACCATGCTAACCATTTGCCATTCTTTCTAATGTGGCTCTTCAGCTATCAGGTAACTATAAGCATTAAGTTAGCTTAGCATGTTAATCTGGTTAACATGCTAAGTAATGCTTTTATGTGCTCATTCTCACACTGAAGGCTCTCCTCGGCAGCCTGGTGAATCAGTGTCAACTGAGTGGTGCAATCTGTTAAGCCTCCTGCCCCGAAGCTTTTAGGTCGTGGGTTCGTATCCGGTGTGGCACATGCCCAAACTGCAAGAGGTACTGTAGCCAGAAGTGGTGCAAAAGTTGCTTCTGTTTCTGACATTGTGTCTTTCTGATAATGATCTTATCTTAACTTATTAAATATAACATGTGGTGCATTTATATACAAAATCTTCAGTTTGAGTTGATTTTCACTTGGAACTTCGGCATCTGTGTGAACACACGTTTTTCCAGTAGCACAACAAGATGAGTGACAGGCACCTGACCCAGAGACAGGTTAGAGTCCTGCGTGGGACAACTTTATAAAATTGTGTGTAATGTTGTGTCATTTCAATTCCTTTATGATCCGGGCAAGCGTAGTACTAATCCTTCTTCCTTTTGGATTAGAAATAAGTGTTTAAAATAAATTTATGCTGTTTTTGCTCTTCCTGCTCTGCATTGCGCTTCCACCCCATTCAGGGGCTTTTGGCCCCGTATCGCTGCTTGCAGCTTTATTTATTTAATTAATATAGTACAGAAGGAACAATAATTTCACTACAGTGCAATGTTACACCTTTTATTGTGTAAAACAATATGGTCAAAATAATTGGACGAAGCACACTCTGGCTCATGTGATATAGCTTAATTAAACCTTTTTAGATACACACATAAAGTAAATTGGAAACAGACCACATTATTGCACACTTATGGTATATTTATTTAATAAATGAAAGAATGACTTTTTTTTTTTTGTCAAGTGTCAGCCTGAAATATACATAATTAAAAGCTTTCATCTGTGCCATCTGCCATTGAAGCTCTTGAAGTAATGATTCAGGCAGTTTCAGGGATTTGTCTGAGGCAGACTGATAACAATTGGGGGCAGTGTGTAGGCAGGGTAGGATGATGGGTAGTACGGGTAGTATTGGTAGTATGGGTTTTGGTAGTTAAAATAAGGGTTTGTAAGGACGTTATCAGCTCTTGGAATAGGGAAGAAGATATTCCTGGTGATGGGGTCTGTGTGAGCAAGTGGAGAACCAACATGCTGCTGACCCTAGATCAGTAAACACAACGTTCACAGAAAGATGTACAGACATGTAAATACATTGTTTTGGAATGTTGTTATGCAGAAATGATTTTCTCACCTCACCAGTTACTGGCTCAATATCTCCGCCTGCGTCTTGCTCCACCTGTATGAAGACAGAGAATGTTGTTCAGAATGATTCTATTTTAAAGGATTAGTTCACTTTAAAATGAAAATTACTCCATGATTTACTCACCTTCAATCCATCCTAGGTGTATATTAATTTACACAATCAGAGTTATATTAATAAATATCCTGATGCTTCCAAGCTTTATAATGGCAGTGAACGGGGCTCACGAGTTTGAAGCTCAAAAAAGCGCATCCATCCATAATAAACGTACTCCACACGGCTCCAGGGGGTTCATAAAGGCCTTCTGAAGCGAATCGATAAATATCC
This sequence comes from Rhinogobio ventralis, assembly GCA_039654625.1. Classification (NCBI taxonomy): domain Eukaryota; kingdom Metazoa; phylum Chordata; class Actinopteri; order Cypriniformes; family Gobionidae; genus Rhinogobio; species Rhinogobio ventralis. Next base: position 16,177,784 of record CM077215.1, on the reverse strand, counting down.
ATATTTAAAACTTTATAAAGTAAAATATCTAGCTTCCACCAGACCGCCTTCCGTATTCAACTTACAAAGTGTAACGCCTCTCGCAGTTCAAAACACTTACGCTACATCCTTCATCATATGTCACGTCAGTTATGCTTTTCCCATGTTATCGTTTTCTGTTGCTGAAAAATTGATTAACACTTTTGTATTTTCACACATTGATTATTGCAATGCTTTTCTGGCTGGGGTCTCAAAATCTACCTTAAATAAATTAGTCAGTTCAACATTCTGCTGCTAGAATTCTTACAAGGACCAGGACCAGGACCAGGACAAGCGAACGCATCACTCCAGTTTTAGAGTCATTGCACTGGCTTCCTGTCAGGTTTCGGATTGATTTTAAAATTCTCATGCTGACTTACAAGGCCCTACATGGTTTGGTGCCTCATTACTTGTCTCAACTTTTAACTGTTTACACTCCTAGACGTGATCTCCGCTCCTCTGATTCGGGTCTTTTAGTTGTTCCTCCTACCCGTTTGCGCTCTATGGGTGACCGGGCCTTCTCCACTTGTGCAACTAAACTATGGAATGCACTTCCCATTGTGATCAGACAGGCTGATTCTTTTACTGTTTTTAAGTCTGCTCTTAAAACAAATTTGTTCAGAATGGCTTTTATGTGGTTTTTTGTGTTACATGTATGATGTGCCTTTATATGTTTATGCTTGTAAAGCACTTTGAGATGCACTTTTTAAAGGTGCTATATATAAAATAAAGATTATTATTATTATTATAAGTTGAATACTGAAGGAGGTCTGCCGGAAGCTAGATATTTTACTTTATAATGCGTTAAATATGGATATTTTTCTTACACAAACGCATCGCTTTGCTTCAGAAGGCCTTTTTTTAACTCCCCAGAGTACGTTTATGAGGATGGATGTGCCATTATAAAGCTCGGAAGCGTCAGGATATGTATTAATATAACTCAGATTGTGTTCATCAGAAAGAAGAAAGTCATATACACCTAGAATGTCTTGAGGGTGAGTAAATCATGGGGTAATGTTAATTTTAAAGTGAACTAATCCTTTAATTTATGTTTAATCCATTTAACCTATTGATTTTTGTTTTGTTTTGTGGAACTTACTGGAGTGCTGAGACAAAGACCCAGGATAGACAACACTACAATGACTGTCTTCATCGTTAAGTTTTACCCTAAAATGCACAAAACACTTTTAAAGCTTCAAAATAGATTTTTTAAAACTTTATTAAAAATAGTAATAATAATAAAAACAACAATTTGTATTATAATAATATCTTTGTAAAGTGCTTCACAAAGCATAAAGAATAAAAAAAAAGGAAAAAAAAGCAGACAATACATTCATACTTGAGAATAGACTATTCTGAAGTAAAATCAGCAGGGCAGTGGCGTGGCAAATTTAGTCATGTGTTGTGTACAAGATAACCATATGACCTAAAGCTGTCCAAAAGTATAACTGAAAATATGATGACCACTTTAACGATTAAAACAATATCTGTTTTATCTGCATTAAGCTGGAGAAAGTGGTATCTGTGAAAACAGTACTGGCCCCAGCACTGAGCCCTGAGGCACACCACAAGTGATTAATGAACCTCAAGACAACTGATATCGTACAGCTATTCCAAATGTTTGATTTGACAGCAGTGCCGTCCCAGTTATTCTGACACATTGCCTCTGTCTGTCGATTAGAAATTTGTAATCAATTGTGCCAAAAACTGTGCTCAGATCAAATAGGCAAACACTAAAATTATACATATTAAAATATCTTTTACAAGCATAATCGCTAGGCCTACAAAGATAATAATGACATGTTTACATTTCAGAGTTGGCTAGCACCAGTGTTGTTTTAGTATCATTGAGACTTTATTATAGTTTGTATTAATACTTTAAAATTAGTTTTTTTTTTCATATATTTTTTGTATTAATTTTTATTTTTTGTTAAAGTTTTAGTAATTTTGCTGTTTTGTCATTTTTATTAGTTTTTTTAATGTCTATATAGTTGTTATTAATTTTATTTTAGTACATCTATTTAAACTAAATGGAAAGTGTGTACGTGCCATTTGCTGCTCAAATTGAGGCCATCTAAACATTATATCACGCATGCCTGATAAACCAGTCATTGAGTGTTATAGATAATATACAGTTCTTATCTGAATGACAGTCATAATAATTCATAGTCCTTTGCAGATATCACGTACTGTATGCATCAAAGTTACAAAGTCCTGAATACCTGACTATTGAAGAGGAATAAATGCAAAAGAATTGTAAACTTACCATCAAGTGAGAAACAATCAGTTCTGCTTTAATGTGGCAATAGATACATTTAAATACCTTATGGGTAGTACATCAAAAATCTGTCCAATCAGATTTTACCACACATGTGACCACAGTGAAATCATAGCAGAACTAATTAAATTACGACATCTTGAATATTCTAGTCAAAACACTAGTAATTCAGACATTGTTCAGATATCACATTGTCCAGAACCAGATAAGTAAAAAAAAAAATACTAAAATGATTTCCTGAAGTTTATAGTAAAAGCAATTTTACATCTTAAAGTGAGAAGATTGTGACCTTCTTGTCAAGTCTAGACATCATTACGGTCTTGTTTATGTCTCCATAAACTGCAGGTGTATTTGTCAAGACTTTCCTCAGTAATTATGGAAAACCACTGCTATACTGTAACTACAGCATCTTTGCATTCCAACGGTCCTATGTAATGTGTTTAATTCACTTGATGAAACTATACACTTGTCTTTTACTTGCAGGGAAAACTTTTTTATTTCATTGATGTGGTACAAAATACACTGAAATGCTCTGCGTCTGAATGATTATTTAAATCATTTAGGTAACACTTTACAATACGGGTGCACTAATATGCATTAATTCATGCTTAACTAATGCACAGATAATCATGAGTTAATGTATGACTCATGAAGAACTAAACCATTTATTAATGATTACTGCATCAGCAACTAATGAACATTCTACATGATTAATGGATTAAGTAATATATGAATTGCTATGAATTAAATATGACATAATGTATTAATTCCCTAATAACATATTAACTAATAATGTAAATTAATGTGTTAATTACCAAAATGGGTCAAATCCATGCATTTCAACTTCCAGTTGTCTGCTTTAATTAATCATTAGCTAACGATTTGCAAAGGTCTCATTATTTTATGACTTTACTTGTTGAGGCACATGACTATTAACTAATTGTTAAATAATATGTCATTGTGGTTATGGCTTTTGAATTAATTTTGAATTAGTTCATACATAGTTATGTGCCTCAACAAGTAAAGTCATAACATAATAATACCTTTGGAAATCGTTAGCTAATAATTAATTAAAGCAGACAACTGGAAGTTGAAATGCATGGCTTTGACCCATTTTGGTAATTAACGCATTAATTTACATTATTAGGTAATATAATATGTTATGAGGGAATTATTACATTAGCAATTCATATATTACTTAATCTATTAATCATGTAGAATGTTCATTAGTTGCTGATGCAGTAATCTTCAATAAATGTTTTAGTTCTTCATGAGTCATACATTAACTCATGATTATCTGTGCATTAGTTAATGTACACTCACCTAAAGGATTATTAGGAACACCTGTTCAATTTCTCATTAATGCAATTATCTAATCAACCAATCACATGGCAGTTGCTTCAATGCATTTAGGGGTGTGGTCCTGGTCAAGACAATCTCCTGAACTCCAAACTGAATGTCAGAATGGGAAAGAAAGGTGATTTAAGCAATTTTGAGCGTGGCATGGTTGTTGGTGCCAGACGGGCCGGTCTGAGTATTTCACAATCTGCTCAGTTACTGGGATTTTCACGCACAACCATTTCTAGATTTTACAAAGAATGGTGTGAAAAGGGAAAAACATCCAGTATGCGGCAGTCCTGTGGGCGAAAATGCCTTGTTGATGCTAGAGGTCAGAGGAGAATGGGCCGACTGATTCAAGCTGATAGAAGAGCAACTTTGACTGAAATAACCACTCGTTACAACCGAGGTATGCAGCAAAGCATTTGTGAAGCCACAACACGCACAACCTTGAGGCGGATGGGCTACAACAGCAGAAGACCCCACCGGGTACCACTCATCTCCACTACAAATAGGAAAAAGAGGCTACAATTTGCACGAGCTCACCAAAATTGGACAGTTGAAGACTGGAAAAATGTTGCCTGGTCTGATGAGTCTTGATTTCTGTTGAGACATTCAGATGGTAGAGTCAGAATTTGGTGTTAACAGAATGAGAACATGGATCCATCATGCCTTGTTACCACTGTGCAGGCTGGTGGTGGTGGTGTAATGGTGTGGGGGATGTTTTCTTGGCACACTTTAGGCCCCTTAGTGCCAATTGGGCATCGTTTAAATGCCACGGCCTACCTGAGCATTGTTTCTGACCATGTCCATCCCTTTATGACCACCATGTACCCATCCTCTGATGGCTACTTCCAGCAGGATAATGCACCATGTCACAAAGCTCAAATCATTTCAAATTGGTTTCTTGAACATGACAATGAGTTCACTGTACTAAAATGGCCCCCACAGTCACCAGATCTCAACCCAATAGAGCATCTTTGGGATGTGGTGGAACGGGAGCTTCGTGCCCTGGATGTGCATCCCACAAATCTCCATCAACTGCAAGATGCTATCCTATCAATATGGGCCAACATTTCTAAAGAATGCTTTCAGCACCTTGTTGAATCAATGCCACGTAGAATTAAGGCAGTTCTGAAGGCGAAAGGGGGTTAAACACAGTATTAGTATGGTGTTCCTAATAATCCTTTAGGTGAGTGTATGTTGTAATGTAATGTATGTTAATGCATATTATTGCACCCGTATTGTAAAGTTTATTAACTGTTTTAGTACTTGTGAATATGTAGCAAGCCCATTTTACAGTGCAAAAAAAAAAACATATTATTTCAATGACAGATTTGAACCACTAGAGGTCAGCATCTCTCTGAGATTTTTCACCTCGTACACCGTCGATCACATACATTCAGCTGTTAACTCATAGTTTCATATACAAAAACAGATCACAGACACCAAACTGCTTGACACCAGTCAGCACAAAATATTCACAATCTACAACATATCAATATCAAGTCTTGAAGAAAGAAAGAAAAATACATATTCCTATAGCCATGATACTGTTTCCACCTGAGCTAATGGAGGACCAGTGAACTGATGACCCTAGATCAGCAAACAAAAATATATATATATATTTTTTCAGGATTCAAAATAAAAAACATGAAGCCACTATAGGCTAAGACTTTTCTTGAATGCAGAAATTATAAAACTTTGCTCACCTAACCAAAGACTCAGAAATATTGTATTTTTTAATCAGTAAACCTAATGATTTTAGTGGCAAAAACAGTGACAACACTGCAAACGGATGTCTTTATCTTTTGGTTTTATCCTAAAAGCACACATGCAATATCAGATTATGACAAATACTTGCATAAAATGTTGTGAATTTACAATAAATAATCAGGTTTTGTGTAATCCTGCTATATGCACATTTCATGTTTTTATTCGGAAAAACATACAATTCATTATCCGATCAGACTGTGTGACCACATTTTTTTTATGAAATAATCACACACCTATTAAAATTGCAACATCAGCTCATTAGGACTTCCCAATAAAAAGTGTGGAATAAACCTCAGACTTTTGGTAAACCCAGATATACCTGCTACACCCAACAAAATATAACCAAAATATGGCATGTTTACAAATGTCTTTACGGTTTCTATAATGTGGTACATTAATTATCATTGTGGATCACGTTGAGTAACTAACACGTCGTCCTTATGTTAATATTAAGAGTTCTTTTAGATCTTATCATGAGGAATGGTTGAAACCATATCTGATCTAGTTTAGACAACTGCTGTCTCATTTATGGCTCCATAAGCTGCAGGTGTGTTTCAGTTTCCTCACCAATGACAGAAAACCACTGTTGTAATAGGACTAAAAGTAATAATTGCATTCCAAGGTGTTATTATGTGTTTAATTAACATAATGAAAGCATAATTCATCATTTTGTATTGTTTCTTTTTTAATTAAAGACATGATGGCATAGTCCTCGTCTGATTGGTTGGGAAAATAGTTTATATGCACTCAAAAAGATAGTTACTTGTCATTTAGGTTTGTTGTCTTTTACCCTCTTCCATAACTCGGTTTTTCAATTTATTTAAAAAGGTGAGTTCAATTTCACTTTGCATGTATTGTTTGTATGTTAACAATGAGTTCAGAAACCTTGGATAAATATAAAAGAAAAACGTTCTTCTTTTGATTCTTGTCTGTTATTAGAGATCCGTTCATGATGGCTGTGATTCTAGTGCTGGGGCTTGTATTCTGCGCACTCTGTTCTACTGTATGTCAGCAACAAAATAATTTTTTTGAGTATTTGTTTTTGTATTTGTTGTGTTTGAGCTATGTTGTGTGTGGTTATTGATCATCATTTGTTTTCGAAAATTTAGCATGGACAGGGCATGCAACCAGGAGATGTCCCTATAAATGTTGGTGTGAGTATATTTGAATTCCTTCATAGCATGCAGATATATTTATTTATGTTTATAACCAGTGTTGGGAGTAATGCATTACAAGTAATGCAAGTTACATAATCAGATTACTTTTTTCAAGTAACTAGTAAAGTAATGCATTACTTTTAAATGTACTTTTTTGAGTTACTTTTTCAATTAAGTAACAAGTTACTTTTTCCCAATTATTGACTGACTGCTCTCCTGTCCCTATGTTGAGAGAAATCATGAGTAAGTGCAGAGGAACATGATGCTTATTGTAGCTCTAGACTAAATGTGAACATTTACTCATTTCACTTCCACAAAAAACGGTTTCTGTATTCCTCAAAATGAATAAAAACAGTGAAATGCAAACTCAGAATATGATGCAAACCCACAATAATTAAATATGTTAAATAATAACTAATGTCTTTGCTGCTGACTTTTGATGATCCAATTCAACCATACTAATAAACATCACATTTGTGTTTAATTTTTAGTTTTTATTGCTGAAGAGTGCCAAATTAGTTTGAGATGTGTGTATAAGTAATGCAATTCTGTCAGGACCACTATCGTCAAAGATGATTGACAAGTAGCATATAGTTTGGATTGGCGGTATGGTTCTGTTCAGGGCAAAAACTCCCTGCGAATCCATGCAGCCTAGCATGGATGAGAGCAAGGAGAACAGCAATAACCCCCCTTAGGGTAAACAGAGCAGAACCAACATAATGTATTGGAGATATCATTCATGTCAATATTTAATGTACAAAATAATTTGGGAATTATTCAAGGGGAAACAGAATACTAGGGGTGTAACGATACACCAATGCCACGGTTCGGTTCACATCATGGTTTTGGAGCCACGGTTCGGTTCAGTTCGGTTCTGTTTGCTGTGGAGGTAGGGTTCATGGCAGGGCACCAGCAATAATAATACTAGATTCACTAGCTCTCTGTGCTGTAACAATGTCCCCTATATATATATATATATATATATATATATATATATATATATATATATATATATATATATATATATATATATATATTCTATATTCCACAAAAATGTATGACACACACACACACACAAGTACTGTACCACTTTACTTAAACACATAAATTGTATGAATATGACTAATACTGATGAATAAATAGGCCTATAAGGTAAAGCTATTAAATAGCAGTTTTTGTTAATACAATAAAGTAGCCACCACACTAATTTAAAAATATACAAAATAACATAAAGTGAAAATAAAGTGGCATTGTGGGGTTATGGAAACAACAGTTACCACTGAAAACTACTCCTGATGAACATCATACCTGCATGCCTTCCCAGCTAACACACTTTATATTAAGTGATATACAGCCGCATGCGCACGTGTAATTAAAGAGTGTGCGCTACGAGCACAGTATAACGGCTGGCAGGACATGAAAGTTCGGTTTTCTAAGGTGAGAGAGACTTTTTGTTTCAAGCTACGAAAACGACACCGACATATAGACTTACAACATAACGGTTCGGTTTGAATATCGTTACACCCCTACAGAATACCAAATCCTGTCTGGACGAGAGGAGGAGCTGGGGATGGAGGAGGGTAAATGAGCTCTGGAGAAACGCGTATTCCTATAGGTAGACGTGATCAGCTGACAGTCAGCTGATGCGAGCTTGACTAACGTGACCTGCTAGAACTGACGCTACGCTTGATTTAGTTACTTTTTAGGGAGTAATGTAATATTGTAATGTATTACTTTTAAAAGTAACTTTCCTAAACACTGTTAGCTAACATGACATTTGATCTAAAGATTATACTAGATTATTGCATCTCAGTGACGTAATCAGTTAATTTAGCATGCATATACTATCAATAGTTGCGTCCCAAGTGACGCACTATACACTATGCACTTATAGACTATGTAGTCAACTGTGTAGTGTATGCATTTTATAAGGTTATTTTGTCATTCAACATCGGAGTCGCTTCACATCCATTCATAAATTCCCTCCCGTGGCCACATGGGATAGTAAAGTGTCCATCGAATGTGCACTTCAGAATCTCGCCGATTTCAGAGGCAGTTTTCTTTTTTTTTTAATTAAGTGCATAATCAGAGTATATAAAAAAAGTGTACTTTTTCTATCTGGAATTTTCAGTGTGATCACACTACTCACTATTCATACTACAAATGTGAACTAGGACACACCTAATGTTTTATCTAATAAAAGCTTGTATTATGAGCTCAAAATGATACTTGATCAAGCATAAATTTGCTTTTTGAAACAAAAGACCTCAATATGTGTATGATACAAAGAAGCTCAAACTGTTATACTTTAATTTTGTTCCATGACAGAGTCTGAGATTCATCCGACGTCCTTTACTCAGAAATCCATCAACACTTTGACCAGTACATACTATTATCCTTCTCCCAGACTGGAATACTTCAGCCCCTTCAGCCAGAGTCGTCTGGACAGCTTCCCTTATGGCTCTAACTTCTTCCCGCATTATAACCCGTCTCTCTATAACCCTCTGGGTCCTCAGGTGTACACACATTATCCTTACCTTAGTGGAGGTCAGATTAACCCACTGATCATCAGCGTGAGAACTGTGTAGAGAACTCCGCTTCAGAAAGACAGAGAAATTAATATAAAATGTAATATAATTAAAACTTAAAGTAGGAACAATTAAATTGAAATTCTGTATTCTTAAATTGTATTCCTCCTGATCAGCTGTGGTATGGAGAATATTAACTATAAAATGAATTAGACTATAACTGTTATTCTTATAGTTATTAATATATTATTCACTTTTTAAAAAAACCAACAGTGTAATATATAATGAATAATCTAATCTTAATATACTTTTAATTAATATAGTCAAAGTGCAGCCTCAGTATGAGTCTTTATTTTTATAAAGAGTTATTGAGAGTTTCAGACTACTTTCTCAAACATCTTTCGTGTTAAAATATATTTTTAATCATTTAACTATTTTCTTATTTACAAATGTACTTTTATGTTGTATTCGTTTGATTATGTGTGCAGCCCTTCTACTTCCTCTTGCCACCTACTGTACATGCTAGTCACTGCATACTTACAGTGGTTACGCGGCTAACAAAAATATGTTCTAAGAATGTTTTGCTAACGTTTCCATTTAAAATTCTGTAATTTACCCACCCTCAAGTTGTTCCAAACCTGTATACATTTCTTTGCACACAAATGAATATATTTGGAAGAATGTTTGTAACTAATCAGATCTCAGGCCCCATTGACTACCATAGTAGGAAAAAAAATACTATGGTAGTGGTAGTTTCTGCTTGTTACAAATATTTCTCCAATTATCTTCATTTGCGTACTACGGCAGAACAAAGAGATTTATACAGGCTTGAGGGTGAGTAAATGATAACAGAATTTTCCGTTTTGGGTGAACTATCCCTTTAGGTTATAAAACATTATTTCTAAATGTTCTCTGGGTGTTCAAAAATGTTTAGTTTTTTTAAATGTTTTAAAAATGTTTTTTTTCTCTTTGTTTTGCAAACGTTAAAGCTACACTGTGTATTTCTTCGCCGCTAGTGGTTGATGACGCAGTGAATGAGCATGGAATCATGGAACTTGTTGTCATACCAATAGATCTAATAATGTTTATGGATGAGTGAAGGCATTCATGTTTTTTTAACATGACTGTGGTATGAAGCAGGGCGCGGTTACTAATAAGAGACAGATATCAGCACCACATGCGAGTCCCGGGGGATATAAAGAAATGAGGACATTTCATTCTACCGAACTACCTGCAAGTGCTGAATTACTAATACAGGTCAGTTTATTTGACGAATTAAAATTGTGAGGAAACGCATTGCTGTTTCACTTGGTCTATGTAAACTGCATTTGAGTGTGTTGAAAGTTATAATGTTATTATGTGTGTTAGTTTGTTGGCTGTATGAGACTAGCAGTAACTAAGCTACATCAACATTAGAACATCATACTGATGATATTCTAATATTTCATTGTGTTGAGCTACATAACATTGATTCGTTTTATGTACATTTGCTCACCTGTCTAATAAAGCACATGCAAGAACGGCATCTCTGTCAAGTCGAAATTTGTTGCAAAGCTCTCGCCATCTCGAAAACGGCTCTTTTGATTTCTCATTTTGTTCCAAAGTCTGCGTGCCATGGTCCATAATGTTTGAACAAAACTACAACAGCGTGCCGCTAGACGTTAAGCAGTTGTCCACGTCTGTTGCCATGGTTTCTATGGCAGTAAAAGCGGAAACCAGAGGGAGACGCGGATATGACGCCATTGACAGGCGACTCCCTCACACGTCCCGGTTCCTTGGTTATAATCACATTTTTCTCAAGATTTTCAAATAGTTGGAAACATTTGGGATATTGTAAGTACTCAACTGAACAAAATATATAACACTGGCCCATTGGTTTTAGGATATTTTAATGCAAAAATCTTACATATTGCACCTTTAAAGGGGAACATTGCATTTTATAATGTTGCAAACATTAAGGGAATGTTACTTTTGATTGTTCTCTGAACATTCTGAATCTTTTCAAAAAACATTATGCGAACATCCAACTAAATGTTTCAGGTAAAATCATTCCATGAACAATGTATAAGTAATGTTTTTTGTGATAACTTTTTGAGAACATTATTAAATACCAGATAACTTTAAACTAATGTTTTATTGATGTTACATAAAAAAAATTGTGTTCATGCCATGACATTAGCTAAAGTTCTGAGAACTTTCTTTGCTCTTTGTTCGCTGGATGTTTCCTGCAGGTAGATGTTACATAATCGATTATTTCTTGTTTGTAGATTTAACTTTCGTCCAGAAACTTGAATATAGATTTTAATTCCGTGCTTGATTGCGATTCTACCATCATCTCCTCCTGTAATGAAATCAGAAATGCATGTATAGAAAATAGTGGTTACACTTTATTTTACAGTACATGCTCTTATATTTACAGTGTAATTACCCAAGAAAATACTGGTAATATCTTACTTACAATGCTTTTGGGAAACACAGCCCAGGACTGTAAAATAAAGTGCTACCAAAATAGTTGTGTAACATGCTTCAAAATTCACTCTTGACCTCTTAAAGATCTTTTAAAAATGCATGGTGCTGAACACTTTCAACATGTTTTTTGTTGTTGTTTTTTTTGCTTTTTTTTTGTAATGCAGTGTTTCTTTTTGAATGTGGTCTGTGGTGATATGAAACCACCAGCATTTCGGCTTATTTTTATGATACTCTGTAAAGATATATGCCTAATTGTTTTGAAAGGCTTTAAAGGGATAGTTCACCCAAAAATGAAAATGATCCTATAATTTACTCACCCTCAAGCCATCCTAGGTGTATATGACATTCTTCTTTCAGACAAACACAATCAGAGTTATATTGAAAAATGTCCTGGCTCTTCCAAGCTTTATAAAGGCAGTCCAAAATTTGAAGCCCAAAAAGTGTATCCATCCATTATAAAAGTAATCCATACGGCTCCAGGAGGTTAATAAAGGCCTTCTGAAGTGAATCGATGGGTTTGTGTAGGAAAAATATCCAAATTTAAAACTTTATAAAGTAAAATATCTAGCTTCCGGCGGACCGCCTTCCATATTCAACTTACGAAGAAAGTGTAACGCCTCTCGCTAGATATTTTACTTTATACTTTTATTAACCCCCTGGAGCCTGGATTACTTTTATAATGGATGGATACACTTTTTTGGGCTTCAAATTTTGGGCTGCCATTCACTGCCATTATAATGTTTGGAAGAGCCAGTAAAAAAAAATGTATAACTGATTGTATTAGTCTTAAAGAAGAATGTCATATACACCTAGGATGGCTTGAGGGTGAGTAAATCATGGGGTAATTTTCATTTTTGGGTGAACTATCCCTTTAAGAAATCTAGATATGAACTGCTACAGGGCAGAAATATGAGGCACTTGAATGCACAGACAAACTGGACAAGTGGCATTCACATCTGTACCTCCAAATTTAATATAAAAAATATTCACAAAGTCTGATCATGATGCTGATGTGTATGTGTCTATGATGCATTTTTTCCTATACTGATCTGCGCATCTACCACACTAAATGTGTTTCACAACAGTAAGTGCTATGAAGAAATCAAGTTGATTATTTTCAGTCTCTGATCCAGTTAACCACTCCACCTATAAAGTGTGTCTTGGTAGTGGTTTGAGAAAAATGTCTTTGTGGTAAATGAAGATTTCACATAAGGTAACAAAACATGATTAAACCGAGCTCAAATACTGCTAGTGGTTCACTTTCCTCAAACAAGCAGTGACGTTTAACCAGCTGGTCTCTGTGTGATTTATACTGGATATATGAAGCCTTCAAATTCTCACAGATCTTCTATCACATTATCCGTACCACTGACGTTTGACATTCAGAAAGTGTCACAATACTCTTTGTCTTCATTTTCAACAGTATTTCTATTGTTTTATCACTTAAAACCTATCAAACTAGTTGTGCTGTCTGCCTTTAAAATAAATGGCACTTGGTTGTTTTATAACACAATGGCATTCAAACAGTTTTAGGTGTGTCTTAAGTGTCCAAATATTTTTTTGAGGCCACTGTATAAAAATAATATTATGAGATCCCTTACGAAAAATAAGTATACATCAAGTTAATTTTATGAAGTATACTTAAGTAAAGTTCAAGTATACAGTACTGTGCAAAAGTCTTAGGCACGTTGGTATTTTCACACGAAAAATGTTTTTAAGCCAGTTATTTATATCTTTTACTGTAGTGTGTCAGTAGGAAATATCAGTTTTCATTTTGCAATTAATTGTAATAATCCAGTGAGATTTTTATTTATTTATTTATTTTTATTTTTATGCACAAGAAGTCTGATAGCAGCCGGTCTGATCTGATCTCACCATCATCGAGTCTGTCTGTGATTACATGAAGAAACTGAAAAAAGACTAAATCCAGTAGAACTGTGGCAACGTCTCAAAGACACTTGAGGAAACCTTCCTGCAAAACTACATGAATAGGTGTAGGAATAGATGCAGGTGACAAAAGCCGTTTTAAACGCAAAGGGTGGTCACCCCAAATATCGATTTGATTTAGTTAATAGAAGTTAATTCATAAATAAAAGCTATTTATGTTATTATTTTTGACAGCATTCTCACTTTAAAGCATTCTGACAAGTGCCTAAACTTTTCACAGTACTGTAGTTTTGCAGGAAGGTTTCCTCAAGTGTCTGGGAGACGTTGCCTTAGTTTTTCTGGATTTAGTCCGTCTCAGTTTTTTCTGTTTCTTCATGTACTCGATGATGGTGAGATCAGATCATACCGGCTGCTATCAGACTTCTTGTGCATAAAAAAAAAATAAAAAACTGGATTATTACAATTAATTGCAAAATGAATGTTTGGAAATGTAAACTGATATTTCCTACTGACACACTACAGTAAAAGATATAAATAACTGGCCTAAAAATATTTTTCGTGTGAAAATGCCAACGTGCCTAAGACTTTTGCACAGTACTATAGTTTTTAAGTATACTTGATGTAGTAAATATCAGTGTACTAGAAGTATACACTTGTTGGCCCACTTTTTACCCCCTGTATCTCAGACAAGGCTTAAGCTATGGGCTGTTTTAACTGAAAGCAGCTTGCACTGACATATCTTAAAATCTGTCAGTCCCATTGTTTTGTCTCAAGATGCACCAGTAATGTTTTTTTGTAAGGCATGTTTATAAAAGCCACTTAAATGGTATGAAACCAGGCCTTAGTGTATAAAAGTATACTTTTAAGTATACTTTAAGTGTAACAGTATTAAACTTTAAGTACACAAGTTTATAAGTTATACTTTTTTTTTCGTTTGTACTGTCTGCAGCTGTACTACAAGTGAGGTATACTGATAGTTTACTGGTCAAATACTTGTAGACTTTTAAGTTTTCTTTAAGTGAACATAACATCATACTTATATAGTTTACTATTTATATATTATTTTTGCACTTTAAGTATACTACTATAGACAACTGAGGGACTCAAACACAACTATTAAAAAAGGTTCAAACATTCACTGATGCTCCAGAAGGAAACACAATGCATTAAGACCCGGGGGGTGAAAACGTACTGAATTTGAAAATCAAGGTAAATTGTACTTAATTTGTCTTCCGGGAAACATGCAAGTATCTTCTGTAGCTTCTGAAGGGCAGTACTAAATGAAAAAAATGTATATTTAAACAAAATAAGAAAAATTTAGACCTCTTCATCCTGTTCAAAATTTTTCAGATGGATCTCAAAATCATACAGTCACTGCTGGAGAGCTTTGAGAGTACAAAAAACATACACGTACGAATCCATATTAAACCCTGCTGCTTGTGACGACACATTGATGTCTTAAGACACAAAACGATCGGTTTGTGCGAGAAACGGAACAGTATTTATATATTTTTTTACCTCGAATGCGAACTATGTACAACAGCCTTTAGCATGCGATCACTTCCGGTTAGCGAGGTCAAATGTACACAATATGGCGTATCTCAATCGGATACAAGCGGCGGAAGTCATCTCTCGCATCTCTACGCCATATCGTGTATTTTGACCTCACTTACCGGAAGTCATCACGCAGTGAACGCAACACGGTTCACGCACAAACCGATCGTTTTGTGTCTTAAGACATCAGAGTGTCGTCACGAGCCGCAGGGTTTAATATGGATTCGTATGTGTATGTTTTTTTTACTCTCAGAGCTCTCATACTCTCAACTGTTCCCATTGACATGCATTATATGACTGGCAGACTGCAACGGTTGGAGTTAAAAATCTTCATTTGTGTTTACTGAAGAAACAAAGACACCTACATCTTGGATGCCCTGGGGGTAAGCAGATAAACATCAAATTTACATTTTTGGGTGAACTATCCCTTTAAGAATGAATGTGTCCAAGGAGACAATACAGCAAACTTTTCTAGTAAACTATATAAGTATGATGTTGGAATATAGATCCATATAGTCATATGGATTATATGGACCAATTTTATTAAAGGCTACTTTTGGGTCATTTTGCATACTCTCATTTGAATAGGTCCCTATGTTGTAATTGCATAGAGAAGAGCGACCAGTGCAAATTCTGAAGGAATTTATGTTGCATGGACATACTCAGTCCGTTTAAATCTAGACTAAAACACATCTATTTAACCTGGCATACACAACACATTATCTATTTCTATTATTCAAATCAGTTAAATGATTGTTAGGCTGCATAAATTAGGTCAACCGGAACCAGGTAGGTTCCGCACAGACTCTATGACCAGCTTCGTCTCCATACTGGCGTGATGAATCGATCTTCAAGCAAAAACAACTGAATGAATATTTGAATGCTACCGATCCTGACTGTACTGACGCTGCTGTGAGAACTGAACTGAGCTGGACGCTGATATTTTTGAAATGAACTGAAATGAACTAATTTAGTATTTGAGGATCTTTCTAATGGAACTGAATCAACCCTAAACTGACTTCAGCTTCAACAGCCAAAATGCATCATTTACTTTACATGTTACCATTGTAAAGCTGCTTTGAAACAATCTGTATTGTATAAAGTGCTATATAAATAAAGGTGACTGTCTTGGAAGACAAAAAGTTATTATTTTGGGGGTGAATTATTTCTTTAAGACAAAGTTGAGACTGCCAGAGCAACTTGAAGACACTTTACTAAACCTCACCACACCGGTCGTCACAACTGCGTCAAACGAGACTGGTTGTGTAAATGAGTTTCCTCTAAACACCATGTTGTTTATGTGTGTTTTACCTCAGTGCCAACCTGTTATTGCATTAACCATAATATAAGATCTTTTATTGAGTTTTGTTAAGACAGTTTAGAACATTATTCTGGGCTGAAATTTTGTCTCATCAGTAGTTTGTTCTCTTGTTGAACCATAAAACAATAAATACTGAATTCTTCACTGCAATATTTGATGTCTCTTCTTATTGGAGAACAGCAAATGTTTACTTTAGAATTGGAAACATAATAAGTAATATTGCATTTATTAGTGAGAAATGTGCTTGTTGCCTATTAATAAATTCAGGGAATTCAGTTACTGCTAGAAAGACTGCTTTTGTAACATCACAGTGTTTCTCAGCAAATTTAAATGTCTGTGTTGAAATGCCCATTCTGTATTTATTTCATACTTATAAGCTGCACATTCACACAGTGTACTAGGAACTTATAAAGGGTGTAAATGGCACAATACAACCTATTAGTTTGTTTTATTTTTAGCTAATTAGTACATTGTTAGGACAGAAACGTATAAAGGGGCTATAAGAAAAAAATAAGACAACCAATAAAGACTTTATAAATAGCTTGTAATGGCATACGAGTCTAGTCAATTATAAATGCAGTTATTAGTCATTAATTACTTAGTCTTATTTCTGATCCTTAAAGTAGTGTTCACAAATTTGGTTGGTATTTTATGAATGTCAAAAAAACACAGTTTAGTATGTTTTTTTTAAGTGTCCTCATAAACCATGTTTACGTTGTAATACCCATGTCATTATACACATTTATGTCCTCATAAACCACATATACTTGTACACACACATGCGCACGCACACACACACACACACACCTCATTTTTACAACATTTTAACAGTGTTGGTATTTAACACTGTTTCACGAGTTCACATTTACAAATAATCAGATAGTAAATAGTATGCGTATTTGGCGTGCTGTCTGAGGAGAGGGCTCCGAGCTCGGTATTTGGCCTGAACCCAGAGTACTCCCCCCGTATCTCTGGCTAGGAAAGTAACCAGTGTGAGGAAGACGGGGTGGTGGAGGGATGCTGAAAAACTCAATGAACAATTGGTGAGTTGACTGGGTATTTATATAGTCCTTCACTTGTGCTGATTGGGTAGACATGTTGATTGCTGATTGCTGATTGCTGACAGCTGGTTAGAATGACATGATGATTGGATAGGTCATTTGAACGTGTTCCTCCCGAACTTTGTTAATAAAACATCATTTGTCATTTACCAGTAAGTATAACGTATGTATACTAGAAGTAGAAGTAGTAATAATAAAATAAAAGCAAAAGCTTGTATTATCATTTCATCTGCGTCCATTGCAAATCACACAATTTTTATTTCCTTTTCTGCCTAAGCTTTTCCGGGTCAGTACGTCTACCTTGGGTTGTTTCATCAAGTGTATAGTGTAAATGCATATATCGGATATGGCTCACTTTTAAAAGAAGATGTAAGCCGGCCGTCAAAACAGATATAATCAACCATTCGGAACTGGGCATCGTAAATTCGTAAATGCAGCCACTGTCTGAACATCAGGCAGAATCCTCACACACATTGGCTGCCACCTCTGTAGATATGCTAGTACAGTGTAGTAGTGTATTTGGTGGTGTGAGAGCGAAAATTTGACAAAACACACGTTTTATTGTACCTTACCATGTCAGATGATTTCATCCATGTGGAAAATTACATCTGACAGTTTCACATCCTCAGTCATCTTTTAGGTTGGTGAAGTATCTGTCTGAGCAGCTAAACCTGTTTGCTCTGGTCGTATGAACGGTTGCAATCGCTCATGCGATACCAAAGACAAGAAATCCCATGGTAAAATCTGCATATCCATCATTATGGGTGAGCAGTCAGATGTCAGATATCGTGCCAATGACATCTTACAATGAACAATGAAACATTGTTTCCATTGAAGTATGTGATACATGCCACCGATCATGTAGGCCCTTGATGTAGGCCAGCGGTTTTCTTAAAACCAGTGTATCTATTCTGGTCTTTATGTTACGGGCAATGTCTGTATTTGGTATCTCTGGTGACTGAGGGTCTGACCCGTTTCAGGAATGCAGTAACAGTGTTTACTCATTTAGCCCAGCTTCCAGAGAATAAACATGTACTTGTTTAGTAATTACTTAATTTGCTCATACAACCAAACTAATCAAGAGTTACATTTTGTAGAAAGAGAATTGTCAGTTTGAACTGTAAACATGAATGATGCTCAGAAAGTTTACTGGCCAGTGCTGCATCGTCATGAAAGTTTAAGCCTAGCCAATGTAAATATTCAAGCGTAAGTCAACTTCGTTATTTACGTGCTGTGTGGTAAGTCACCTTTCGAAATTGGAACTTGCACTGCATCAGTGTTGTTGCTATAGGAATGCTCCTTGTGAGCCGGTGTCTGAAGCATGTGTGCTAAACGCCAATCTTGATTGGCTACTGAAGTCAGGTGACGTCATAGGAATGCCAACTGACTATATTGTATAAAGGGAGTCTATAGAACACATCAACAGTTTCTTTGTCTTCAGGAGACTGTTTGTTTGTGTGTACATGTGCTATAAGTCTGTGTGGGAGAACTCAATGTAGATATAAGAAGTGTGCGGTTTCGTATATGAATGATATATCACACCAAATGACACTCACAATCTCTATGTGATGTGTCTTGGAGCGGAGCATGCACGGTCAGCCCTCAAGGGGGCTGATAACTTCAGAAAAAAACTTCTCACCCGAATGGCTCTATTTTTGGGAGCCAGACATCGGCATCATGGCATTTAAGGTTGTGGGGTTCGCAGATGGATGGCTTCTACCGGTCATAGAGAGAATGTTGCTTGGCCGCTCTAGTTCTGAGGAACTAGATGTGACAGGAGTTGAGGCGGATATTTTGTCTGAGCCCGCCTCTTCCTTGTCACCAGCGTACAAGGAGTTACTGGATTTAATGATATGTACTACCACCAGACTGAATCTAAACTAGATGGTGGAAACTGGACGGTGGCTCCAGGCAGGCTAGACGAGCTGATCCTTGAAGGTCACAAACATTCATGGTGGTGATGCAGGTGTACCAAGTTTGTATTTTTGAGAAAATGATCCTGAGAAAATGATCCTGACATCCTGATTTTGCAGAGTTAGGTGCGTTCCTAGGTCAGCATATTTTATTGATCCAGAATCAACATTCTTGTCCAAAAATGTAGTCTTAACCCTATACCTACCTCTAAACTTACCCCTTCCCATAAGTTATCCCTAAAAATGGTGCAGAAGCACCAAACCCTGATTGTGAGCCTAAAGTAACTGTAAACCTGTTCCTCAAATCTGAATGGTTGATAGAAATGTTGGAATCAACATGGATGTTGTTCCAGGAAAATATACTTGGTGAAATCAAGTTCTGCTACCAAGTTGAACTCTTAAGGAACGCTGACTTCAGAGGGGGTGTGAAAAACCAGACACAGTCACAGAGCTCCACTGCACCCCGACCTTTCCCCAAGAACTTATCTATTCTGAAACGGTTCATTTTCTGATGCATAACTCAGTGAATACTTGCCACACAGACATGAGAGATATGTCTTTAGAAAGCTACTTTTTGTCTACTTTTAAATAAAGTTGATTTATATTTATGTAATCCGTATGAAACCCACGTGAGGTTCAGTTTCTCAAGTCTTGCTCATTATCTTTAATGTGACCCCACCCATGTGCTGCGCAGCCTTTGACACGCAAATCATGCACATTTGAGGCACGCAAACCTGAAACTGCCCCCATGACAAAACATGTCTTACAAATTTTAAATATATTGTTTTATGTGAGCAGGATGATTTTTACATCATAATCAAAAATTCTAGCCTACGTGATCCAGTTTTCAAAAGTCTTGTGAACAAATATACAGTATGGGTTTTATGGCCTTATTTCAGTGACATTTTTTTCACAAACCACACATAAACATCATTTTCTTAAAAATACAAACTTTTACATACATGCTGCTCACATATTATTGAAGCAGAGTTTGTGCTGAATGCAGTGTAATCAGACTTTAGTTATGAATATAAGTAACAGAAATAAGCACTGTCAGTGTATGTCAAAACACCTCAAGGGCCCAGAAAACACCTCATGTATAGGCTTATTTTCAAATCAGGTTTTATGCTGTATTTATGTTACATAACGTTAGTTCATATAAATGTCAAAATGTATTCAAATGGCTATTTTAATAATTTGACATGTAACATTATGCATTTCAGTTGTTAAACCCAATTTATACTTCTGTGTCGAGTGTACACCTTAGCTACGTCGTAGGCTGTCTGCTGCACGTGTAGCTTACGACGTACACCTCTCCAAAAATTTAACAACGCGTCAATTCTACGCGGACCAAAAGCGCTGTGATTGGTCTGCCTGAACCCCTCCCTCAGGGATACACATGCTCCCTCTGCATGTGTAACTGCGCGTCACCGGGGACAATGATGCACAAGTATAAATGAAAATCGGCGCGTAGCCCACGGCGTAGAGGCTACGGCATAGGTCCGACGCCGAAGTATAAATCAGCCTTTAGTTTGCAGTGTATATACAGTATTAAAACCAGTGATCCATCGAGTTCCCTCAAGCTGTGTTTGGAGAACTGGAGCGTGTCCAAAGTCACAGGCCATCCTTTGTGTGTGGATTTGAGATATACAGTACAGTAAATCCTGTTCATAAGTATACATAGAGTATGCTTAAGTTCTGAAACTTTCACAAGCTAAACACGTAGCAGACGATGTGATTTGTCTAAACAATGCATTGGGGCAGCGGCGTTGTATAATTTACACTCTTGTTTGGATTACTACACATTGATTGTATAAGGGGTGGCCTTTTGTCCCACTGGGGATGAAGAGGATTAAGTAAGTAAGACAAGATTGTAGAAGGGATTTAGCAAGGCATTTTGAAAGTTTTGGTAGAGACACGGAAGTAGCAAAAATGTACTTATTGTCACGTCATCTACATGGGAATTCACTGGACCAAGCCCTGGTTTACTCACATCCATCCAGTATTTAAGCCACAGTATCACAGATGCCAGAGTAATACAGACTGTGACATTACAATAGCTGGACGAGAGCATCTGTGCAAGGTAACTCACTCATCTCTTGAGTTATGCTACATGTATGGCTTTTGAATCTATCTTTATTAATGGTAACTGAATAATCAGTGAATATGAGCAAGCAAAATGTGTTATAAATAAATAAACATTATTCTGTGGTAAACAATAATTAGAGAATAAAGGTTTCACATTAAACTATTTTGGTGCTGTTGTTTTGTAGGATGAAGTCAATACAGGCACTGTTACTGATGCTTTTTGTTGCATCAGTCTTTTCAAAACCAGTAAGTATCAGTTATGTTTTATTTCACATTTTTATTTTTTATTATGATTTTTTAATGTAAATAAAAGTTACTTTTAGCTACTTCAGTTTCTTTCAAAAGCATACAGTAGCCTACTATTAATAATGTTTTTTGTTCCACTGTTTGAATCCTCAGTTTCCTTTGCGCAGAGGATTTGATTCATCAGACTCAAGATCCAGTTCCAGGGAGAATTCACCTTCTGAGTCTAAATCAAGTGAATCTGAATCTTCTGAGGAAGTTATTGTGCCACGCACATTCCCTCCAACTAGCAGAACAACAAATCCGCCAACCACCACGGCATCCCCTCCAACTAGCAGAACAACAAAATGAATAAATCCGCTGACCACCAAGGGGACAACATAACCCTCAATGTCCCCGTGACCAACCTGTGGAAGGGATGATCTGCTAATAACTTGCAATATTGCTGTTTAATCATATTTTCATGCAAATTTACTGTACAAATAGTGTACAACTGATTATAATTTACAGTATAACATAATGTTTATGCATTAGGGTTAATGGGATAATGAAGGTGTTTATACTAATGAATAATGTAACTAATAAAGATTAAAATTGCATGTCCCCATTATGATTGATTGTTCATTTATATATATTTTTTTCATCAATCAATTTTATGTTGTAAGAATAATAATAATTTTTAAATGAGGTTTATTATTGGTAGCATCAAGAGTCCACTATAGGCAAGCTTTAAGAACCCATGTGCAGATTATTAAACAATTACAAAATTATTTTTATTTTGAGAATTACAAAATAAAAGACCTGAACACAAACAAAACCCAAAACAAAAACACATGTGACAGGTAGTACTTTGTCTGAAGAAAATATGATTTCATATCAACATATTAATATGTGAGTTTGGATGGATGGCTTCTACCAGTCATAGAGAGAATGTTGCTTGGCCGCTCTAGTTCTGAGGAACTAGATGTGACAGGAGTTGAGGCGGATATTTTGTCTGAGCCCGCCTCTTCCTTGTCACCAGCGTACAAGGAGTTACTGGATTTAATGATATGTACTACCACCAGACTGAATCTAAACTAGATGGTGGAAACTGGACGGTGGCTCCAGGCAGGCTAGTCGAGCTGATCCTTGAAGGTCACAAACATTCATGGTGGTGATGCAGGTGTACCAAGTTTGTATTTTTGAGAAAATGATCCTGAGAAAATGATCCTGACATCCTGATTTTGCAGAGTTAGGTGCGTTCCTAGGTCAGCATATTTTATTGATCCAGAATCAACATTCTTGTCCAAAAACGTAGTCTTAACCCTATCCTACCTCTAAACTTACCCCTTCCCATAAGTTATCCCTAAAAATGGTGCAGAAGCACCAAACCCTAATTGTGAGCCTAAAGTAACTGTAAACCTGTTCCTCAAATCTGATTGGTTGATGGGAATATTGTTCCAGGATCCATTCTTATCCATTCTGAAACACGTCAGAAAATGAACCGTAACTCAGTGAATACTTGCCACACAGACATGAGAGATATGTCTTTAGAAAGCTACTTTTTGTCTACTTTTAAATTAAGTTGATTTATATTTATATTTATGTAATCCGTATGAAACCAACGTGAGGTTCAGTTTCTCAAGTCTTGCTCATTATCTTTAATGTGACCACACCCATGCGCTGCGCAACCTTTGACACGCAAATCATGCACATTTGAGGCACGCAAACCTGAAAACATCCCCATCACACTAGTAAAAAACATCAGCTTCATCATTCCTTTCATTGAGTTTGGAAGATGCGCTGTGAGGAATAAGCTTAGGATTTACCTCAGAAGAAGAACGATAGATCCATCGGAGGTAAGGAATTTACTTACATTAGTCAATG
Source organism: Rhinogobio ventralis (assembly GCA_039654625.1). NCBI lineage: Eukaryota > Metazoa > Chordata > Actinopteri > Cypriniformes > Gobionidae > Rhinogobio > Rhinogobio ventralis. The sequence continues at coordinate 16,154,287 of CM077215.1, read as the reverse complement.
TGTTATTGTTGCATAAACTTTACATTGTACTAGTTCAGGGGTAGGCAAGTTCGGTCCTTGATGTGTAGTGTACCCTAGTGAAGTGATCCTTTCTAACAATTTATAGTTATAGGCTGCCTGCATTTTCACTCAAAAATAAATGTTTTCTGTAAAGTAAAATTATTATTGTTTTTATTATTATTGTTGTATGCAGACCTATCTGTAGGCACAACAAACCTGGGGTCTGTACCATGATGGTAGCTAAAAAAACTCAGGGTTACAGGATTAGATTCGAGTTGACAAAACCAAACCCAGGCTTTGATCCTGAGTTTGTGGAAAGTGTGACATCAGCAGTGAACAGCCAATCACATGGCTTTTAACACAGAGAAAGTGTGATTTATTTCTGCGAGAGAGCCAACGTGATTCAAATCTCTTTTGTTGAAGATTAAGAGATTGAAGTATATAAAGAATTTAAATGCATTTACTCAGAAGAAAATGCTTTTCCTAGCCTGACGTCGCCATACTCAATTCTAGTCAGAATATGAGTCTGATACTGCTCCATTGGGCTGTGATTATGGGGTGTGTTTCAACTGAACCAGGAAAGAAAATGCCTCTTCACTCAATTGGATAGACCTACAACCAATCCGTGCAACAGAGTAAATGACGTATGTTGAGCGACGCATAGTAGTAGTGGGAAGTTCGGATCATTTTACGGACTCGGATCTTTGAATCTCGTTCAGCAAAATTAACAAATCTTTTTTCAAGTAATTTCGTTCATTTCAGCAGAATATAATTAAAATGTCACATGTTAAATTCCCGAACACATCTAGTACTTATGCAAACGTTGATCACATTTAGAATAAAAAATTAATTATAAGCTAATGTAGCCAAGGCCAAACTTTAAGAAAGAAATGATTCATTAAGTGCTTAGCTGGGTCTTCAGGCTATGCAGTCTGTTAGTTCACCTCACCTCCAAATCCGAGTGATTCTTTCTTTTGTCACTTTACATTTAATCACGTCTGTTCCCTGGAAAGATTAGTACACCTCTCCTGTCTTCCAGTTCGAGTCGTTAGTTCCGTTATCAGTGTCTGATCCATATTCAATGCATGCAGTCCCTAAAACAGAATTGATTAGTTCACCTCTCGAGTCATTCGTTCAACTCACAGCCCCGTAGGCTGAATGCAGAAGATCCTGTACAGAACCGATGATGTAGCACATGTGGGGTCAACACAAAATGAACGAATCGCTCTCTGAGACAACTCATTGTTCCCGAGTCATATTTAAGATTAGTTCAAAAAGAACAAATCGTTCATGAACGACACATCACTAACGCATAGTTGTCAACAGAACTCAACTGCACGCACACTGGAAGTAGAAGAACAAGATGAGTGTAAACGATCATTGCCGGTGTTGTAAAAATAATTTAAGGATACACGGAGTACTTGGCAACACAATCATCATTTTTGAGAGAAAGAGTAAAGGTGAATGCATATACGAACGTTTAGGATTAGAACTAATTCAACCCAAGCCCTCTCCGATAATGTGGAAATGTGGGTGGGGCTAAGTTCGGCTGGCATCCAGGCTATGCTTTTCCATGAAAGAGGATAAATAAAGAAAATATCTTGCTATTAGTGCAAGTGAAAGTTGTGAAATCAGTTTGTTGATTATATATATATATATATATATACACACACAGGTACTGGTCATATAATTAGAATATCATCAAAAAGTTGATTTATTTCACTAATTCCATTCAAAAAGTGAAACTTGTATATTATATTCATTCATTACACACAGACTGATATATTTCAAATGTTTATTTCTTTTAATTTTGATGATTATAACTGACAACTAAGGAAAATCCCAAATTCAGTATCTCAGAAAGTTAGAATATTACTTAAGACCAATACAAAGAAAGGATTTTTAGAAAACTTGGCCAACTGAAAAGTATGAACATGAAAAGTATGAGCATGTACAGCACTCAATTGTTGGTCAGCAGCAGGAAGCATGAAGTGCTCTAAAAGTTCCTGGTATACGACTGCGTTGACCTTGGACCTCAGAAAACACAGTGAACCAACACCAGCAGATGACATGGCACTCCAAACCATCACTGACTGTGGAAACTTTACACTGGACCTCAAGCAACGTGGATTGTGTGCCTCTCCTCTCTTCCTCCAGACTCTGGGACCCTGATTTCCAAAGGAAATGCAAAATTTACTTTCATCAGAGAACATAACTTTGGACCACTCAGCAGCAGTCCAGTCCTTTTTGTCTTAAGCCCAGGCGAGACGCTTCTGACGCTGTCTGTTGTTCAAGAGTGGCTTGACACAAGGAATGCGACAGCTGAAACCCATGTCTTGTATACGTCTGTGCGTAGTGGTTCTTGAAGCACTGACTCCAGCTGCAGTCCACTCTTTGTGAATCTCCCCCATATTTTTGAATGGGTTTTGTTTCACAATTCTCTCCAGGGTGCGGTTATCCCTATTGCTTGTACACTTTTTTCTACCACATCTTTTCCTTCCCATCGCCTCTCTATTAATGTGCTTGGACACAGAGCAGGCAGGGACAGGAGGCGTGGCTTGGCTCTGGGCGTGGACTGGGACAGGAGATGTGGCTTGGCTCGGGACGTGGACAGGAGACATGGCTTGGCTCGAGACATGGACAGGGACAGAAGACATGGCTTGGCTCTGGACGTGGACAGGGACAGAAGACATGGCTTGGCTCTGGATGTAGACGGGGGACATGACCGGGCTTTGGAAGGAGGCGGGGGACGTCGCCGGGCTCTGGAAGGGGACTAGGACGGGTACTGTGGGAGTGCAGAGTTCCTCTTCCACAACACCCACAGTAAATGCGGAACCGCTCAGTTGTAGAGCAATGTCTATATAATATTCTAGGGTCCAGTTGGGATGGTGCAATGGCATATATGAACTGAGCGGCTCAGCAAGGCCTCCACGAAAAAATATCATAAGACATACCGTGTCCATCGTGGAGAGATATGCCAGTTCAATAAAGTCTTGCACATAGTCCTCGATAGGCCGATCTCCTTGACGGAGACGCATGATCTGTGCGTTTGTACTCATTTTTGGACGGACATTCACTTGGCTGCTGGATCCGTGCATGGCTAAGTCTTCTGTAATGGTACTGCTCCAAGACTCAAAGGTTGAGGATCCAAATGCATCTTTATTGGAGGGTATTCCAGAATCGTACTCAAAACAATGCAGAAGGTCATACACAGGCAAACAGTCCAAACAGGCAAGCAAGGCAGGAGAGACAGGCAAAAGGGTAATCCACGGAACAGGTAAATAATCCAAGACCAAGAGACAAGACACGAGAAACTAGGAAGAGCACTCAGAATTGCAGTGATTACACTAAACAAGACTTAGCAACGAATGACAAGGTGAACAGGCTAGATATAGGCAGAGGCAATAAGGCAAACGAGGCACAGGTGTAAACAATGAGTGATGAGTCCGGGCAAAGGGTTATGGGTAATGTAGTCTTTGATGGATTGACAGTCCGGGGGGAGATAATTATATATATATATATATATATATATATATATATATATATATATATATAATTATAAATCATATACAATTATTATATTAAAGCCATCATTAAAGCCAGACAATATTTTTTTTTTTGCATACAGTGACCTTTAATTCGGAGCAAGAGAAACTGGGGGAGTGACTTTAATGCATCAGACATTTCACTTTGCTCACAGCTGATTGGTCCAATTTCAGTTTGAGATCTCTTATCTGGAACATTACCTGCTCCGGAGCAGGTTAGCTGTGGAGCTTAAGTTACTATGACGATGAACACAGCTAAAAGCCAAGCCACTTTCATGGTACCTAAACCCCAGGATTGGCCCCTGGTGTTCTTTATATTTTTTTGTTTGTGAATTTTAAATCACAATTTTAACCAGAAACCATTTAACCATTTTTCTCCAAATCGTGCAGTTGATATCAGCATGTTCACAGTTGTTTTGTTTATTTACAGGGACCAGATGCCACTGATGAGTCCTGCTGACTCAAACCTTTTGTCTTTTCAAACTGTTTTTCTCTGAGAGTGATGCACCAACATCAGCAAGCTTCTAAATTAACATGGTAAAATGAAAAAGCAAACACCCTGACAGGTATGTTGAATAGGAACAGTTTCAGGAATGGCACTAATGTAAATGAATGTTTAAGTCTCTCTGTTTCGATCAGTGTGCTTAATAATGTGCCTTGGTGTCATTTGTTATGTATATTTGGATTAAGCTGTGTTGTAAATAAAATATTTTTAATCTCCTCACATTCTTTGTTCTAGCTCCCTCACAGTCATTGTTTTCCTAGGTGTGAAACACGTCAATATTTATGATGATTCACGCCTTCCCTGCATACAGCTTTCTGACACAAAACATGTCTTACAAATTTTAAATCAATATATTGTTTTATGTAAGCAGGATGATTTTTTACATCATTTTGAAGCAAGAATTCTAGCCTACGTGATCCAGTTTTCAAAAGTCTTGTGAACAAATATACAGTATGGGTTTTATGGCCTTATTTCAGTGACATTTTTTTCACAAACCACACATAAACATCATTTTCTTAAAAATACAAACTTTTACATACATGCTGCTCACATATTATTGAAGCAGAGTTTGTGCTGAATGCAGTGTAATCAGACTTTAGTTATGAATATAAGTAACAGAAATAAGCACTGTCAGTGTATGTCAAAACACCTCAAGGGCCCAGAAAACACCTCATGTATAGGCTTATTTTCAAATCAGGTTTTATGCTGTATTTATGTTACATGTCAAAATTTATTCAAATGGCTATTTTAATAATTTGACACGTATGCATTTCAGTTGTTAGTTTGCAGTGTATATACAGTGGATATATTAAAACCAGTGGTCCATCGAGTTCCCTCAAGCTGTGTTTGGAGAACTGGAGCGTGCCCAAAGTCACAGGCCATCATTTGTGTGTGGATTTAAGATATAAGACCTGTACACAAGTATACATAGAGTATGCTTAAGTTCTGAACCTTTCACAAGCTAAACACGTAGCAGACGATGTGATTTGTCTAAACAATGCATTGGGGCAGCGGCGTTGCATGATTTATACTCTTGTTTGGATTACTACACATTGATTGTATAAGGGGTGGCCTTTTGTCACACTGGGGATGAAGAGGATTAAGTAAGTAAGAAAAGATTGTAGAAGGGATTTAGCAAGGCATTTTGAAAGTTTTGGTAGAGACACGGAAGTAGCAAAAATGTACTTATTGTCACGTCATCTACATGGGAATTCACTGGACCAAGCCCTGGTTTACTCACATCCATCCAGTATTTAAGCCACAGTATCACAGATGCCAGAGTAATACAGACTGTGACATTACAATAGCTGGACGAGAGCATATGTGCAAGGTAACTCACTCATCTCTTGAGTTATGCTACATTTATGGCTTTTGAATCTATCTTTATTAATGGTAACTGAATAATCAGTGAATATGAGCAAGCAAAATGTGTTATAAATAAATAAACATTATTCTGTGGTAAACAATAATTAGAGAATAAAGGTTTCACATTAAACTATTTTGGTGCTGTTGTTTTGTAGGATGAAGTCAATACAGGCACTGTTACTGATGCTTTTTGTTGCATCAGTCTTTTCAAAACCAGTAAGTATCAGTTATATGTTTTATTTCACATTTTTATTTTTTATTATGATTTTTTAATGTAAATAAAAGTTACTTTTAGCTACTTCAGTTTCTTTCAAAAGCATACAGTAGCCTACTATTAATAATGTTTTTTGTTCCACTGTTTGAATCCTCAGTTTCCTTTGCGCAGAGGATTTGATTCATCAGACTCAAGATCCAGTTCCAGGGAGAATTCACCTTCTGAGTCTAAATCAAGTGAATCTGAATCTTCTGAGGAAGTTATTGTGCCACGCACATTCCCTCCAACTAGCAGAACAACAAATCCGCCAACCACCACGGCATCCCCTCCAACTAGCAGAACAACAAAATGAATAAATCCGCTGACCACCAAGGGGACAACATAACCCTCAATGTCCCCGTGACCAACCTGTGGAAGAGATGATCTGCTAATAACTTGCAATATTGCTGTTTAATCATATTTTCATGCAAATTTACTGTACAAATAGTGTACAACTGATTATAATTTACAGTATAACATAATGTTTATGCATTAGGGTTAATGGGATAATGAAGGTGTATACTAATGAATAATGTAACTAATAAAGATTAAAATTGCATGTCCCCATTATGATTGATTGTTCATTTATATATTTTTTTTTTATTTAAGAAAAAAAAAACAGAAATCAATTTTATGTTGTAAGAATAATAATCATTTTTTAATTGGGGTTTATTATTGGTAGCATCAAGAGTCCACACGTGACAGGTAGTATTTTGTCTGTAGAAAATGATTCATATTCATATGTGAGTTCAGTAAATTTCTTGTACCTTTTTCAGTAACCAAATTAAATTATAATAATAGTATAAAATTATTATTATTATCAGTAGTTGTAGTATTACTAAAGCATTAGTGTAAATGACATGGAACCTTCTATATACAATTTTTTCTTATTCAATAATGCACAATTTAAATATATTTTACAAATATATATATTTTTATCATTTATAATTTTTTATATTATAATTTTTTTTACATAGCCAAATAAATACACTAAGCACAGTGTTAACCAAAGTAAAACATTATAATAATAAACATACATTAGACAAACAAACATCAAAACTATGAAATGTAAAGCACCAGGGTAACGTAAAATGGTTTGACCGCTGCTATCATAAGTGTGTTCCGGGTTACGCTACCGGAACGAAACCAGGAAACAGCGGAATTAACAGGTAAGCAAAGAACGATACAACAGTAAAATGCTAAATCATATGATATTAAATGACCAATAAACACTTTGTAAAAACCACTAGACTCCTTGTGATTAGTACACTTCAGCGAATAACACCTGATAAACAGTAAAAGAAATTAAACGTACGTAATTTTAATAAATGTCTTGTGGTGTTGCTGACATCCATAGTAGAGCGTGCTAACTCCTTATACAGTTGCAAGAAAAAGTATGTGAACCGCTTGCAGAATCTGTGAAAATGGGAATCATAAGAGAGAGATCATACAAAATGCATGTTATTTTTATTTAGTGCTGTCCTGAATAAAATATTTTACATAAAATATGTTTACATATAGTCCACAAGACAAAAAAATTGCTGAATTTATTCAAATGACCCCGTTCAAAAGTTTATGAACCATTGATTATTAATACTGTGTGTTGTTAACTGGATGATCCACGGCTGTTTTATTGTTTTGTGATGGTTGTTCATGAGTCCCTTGTTTGTCCTGAGCAGTTAAACTGCCCAACGTTCTTCAGAAAAATCCTCTAGGTCCTGCAAACTCTTCAGTTTTCCAGCATCTTTTTCATATCTGAATTGTACTTAATTTGTCTTCTGGGAAACTTGTAAGTATCTTCTGTTGCTTCTGAAGGGCAGTACTAAATGAAAAAAATTGATATTTAAACAAAATAAGAAAAATGTGGACATCTTCATCCTGTTCAGAAGTTTTCACCCTGTGGCTCTTAATGCATTGTGTTTTCTTCTGGAGCATCAGTGAATATTTGAACCTTTTTTAATAGTTGTGTTTGAGTCCCTCAGTTGCACATTGAGCAAAAAAAAGCAAAAAGTCGGCAATAATGTCCATAGACCCAGTCCTATATTTAACTTTAAACTTGAAGGGTTGGAGGGAAAGACACCAACAGGTAATTCTAGCATTACTGTCTCTCATTTTGTAAGCCATTGTAAAGCTCTATGGTCAGTTTATAATACTAAAGTCTTTGCTGACCAAGTATAATTTAAGAGTGTCCAATGCTCACTTAATGGCCAGTGCCTCTTTCTCAATAGTAAAGTACTTTGTCTCTCCAGCAAACAATTTTCTACTTATGTACTGCATGGGGTGATGAGTTTACCCCTCTCCCTGTAACAATACAGCACCCAAACCGACATCTGAAGCATTAGTTTGCGCTGTAAATGACAGGTTTTAATCTGGGCTCTGTAAGACTGGAGCACTACACAAACAGTCCTTCAAGTCCTGGAGTCCATGGAGTCCATGTCACTTTTTGGGGGCTATATTTCTTTGTCAGGCCAGTAAGTATAGCAGCTCTACTGGAGAAGTTGGTAATAAATCTCCTGTATCATCCAACCATGCCCAGGGATGTACAAACCCTTTTCTTAGCTGATGGTGGTTGACACAACAAGATGGCTTCAACCTTGTCTACCTGTAGTCTGATGGAACCTTCTCCCAGGTAAGAGACTTCTGACTTAGCAATGTTACACTTTTAGCATTAGCAACTAAACCAGCACCTTGAAGTCTGTAGCACACTTCAGCCAAATGGTTCAAATGTTCTTTCCAGGTTGTACTTGTAGCGACTCGGCTGCATATAATAATAATAAATTAAATTAGCTCAATAGGGAATTATGATTATTAATATTTAATTATTTATAACTAATCGCAACGGGTTATGATTAAATTATAAATCTCCAAATCACCCAAAAAGGGAAATACCTAACCTATGTATTTATGCAATATATATATACACTCACCTAAAGGATTATTAGGAACACCATACTAATACTGTGTTTGACCCCCTTTCGCCTTCAGAACTGCCTTAATTCTACGTGGCATTGATTCAACAAGGTGCTGAAAGCATTCTTTAGAAATGTTGGCCCATATTGATAGGATAGCATCTTGCAGTTGATGGAGATTTGTGGGATGCACATCCAGGGCACGAAGCTCCCGTTCCACCACATCCCAAAGATGCTCTATTGGGTTGAGATCTGGTGACTGTGGGGGCCATTTTAGTACAGTGAACTCATTGTCATGTTCAAGAAACCAATTTGAAATGATTCGAGCTTTGTGACATGGTGCATTATCCTGCTGGAAGTAGCCATCAGAGGATGGGTACATGGTGGTCATAAAGGAATGGACATGGTCAGAAACAATGCTCAGGTAGGCCGTGGCATTTAAACGATGCCCAATTGGCACTAAGGGGCCTAAAGTGTGCCAAGTAAACATCCCCCACACCATTACACCACCACCACCAGCCTGCACAGTGGTAACAAGGCATGATGGATCCATGTTCTCATTCTGTTTACGCCAAATTCTGACTCTACCATCTGAATGTCTCAACAGAAATCGAGACTCATCAGACTAGGCAACATTTTTCCAGTCTTCAACTATCCAATTTTGGTGAGCTCGTGCAAATTGTAGCCTCTTTTTCCTATTTGTAGTGGAGATGAGTGGTACCCGGTGGGGTCTTCTGCTGTTGTAGCCCATCTGCCTCAAGGTTGTGTGTGTTGTGGCTTCACAAGTGCTTTGCTGCATACCTCGGTTGTAACGAGTGGTTATTTCAGTCAAAGTTGCTCTTCTATCAGCTTGAATCAGTCGGCCCATTCTCCTCTGACCTCTAGCATCAACAAGGCATTTTCGCCCACAGGACTGCCGCATACTGGATGTTTTTCCCTTTTCACACCATTCTTTGTAAACTCTAGAAATGGTTGTGCGTGAAAATCCCAGTAACTGAGCAGATTGTGAAATACTCAGACCGGCCCGTCTGGCACCAACAACCATGCCACGCTCAAAATTGCTTAAATCACCTTTCTTTCCCATTCTGACATTCAGTTTGGAGTTCAGGAGATTGTCTTGACCAGGACCACACCCCTAAATGCATTGAAGCAACTGCCATGTGATTGGTTGATTAGATAATTGCATTAATGAGAAATTGAACAGGTGTTCCTAATAATCCTTTAGGTGAGTGTATATATATATGGTTAACAACAATGGGTTGCAATTAACTACGAATATATATATTAAATCATTACAGAATAACCTTTGGATTTAGAATTAATTCAAAATTCATCTGATCCGTTCATTTAACGAACGAACAGTACAATCTTTTATCACTCTCACAAAGTTTTATTCTTTCTTATCAAATCTTCGGGAAGGTTATCCTTCTGGTCACGAAGAATAAACTTTCCGAACTATTATGATATTTATTAAAGTATTCAAAGATACTTATGAGAGCTTGTAGCTAGATCTGAACATTTAAGTGACCATGTCCTGTGAGCGGCAACAATGACAATCGAACGTGGATACAATGGTTTTAATAATTGATACTACGAATACATACGACTAAACAAAGAATACATGTATATACAGAACAATGAATAGTAACGAAAGAGAATGAAAAGAAGAGAATTAAAGAGAGGAAGGAAAGGTTCAGGAATGGCAATTTCACAAACATAACCACCGAGAGCCAGCAACGAATAATATCACCTTAAACAGGGGTACACATCTTAAAACGCATCTAAATTTCGATGGAATTTATACTTGCATGGGTTGTTTTGTGCTGAGTATAAAGAATGCATGTGAGTCTTCTCAGAGCGTTCTTTGAGCTGGAGCGTGTTCTCTTTTGGTCCTTCTGGAGCGTTCTCGATCCGCGGGAAGTTTGAAGGTGGTTGGAGCGCATGCCAAACGAGGGGAGGAAAAGAAGATTGTCTCGTCTGAGTTTTTTAGAAGACGACTGAGCGCTGAGATGGAGCGCGCTGAGATGGCGCGCGTTGCCTGTCTGCCTGGCTGCGGAGCGTGCCGACTTCAAAGGAACCAACCCACGTGACTGAGCCGCCAAGACAGGGCCGAAGCCGCCTGGCCAGGGGACGAGCAGAGATGATAAGAGGGTTGTGTAGCGACTGCACCGACTGAGCCAAGATATGCTGGTGTTACTGTCCTTTAAAGAAACATTAACATCCGCCCATCTTTTCTGAAATGACCAATCAAATGTGGGAGTTTTAGGCGGGAGACCACTTTCTTTGTCTCCGTCTATGACTTAATTTGCCTAATTTATGATGGTGTCATACTTGGTACATTTCTACTCCAAAGGGGGGGGTAACATAATGTGATGCATTTCATAATCATCTACTGCGCACCGTTGGTTAAGAGAAAGAGAGAAGAATATTTAGATATCAAACACAGTATGGCTGGGAGATATTAGAGCAGAGATACATTCTTACACATGAATACAAGCATTTTAAATGACTTTAGATTGTTCGTACATCATGACTATGTTGGCAATGACATAGGGAGCATGCGTACACACAGGGATCATCATATACATTCTGGGATAGTTTAATTAAAGTTACATAAATAAAATGTTTGTGTCTGTGTATTGGAAGGAGCCTGTGTGTCTAGGCCCCCCTATCTTTTTGAGTGAGGGGGGGGATAGGAGGAGAGATTGTGTCCTGATTGAAGTTCTCACAGGATTCTAACGGTGCTGTCTGTTCTACCTCGGCCAAGCGACAAAACTGTCCACGATGCCATCTTCCTCAGACTCCTCGGTACCGGAACCTAATTTATATACGGCTAAAAGCTTTCTGACGTTTATAGTGGAATCGACTCATCTTTGATCCTGTCCAGAGAGACTCCAGACGCTACATACTGAAGACAACACTGTCATCAAGGTATCATTAAAATGGTAAACCCACTAGGGACACGAAAAGCTATCACTTCTTTAGCTGTCTCAGCCAAGGGAACTTGCCATTAACCAAGTCCAGAGTTGTCAGGTATTTGGCCTTAGATATTCAATTAATTCTTGGCATCGGGTATGGGTCAAAAGCAGATACAGAGTTCAGTTTTGACAAGTACCACTGGACTGCCTGTCAATCAAACTCCCGGCAAAGGGTGAATTCGGTCTGATGCCAAAAGATGGGTATTGTGTTGTATCAGATTTGTCATTCCTGGCTTGTCCCTAAAGAGCCCTTCTGGTATGTTTTTTTTAGTTCTTTCTGTTGCTTGAATGTGAGATGATCTACAGCTGGATAAGTGGGTGAATTTAGATCAGTGGGGAAATACTGCTCATCGTTTTTTTTCCTCCTCCACAGTTCTTGCCCATAGCTAGTCAGACAAAGAACCCTTTCCCTCTTGCCATGGCCTTTTTACGAGGATCAGGCAAAGACATCTAATAGTTGGTAGGACCCATATTTTTTAGCACCTATTATGGCCCTTGCCACTTGGCTAGTAACCCGTTGTCAGATGTTGGGAGAAGTAGCAAAACATTCTGACCCAGGATCAAAGTTTTCTTTCTTGAGGACTGGTCATACCAGGCTTTTTGTTGCTGTTGTGCATCAGACATGTTAACACGTACCATCTCTGCCAGCAAGTCCTTTTTTCTCTCATCTTGATGACATATACAAGATGTTTGTTTACTCTAAAGGATTGTCTCCTTCTCAGGCCTTCAAGATATCCAACAGCCCTCATACTTGCAATCCTTAAAGCAACTCCAAGGATGAACAGCCTGGTGATGACTGTTGTACCTCTCGGAAAGAGAAGGTAAGGTAACTAATAGTCCCAATCTTTCCCTGTTTCTGTCACAAACTTGTGAAGCATGGCTGTCAGTGTTTGATTAAACGTTTTAACCATTTTTTTTTTGCAGATGGTAAGGTGTGGTCTGTATGGGGTGTATGCCTAACATGGAGTAGACCTGTTTGATGTGTTTGGAAGTGAAATTGGTGCTTGGTCAGTGATTATTTCTCTGGGAATGCCTACCCGTGAAAAGAGCTGGATAAGGGTTAAAAATGTGTCTAGTCTTAATGTTTATGAGTGGGAATGCTTCTGGATATCTAGTAGCATAATCTGCAACAACTAGAATGTAATGATTTCCTGTCCTACTCCTATCCAAATGATCCACGATATCCATAAAAATATGAGTAAAGGGAACATCAATGATGGGAAGACTCACTAAAGGTGCTCTATCACCTCTTTTCAATGGACTCGTCAACTGACATTTTGGACATGACTTGCAAAAGTCTACCACATCTATGTAAAGTCTCGGCCAATGAAATCTGCTAGCAATTCTAGATAATGTCTTTTGCTGCCCCAAATGTCCAGCTCCTGGCAGTAAATGGCCTAACTGAAACACTCGCTCTCTAATGGAAACAGGAACCACCAACCTTTCTCCCTCAGCACCTTGCCAGTACAGCCTCTTGTCTTTTATCACATAGTGCTCTTTCTGAGAAAACTGTCTGGGGGTTCACAATGCTTGCTTTTTATTTCAAAAAATGGTTGTAATGTCTTGTCTTGTCTCTGTAAGTGCACTATATTGTGTAATCAATACATGGTTTAGGTAACTGCTCAATAATTTTTTTTGGCATTTCTCACATCTCGATTCTTAGCCTTGAGAACCTTCGCAAAATGTAAGCTCTGCAAAGAATGTCTACCAGTTCCAAGAGCATGTTGCTTGGCCGCTCTAGTTTCGAGGAACTAAATGTGGATGTTTTGTCTGATCCCACCTCTTCCTTGTCACCCACGTACGAGGAGTTACTGGATGTAATGACTTGTGCCACAATCAGACTGAATCTAAACTGGACGATGGAAAGACAGGAAATTGCTCTAGGTAGGCTAGACAAGTGATTCCTGGTGGGACACAAACATTCGTCTCCCACAAGTCTTCTGTTTCTCCCAGACTTCCACGATGAGGTGTTGAGCTCTTGGGGGAAATCTTTTTCTGCCTGCATGTTCCCACCCAGCAAGTGAAGATGCCCTAGGTGGAGGAATTGTTGGCACGGTCACCTCTCACCTTGCGAGGCATCTTTATAGAAGGCTCCCACTTTGACCTCAAAATCTTGTTTACAATCTCAGTTTACATCTAAACTTGTGGGCAAAGCGTATGCGGCGGTGGGCCAAGCTGGTGTTGCCCTGCACGCCATGGCGGTGTTGCAGGTATACGAAGCCGCACATCCTGATTTAGCAAGTTCCTAGGTCAGCATATTTTATTGATCCAGGAACAACATTCCTGTCCAAAAAATTAATCCTAACCTTGTCTCTACCCCTAAAACTTACCCTACCCATTAGTTATCCCTAAAAATCAGAGGGAAACGATATGTGAATAATGCTGATGCAGAAGCACCAAACCCTGATTGTGAGCCTAAACTTGACATAAACAGTTAACTTGTCACTCATATCTGATTGGTTGATGGGAATGTTGTTCCAGGATCAACAAGTATGCTGTCCCAGGAACATGTTGTACAAAGGGGTGTAAAACCTTGCACAGTCACAGAACTCCGCCGCATGTCATCGGCTACGCTCCAGTTACTTTGGTTACCATGAAGCAGCATTTATGGCTTAATCTGTCAGGGCTAAGGGAGAAGGAGAAATCATTCCTCCTAGATGCCCCGGTTTCACCCACTGGACTCCTTAGTACCACCATTGAGATGGTGGTCCGGAAGTTTAGAGATGTGAAGATTAAGTCAGCGGAGTTCGAGTGCTACATTCCCCGCCACGGCATTGAATCTTTTCTTGAAAATGGTATAAAAGTTTTTTAAAACAATAAGAAACCACCATAAAAACAAATTGTACATATGTTTGTAACTAGATTTCAAAAAGATTTTTCCTTTTCTTGACACACTTATGTGTCATGGACCTGTCATGACTTTAACGATTTATAGGCTTATTTACATATCATGTTTTATGCTGTATTTATGTTACACAACATTAGTTCATATAAATGTCAGGCATTCAAAATGAATTCAAATTTCTTTTAAAATAATTTGACATGTATGCGTTTCAGTTGTGAGTTTGCAGAGTATATACAGTATTAAAACCAGTGATCCATCAAGTTCCCTCAAGCTGTGTTTGAAGCACTGTTGAAAATATAAAGTCACAGGCCATAATTTCAAATGCGTAGATTTGAGATGTGCAGTACAGTAAATCCTGTACATAAGTATGGATAGAGTACACTTATATAATTTCACAAGCTAAACACGTAGCAGACAATGTGGTTTGTCTAAACAATTCGTACATTTGGGTACGAAATACAAACGACTTGTAGGCCTATAGGCGGTTCAGAGTCGATTCTTTCTTTTCAGAGACAATAACTGTATTTATTGTGCACTTTCGACTTTACAGCTTTGCATAACGTTTACATTCACAAACAGCTATATTACACACTGCATGAAAGGGAATATTCGAAAAACCATAATAGGGGCACTTTAAAACCATATGGGAACATGCAATTTTATTCTTAATTAGCTACATTATTCATTAGTATCAAGACATTCATTATCAACGTATAAACATTATGTTATACTGTAAACTAATCAGTTGTACACTGTTATTTGTACATTTGTTTTGCATGAAAATTTTGCAATATTGCAAGTTATTAGCAGATCTTATCATCACCCCTTCCACAATCTGTGGTCACATTCAGTGTAATCCAGTTTGTGGTGTCTTCTGTTGTGCTGATTGAGGGTTTTGTTGTCTTGTTAGTGGTTGACGGATTTGTTGTTCTGCTAGTTGGAGGGAATGTGCTTGGCACAATAACTTCCTCAGAAGATTCAGATTCACCTGATTTAGACTCGTTTGATTCAGATTTTTCAGACGACTTAGAATCCTCCCTGGATGAATCACTTTCCTCTGAATTGGATCTTGAGTCTGATGAATCAAATCCTCTGCGCAAAGGAAACTGAGAATTCAAACAGTTGAATTTTTTTTAATCATTATTAATAGTACTGTATGCTTTTAAAAGAAAGCTATAAAAGTAACTTTTATATATATTAAAAAATCTTAATAAAAATAAAAATGTGAAATAAAACATAACTGATACTTACTGGTTTTGAAAAGACTGATGCAACAAAAAGCATCAGTAACAGTGCCTGTATTGACTTCATCCTACAAAACAAAAGCGCCAAAATAGTTTAATGTGAAACCTTTATTCTCTAATTATTGTTTACCACAGAATAATGTTTATTTATTTATAACACATTTTGCTTTCTCATATTCACTGATTATTCAGTTACCATTAATAAAGATAGATTCAAAAGCCATAAATGTAGCATAACTCAAGAGATGAGTGAGTTACCTTGCACAGATGCTCTCGTCCAGCTATTGTAATGTCACAGTCTGTATTACTCTGGCATCTGTGATACTGTGGCTTAAATACTGGATGGATGTGAGTAAACCAGGGCTTGGTCCAGTGAATTCCCATGTAGATGACATGACAAAAAGTCAACATTTGCGCAACTTCCGAGTCTCTACCAAAACTTTTAAAATGCCTTGCTAAATCCCTTCTACAATCAATGTGTAGTAATCCAAACAAGAGTGTAAATCATGCAACACCGCTGCCCCCAATGCATTGTTTAGACAAACCACATTGTCTGCTACGTGTTTAGCTTGTGAAATTATATAAGTGTACTCTATCCATACTTATGTACAGGATTTACTGTACTTCTTTCCCATTCTGACATTCAGTTTGGAGTTCAGGAGATTGTCTTGACCAGGACCACACCCCTAAATGCATTGAAGCAACTGCCATGTGATTGGTTGATTAGATAATTGCATTAATGAGAAATTGAACAGGTGTTCCTAATAATCCTTTAGGTGAGTGTACATTTTCTACTGTGTGTTCAAAATATGTAGTTTTCTGTTTTAAGTTTCTGGCTAACCGGCTAACTCATTATTACTGTCCAACTGTCAAAGTTAATGCTAATCAGCTGTGGGCCACTATTACCTTAAGCTGTGTCTATTAATGCAGATTGTCTGTCGTTCTTACTACTTTGAGTAAATAAATGATGGAGCAAGATTTGTTTTACAAATGTTTTATGTTACATCAGTCATTTACGTTAGTTCTCGGCTAACGTATGCACTGTTATTGATACAGTTCCCGCATGTGCACTGCAATAAATTAGAAATAAACACATCTGTTTGTTGATGGACATACTCTTGTTAATGCTGATAGTGAGGAATTACAGTTGCAACATCTCATAATGTACGTCAAACTAAGTAGCGTATCCCTGAGAAATGTCCTGCTCCAGTCATCCTTGCAATGGAGGTTCGGGTTGAATAAGTTCTTCCAATGTTTCATCATCGGACTCGCACTCGGATTGATATGGTAAAATCAACGTCATCGTTACTGTCTTTACAGTGTGTACAATCGCTGAGCTTTAGGAAGCCTCCGGTTGGAGCTGAAGTTCAGTTATGGTAATAGGCGTTTAGCTTCCGAACCACACGCTGTATGCGGTGGACCAATCACAACAGACTGGGCCATCTGGCCAATCAGAGCAAAGTTTGTTTTGTCTGACATTTACGTTTATGTGGCGTGAGAAAGTCACATAAAACACGCAAAATCTGATCAGAGTGGTCAGATTGAAAACGTTTTTCAGAAATGTGATTTGAATAGGATTTCAATCCACATATGAATGTAGCTTTAAGCGGATTTGTAAAAATCGCATTTCATATGATTTTTTTGCCGTTCAGACTTGCTACATCTGATCGAATTTCAATCGGATATGCACAGAAATCGGATTTGAACTGACTCAATTCATGACCCCTTTAACACGAGTTGCAGAAAGAAAGATAGTGAGGAAAGGATGAGTTTTAAGAGAGTGAAATGATGAAATCCCAAATTTCTAGCAATATATGCATTTATAACACATGACCTGAACGAAGCTGAAAACTTCCTTGTTAGTCAAAGAAAAGTTTTTATTGACACCAGGCCCAGCAAACGCTCGATCTCAGAATGTGCCAAGCTGTGACGTCAGAGTGTGGTGAAACACCGCCTTAACTGAAGAAGAAGAACGCCTGATTCTGTAGCCCCGCCCACTGATTTGTGCATGGCATGTAATAGATAAATAACATAGGCCAACGTGGAGCTAAACCAGATCGAACTTCCAAGCAATAAACATGCTGGTTTAAGACATAAACATTCGGATTCCAATATTATGAATGCATGGATGAACTTTATTTTTAATGAATATCCAGCTCACGTGGGTAAGACATTGCACGTTTGTTCCTTCATTTCACTACGGATTGCAGACAGGATGGGGTTACATGAATGAATGAAGCAACACACTTATGTGAGTAAAAAATGTTTTTTTATATGTGATAGTATTGCATTGTAACAGATCGTTTGATATCTATTGATTATGTGTACGTGTCTAACTGAGCATAACTTACCACGCTGTCGCAGGCAGGAGAATCCTTTATTTGAGGTGTTGTTGGTTCATTGTCCTGCAATTTGTGATCAGACTCGGACATGTATGGGCCAGGGCTCACAAATCCCAACGTCCCGGAGCTTTGTGTTTTCCAGACGGGCTACCAAAACGTATCACCGGCCTGCCGATGGGCTATCTTAAATAGTGAAATAACATTCCTTTCTTGATTGCGCTGTTCACTCTCTTGACTTGATATTTGAAGGAAAAATACAATCGCGGAAATTTTGATCATGCTGATTTGTCTGACTCTGCAGTGAGGCTTGTACGTGCGTGTTTGTGTGTGCTAGTGATGCACGGTTCATGGTTATATCCACCTATTGGGTGGGCCAAGTAATAAAAAATAACACTCCAATTAATTGCGGGTGGATGAGAGACAAATCATTGTGTTTGTTTGATAGAGACATTTTGCGAGCCCTGTGGGCGAATCATCCCGGTTGCCGTTTTCCCACACGCTTTCAAAACAATTCCTCACGTGTATTCACAGGGGAGCCGAAACTCATTATAATATGCAAAACTGTTATTCAATCATAGCCGTGGGCGTTTACTTCCAAGTCTTCAATGCGTCTCAAAACCGAGCGTTCCAGGAGGGAGGCTCAAAACCAGGGTAGAAAATAGCCTATACTTATTCGTTATGATGTTTTTGAATGTAAAAACCACATGTCATAAGTTGACCTCAGACATCAGTATACAATTTTTTAAAAAGCCAGTTCATGACCCCTTTAATGTGTGTGTGCGTGCGTGCATGCGTGCGTGTGCGTGCATGTGTGTGTTTGTGTTGGATATTAGTTTTATGTGTTAGAATAATCAATAAAGTCACATTTAGAGATAAGTGTTCTTGTGTTATGTGCTTACGAATTTAATGTCTTAAACTGCTGATCTATGTTACCTGGCTATTAAATAGTGTATTCACTATGTTTGGATATTAATATCCGCTGCAGAGTTGATAGTTACGGCCCGTTTAAATGAATGCTGGACGAGTCATTTGCTCGGCTGTAAAATAAGGGACTCTTTTAAAATTCCCTATGAATTAATTAATAATTCCCTTTGAGCTAAATAGACATGTTTCCCTTATACACGTATTACACATGGAACAATCCAAGAGTACAAGATACAAATCCACCTTCCTACATGACCTCATTGTATTGGTCAGATTACCATGTGAGCGGGGGACCAGTAATCATATTAATATCCATTTATCATTGTTACACATGGAAATGCAAGGTCAAGTTTAGCACATTTCATTTTAAAACACAGCATTTTGGTCGTCAGTATTCGCACATCTCAGAAGTTGCATAATCAGCCAAAATCAGCCAATGCTGGACTATATTCCAGAACGATCCAGTTTTGTTTGCAATGTACAATAGTCAGTCACTGAACAAACTGTGAGCCGTCTGAGACTAGTAGTACCACAATGATTTGAATATACAGTATGTGCTAAACAATTATAAATATATATATAATAATTAACTCTTTAATTTAATTTGAAACTCTTTAAACAGATTTAAACAGATGGCTGGCTTAAACAGATTTGCCAGGATTGAACAATTAGTGCATTATTTTACATCTAAGCCATACCATCATACCTAAATCAAAATGTGTGGTTTTGCTGTTAGGTTAATTATATATGGAAAGCGTCTGCAAACATAATCAGACGATGAGTGATTTGATATGACAGCTCCGTGATTTGAGATGTAATTAAACTTACTGTACATTGAGAAGAACGTCACATTAGTGGAGCAGAAGCTATGTGCACCATGCTGTTACTTTGTCAACACCAATGTCAATTGTGGTAAAGAATTAGACTTTTTATTTAGTATAGTGTTTATTTTTGTAAGAAACGGCTCAGGCTATCTGTGCGCACAGAGCAGGCTAATTACAGAGCAGTAGAGACTCACTCAAACTTCAAAGTTTGACAAATATTTGTCTGAAGCCTACACATCAAGACATTGGCACAAGAAAGGCACAGCTGTGTGATACATTTTTAGAAGTCAAGAGAGTTTGACATCTCTCCAGGTAAGACATACAGATGTCGAGTGTCTAAGTAATTTAGACACTGTACATCATAGCATTCAAAACAGGCATTGCATTGCTGTAACTGTAGTAGAGAGATATTTCTTTTTTTCCCCCTTCTGTTATTTATCATAGGAAATGTTACAAAGTGGCTACAGTTTATATGTGGTTTATAAAGTGTCCAGGGTGGTTGCTAGAAAGTCAGGCAATGCTTGAATGTTTTAGATGCTAGGTTATTGCCTGGGTGTTACTGGACCAAGTCATAATTTTCTGTTAATAAACAAAATAATGTAAACTGTCATAATTACTGCAGAAATGGAAATGTCTTAGCCAATATAAGGAGCCTTCAAGTCAAAAAGCTTAAAGTCCCCCCCAAAAAAGCACAGTTCTTATTTTTTAACTCTTTACTCACCATTGACGGAAATTACCGCCATTTGTGAGAAAATGCTTCCACGTCATTGACGGAATTTTCAGGCTTTCTGTGTTTTCAGTGTTATACGGTAGGGGGAGGTGTTACATATCTTCTGAACGAGTACAGAATCTCCTGATCAAAACACAGACGAAGAAGAAGCAAAAACAAGCGATATGTAAGCAGATGCATATGTAAAATAACACAATCATCAACATTAAACAGCATATAAATCAAAACTGTCTAATGTTACTGAATGAAATGGCAACCCAGGATGAGCTATAGGACTGTGTGGTTTTTGGGGGGACTCAATCTACTCCATCTGTGTTTTGATCATCGTTCTGAATCCGATCTGGATGTAGTCTTTGACAAAGTCTTTGCTTTTTTTATGAAACTCAAGTGATGATAAAAAAGAATGCATAGAAGAATGCATTTTTGCTTAAAAGCAGAGGCCCTGTTCTTTCTTTTGATATATTGCACGTTCAAATACAACAAAATATTCTGGGGTGAAAATTTTGTGAAAATAATCAAAAATGCTGGCAGTGACTGGCAACTTTTTCCAAAAATGATGGTGGGGAAAGAATTAATGGAATATTGCAGCATTTATTATAAATGAATTATCCATTCATGTCATAATTTTATTATATATATTTTTTGTAAATTCATGTGCCTCCTAATCTTTAATTAAAATCACTTCCCCTCCCTCTTGCAGCGACATCTCTTCTCTTCTCTTCTCTTCTCTGATGATGTGTTTACTGGCATGAGGACGGGTCAATAACCTGTCAAGTTTGCAAGTTGCAAGTTTGCCCTACATTTGTTCTTGTTTGAGAAGCCGTTTTACTCAGATATATGTCACAATAGGGAAGAAAAGACTAGCAACTTCTGTTTCATGCTGACTTAAACCACTGCTCAATATCATTGCAGGGCTGCTGAAAAAACTGCTTAAACCAGCCTAAAAAGTGCCCAAAACCAATTAACAGACCAGGTAGACTAAGACCAGCAAACTAGTTTAGGCTGGTTTAGATATTTTATTTGGCCTAAATCTATGGGATTTTTGCCTCAGCCAGCACCACCAAAAATGGTGCTGTATAAAATTGCACCAAAGGCAAACTCTTTTCATGTTGAATGGTTTACTAGATTTTTTTTAAGGTAGCTTTGGAAATATTTAGACATTGCTTTATCTTATTCTCAGTGCACAAAAACACTGCATAACTGATATAGGACAAAATTTATTCATAAATGATCATTCATTACATAGAGCAGTATAAAATTACATTTACATTAAGTTTGTAAATAACTGTGCAATGAACAGGAAGACATTGTTGAGATGAAACCGCATTGCAGCAGTTCAAGATGAACCGTGTCTTTGTGCTCTGCCTTTTGTCGTCTAACTCACACTAACATCAGGTGGAGTGAGTCACAAAGCACCATACAATTAATACATTTGCATTCGTTTGTGTCGACAGCCCGTTGAGGGTTTGTGCTTGACTGTGTTTACTTTGCGATTATGATAGACGCATCGGTGGTCTGGGTGGTCTCCTCATCCGAATCACTCTCCTGGCTTTCTGTGCTCTGAGAGGACTCGTCATTGCTGTCTGCAGCTCCAGGCGTGGCTGTGGTCTCCTCACTGCTCGGGCTGCTATCTGACTCCTTTTCATTTTCCTCCTGGCTGGCACTGGCGCTTGCGCTATCGGCGGGAGTGTTGCCAGCACTTGCCCCCTCGCTGTCTGACTCTTGGTTTCCGGCGGGAACGATCTCTTGGCTTCCTAGAGCAGCCAGGCGATCGTTTGGCTCCATGTTCTCCACCTCTGGGGTGCTGGTGTCCTCCCCCTCCAGAAGAGTATCATGCACCTGTAAAGCCTGAGAAACCAAAGTGATTCTCATTTGGTTATATTATTCAGTTGTTAATTTGAGGTATCATTCGTGTCTGTTGCATAAATTAATATCAATATCAATTCTTATTTTTTATGGAATATTGCAGTATTCATTATAAAATATTTTTGCCTTCACATAATATTGCCTTCACAGCTCTTCTCTTCTCTGATTATACACACTGCTGGCGTGAGGGCGGAGCAACCTGTCACTCACATGAGATCGACCATTTTGGCTTGTTCCAAAGGCCGTTTCCCTCGGATATAAGTCACAATAGGGAAGAGACTAGCACAACTTCAGTTTCATGCCGACTTTAATCAGTTTCGGGGAAGCTACTTTGAAAGTTTAACAAGCTAGTCATAATTTAAAGCAGATAAACTACAGTCAAACTAAAGATTTCTTTGTATTTTTTTAAAGTAGCTATTTGTTGTTGTTGTTAACTTATAGCATAGCCACATTGAAGTTATTTAGGAGGGCAATAGGTTTAAAACAAAGTAGCTGACTATCCAATAATTTATCATTTAATTAGAGCTGTATTTTTGCTCATTCAAAAACAGTGAGAGGTTTTAAAAGAATAAACATCTCAATTAGGGCGACGAAGTATCAAACTTTAAAGCTGCACTATGTAACTTTTTTGTGTTAAAAATTTATATAGCGATTCCATCATGAATCCATTTACATGTACATTTTCCTTTTCTATTATCCACCCTGCATATGGGCACATTTTACAAACAGTAACCTTTCTATTTACCTTGTGCAGTTTAATCTCTTTCTCCACATCATTGATGCTCTGATCATCATAAGCAGAAGTCTTCTTGCTCACAAATGTCAAGCCGCCCAACTTGTCATTGCTGTAGGACTTGTATGGGGAAGGTAGTTTATCGAAGTCGTTTGCGTCCACATAGACAATGGTTTTTTTGTAGTCGCTAGGGAAGCCCATGCTGTCTCCCCGGCCTGTGTTGATGATGGGGTCCAGCGAGGGTTCTACTGTGGATGAGACTGCGGTGGTCTCAGTTTCCGCAGATTCGCTGGAGTCAGTCTAAATGGACAATATATGTTAATGGGTCACAGGTCTGGATGTTTAAGACCTTTTTGCTTACTTTCCTATGATTACCAATTTTGATACTGTGTTTGCCTTGACAAACACTTTTATCCAAAGCAACTCACATTGCGTTTAAAGCATACATTTTATCAGTAATATCTTTCTCTGGGAATTGAACCTATAACCTTGGCGTTGCTAGCAACATGCTCTCCTGTTTGAGCTACAGGAAGGTTGTCCATTGTTTATCAACTGGGAACAATGGTTCTACATGAAAGAAAACATTCTCCTCTTTCTTCTCATCTGTTTCAGATTCCTCATCTGCCTCCAGCAAATGCAAGAAACAGTATTAAGACTCGCAGCAAGGTCACTTACAATGCGTCTAGACCAACAGAGTGGTATTTTTAGAGCCTGATGTCTTTTATTGGCTATTGTGGGAGTGCAGTGGCATGTGATGTGGTCAGAGGATGAGTCTTTATTTACCTCAGTTTCATCTGCACTGTCTGTGCTTTCATTGGAATCTGCTGGTGTGGTCTGAAACACAACCAAATGCCTTGCCGTTAATAAAACAATACTGTATTGCTCATGTACATGCCAATTACAACATCCTTGAATTTAAATAGCACAAAGGTGCTAGTAGATATCAGTACTTTGACATTAAAGTAATAGTTCACTCAAATTACTTTAGTTCACCCATCATTTATTCACCCTTACAAACCTGTGTGACTTTCTTTCTTCAGTGGATCATTTTTAACTATGTAGGCTATTAGTCCATGCATTAAAAATGCAATAGCACCATAAAAGTATCAATAAAAGTGGTCCAAACGACTCTCTAATTTCAAGTGTTCTAAAGCGATGTTGATTTTTTTTTTGAGGAACACTGAGCTGTTAAAGGGTTAGTTCACCCAAAAATGAAAATTCTGTAATTAATTACTCACCCTCATGTCCAAACCTGTAAGACTTTCGTACATCTTCAGAACAAAAAAGATCTGAGAGCACAAATCTGAGAGCTTTCTGTTGTCCCTGCATTGACAGCCTATGCAACTACCACTTTCAAGCCCCAGAAAGGTAGTAAAGACATCCTTAAATTAATTCATGTGACTCCAGTGGTTTAACCTCAATTTTATGAAGTGACGAGTGCTTTGTTTGCACAAAAAAACACAATTTCCCACTTTATTTACAAAATATTAATCTATCTAACGTGCGTTGAAGATTATTATTTTGTAAATAAAAAAATGTTTTGCGCAAACAAAGCACTCCCGTCGCTTCATAAAATTGAGTTTAAACCACTGGAGTCACATGAATTACTTTTGTGATGTTTTTACTAACTTTCTGGGACTTGAAAGTGGTATAGTTGCGTAATCTGTCAATGGAGGGACAGAAAGCTCTCAGATTTCATCTAAAAGATCTTCATTTGTGTTCCAAAAATGAATGAAAGTCTTGTGATGGTGAGTAATTAATGACAGAATTTTAGGGTTTTGGGTGGAACTAACCTTTTAACCACTGAAAACGAATCAGTGAGTCAGTGACTCGAGAACAGTTTGATTCAAGACAACAGACCTTTTTTTTTTTTTTTATGAATTGAGTCAACTGACTCTGCTCCACAAAAGAAAGAAATGGCACGAGGGTTAATAAATAACAGAATTTTAGGGGTTAACTTTTCTCTTATAGACAAAATGATAGTCCTTTTAGAGGCTATAGAGGACGTGTTTTACCTGTGTAGGTTCTGCCTGGAACATATCAGCAGCATCTTTTCGTAGAATAGGAGGTGGCTGTATAGGACAGATATTTTGTTAAAATAGCAGTATAGCTTTCTGCACATTATTCATTTCAACACAGTGTTCATTTTGCCCATATCAAATGAGATACTTGCCCGTTGAACAGCAACAAGTTCTTCTGAGCTCTCTGAACTGCTAGCTGAGCGCTTGACCTGAGAAAAAATATGTGCATATACACATTAGAATACAAAAATCATAGTGTAAAACTTTAAAGCCCAGATTTCACAGTTAATATGAACTTACAGGTAGGCAGACGACTGTGGCGATGAGGAGCGTTAACACAATAAGAGTCTTCATTTTTGTGCAAAATACTCTAAAAAGGGAGAAAAACAAAGAGATGCACAGTTACAAAGAACATCAATTTTGACCGTATAAATGTAAGTATGTTAAAAGTCATTAAAAAGTTCCGGCCAACTAATGCATCGTAATAAGAAATGTATTACACAGAGGATTGCTTGTGATTTACTTTAATGTTCTAACCATAAAATGCCTCAAGAGTGGGTATTTTTGGTATTTACGCATTTACTTCAAGGCAAACTGACTTGGAAGGAAGCATGCCTTTTAAGGGCACTCAGAATCACGTTGATAAATGCCAAAGAACTTCCTGCAAGTCCTCACCATGAAACATCTCGTATGTTTTCAGCTACAACTACATCGCATAAAGTATAAGTTGAGGTAGCGTGTGTTTAGCGATACCTATAATGATCTCCTCTGGTGTATAATTCCAGAAGTTATATGTAGACTGTAGCAGCCACAATCCCAAGAAATAGCACGCCTCTGGCTCCAGACTTAGTTTCTCATTAGAATCTTCGTTGCTGTGAGCCAAGGCCTAAAATTTGTGGCGTCAAAGGAAATGTGAAGTGCAGCACAAAACACTAAGCGTGGAAGCGTTTTGTTGAGGCTGCCGGCAGAAGTAATGGTGGCAACTGTCAGTCAGCCAGTATTATTATTCTTTTGCATGGAACTTTAATTTAGTGGTTGTGTCGCTGGAATAAATGAGTCAGTTGACAAATTAGTAAGGCCTTTATGTGCCATAGCCGCAACTTCCTCTTTCGTCTGTCAAGTTCATGTTAATCATCTCTGCCTATAATAAACTGTGGTTGGAATCATTAAAAGTCTTTGTAACTTCAGTCTTGTACTTGCATTGAGGCTGAACAAGAACTGCATTTTGATGCTTATTTTGCAAGAACTGCATCTGCTCTAGGAATTTATTCATGATTTAAGGTTAAAACAGGCTACATGATCCCAATCTGTTCTATAAAAAGTCCTTCACATGCTATAAATACAGATAAATGCCAAGACTACAAGCAAGTAAATACATTCCACATGAGTACTCAAGCTTCTTTCAACATCTGCATACTGAAACCTTTGACAATAATAGTTTTTTAACCTCAACATCCTAAAAAACAAATGATTTGTTTAATTGTGACTTACCTCTTTCTCTTTGAGAAATGTGAAGTCCTTTGACTGTCAGAGGATAGACTGAGGTCTCGTTTATCAGATGAGATCTTGCTATGTTTTGATGCTAGTGAGAGATGGCTGCTGGTTGGCTTTTAAACCCTGTTCCCTCTGGAAACAGCCAATGGCTGTGAAGCTTGTGATGTCATGAGGTTTACCGCTGCTGTCCCACCTTTTTGCTCCCACTCTTCCTGTGGTTTGTATGGCCAGGCAATGCAAACATTCACCACCAGGCATGACAAGCAGAAAAAATAAAACCATCTCCTCTATTGCTCTTAGGATCCTAGATATAATGTTGTCATGCTTATTAGTACTATTAACGTATTATGCATATACCATGGAAAGACTCAATGTCCACTATAATTGTTATTGTATAATAAAACAGGGCAAATAAATATTTAATAGCTTCAATTAAGGGGGTTTAATGCCTCTGGCTGTTAAGCAGAATGAAGTGTTAAGTGTGTAATCAGTTCCCTACTTTGGTAGGGAACAGTGTGTCACAGAAAATCACAAAATTTATTAAAAGTTTATATTTGGTAGTGTTTGCTAGACACTATTACTATTGATTTTGCTCATACTTAAGGTTAGGGATTCAAATTACCTTTGTGCTATGAACATGAATGATACCTCAAATTCTGTGACTTGTTGAGGAAAAGTGTGGATTTTTTAAATCAATAAACAGATTAGAAATTAAATCAATAACTGAATTACTAATATATCTGCAATGAATGACAGCATGCAAATAAACACTGGAATGAATAGTACCGAATATATCACTTTATAAGCCAATAATATTGTAATTACAATATAAATATTATTGTGTGTGTGTGTGTGTGTGTGTGTGTGTGTGGTCCTGGTAAACCCTACGTTATTGGAACAAAATGTCCCCAAAAAGATATCTGAAATCCTTGTCCTTGTGGGGACATTTTTTGGTCTCCATGAGGAAAACCACTTATAAATCACTTATAAATCACACTGTGATGTGTTTTGAAAATGTAAAAATGCAGAAAGTTTATAATGATGGGTAGGTTTAGGAGAATATACAGTTTGTACAGTATATAATGTCTATGAAAGTCTCCATAAAACATGGAAACCCAACGTGTGTGTGTGTGTGTGTGAGAGAGAGAGAGAGAGTTTTGGGAGATAAAACCTACACCACTGAGCTACTTGGATTTTTAGGTTCTTCTTATTATGTTACAAATAGTAGTAGTAACTATATGCTAAAATAGGTTCTAGATTTAACATATTAGTTCATCACATTGATATTAGGTGAGATTTATGTATACTGCACAAATGTTTTTCACATAAAACGATAGAAAAACATTTTACAGTTTGAGTAGGATGATGGTGTGTCATACCAAAATCACATGAATTTCCCATCAGTCTGTATCATTCCTATGATTCACAGTCTGTTTGTAGCAATGAAGTCAGATTTTGCAATCAACAGTATCGTGCCTCCTTCTGTTTGCCTATATTGTATGGGGGGTGGGGGTGTCAGAAGACCAGACAATTTTGCATTCCCTTAACTTTTACTTCACAATTATTCACCATTAACGAGCAGCGCATGAACATAAATAAACCTCTGAAAGTGATAGTTAGTGTTCATGTTTCATGATTTGCTAAGATATTGTGAGGTGTACCTCAGGGCAGCAATTAAAGAGACTGAATATCAGCGGTAATGATTGACAGGCAGCTTATAGACTTGAAACATCATACATCATTGTATACAAGAATCATTCTACCAACTTATGTAAGAGAAGACCAAAAAGTCAAAGGGACTTTAAAGGAGGTGCAAGTAAATGGGGAAATAAAGTACATCAGACATACTAATCTTAGGTTGTCATCTAGAAACATCATCTTGAGAACACGTGTTAAGACATGCAGCATTGAAACGCTATTCATATAAGTGAAATGTTTTTCATTTCTTCACTCAGGCTAATGTTGCAAGGGAAAAGAAGTCTATAGCTTGTGTCTGGATTTTTTTTTTTTTATGTTAAAATAAGCGTCTTGCTGTCATGCATGGCGGCCAAACCGCCTGTGGCTCACGGATGGATTAACAAAAAAACTCAGACATCACCACAACACCACAGAATTACAGAAACATTCCCAATTCTGTTAGAAATAATCACACAGACTGGTGTGTTTTCACACTGTATAGCTTACATATTTCCAAATATAAATATCAGTCAAATTTAATGACTGAGAAGGTAATTCACGGTCATTTTTGAAGCAGATCCAGGTGCAGATCCAGTGACTCTTCTGAGTGTCAGTATCTTATGCCCGCTACACATTATACGATTTTGGGCTGTCCCAGACGAAGGATGACCAATCGTGGTGAATTCTGTGGTCGTGGCTCCTAAACGGTGGTCCTACGTCGTACAGTGAGAGAGGTTCAAAGATGGCCATTGTCGCTGTCTTGCGTCCAAAGATAGCCTACTATGATAATTTTCTGACAGTGTCAGAAAATTAGCATCATCATCTCACAGTGTGTTGAAATGGAGTATCAACATGACATTGCGCTAAAACTTAAAACTACTTACCTCAAGCTCCATTTGTAAAATTGGCATGCTAAGTTGGCCTCTTTTCCCAAGCCATTACAGTATCTATATTCTCCTCTTTCACTTCCTCCTCTTTTTTTCAGTGCACATAAAAACCACAATTGCCAAAGTGCGATTCATGCCATTATCGATGTTGTGATGAATTGCTAAGCTGGGTGGGAAAGCAAGGTAAAGGTGGTGTTCTGGCGATCCATGTAGCCACTATGCAATCCTCTGGCTGGAATAAGATGTTGAACTGCTTATAGACTAGTCTGTGTAGCAGAGGTAGGAAAATTTCAAGTGCTTGATGAGAGGACCTAGTCACGTTGTGTACATTGAGAAAAGAAGGGGGCCGAGTATAGATCCCTGAGGTACCCCGTGGACTGAAGTGACTTAGACACCTCTTCCCTCCACAAAACCTTGAAAGATCTACCTGTGAGGCTCAATCCAGTGATAACAATTGTATAGATGGCAGACAAGAAGATCTGATGATTTAAAGGGTTGAAAAAAGTCCAGCAGACTGGGAACTTATGAACTGCAAGGAGCTCTCGCCAAACACAAAGTGGTCTCAACGGAATGTTTCTTTTTGAAACTGAAGAGTGATTGGTAGCATAATTGAAAACAAGTCATTCAAGTGTCTTCGCTGAACCATGAGTGAGACTAATGATGTAGTGTTTTGTGTATGTTTTCTTAAACAGTTTTGAATTTGCACGTTTGACTCTTAAAGGGATATTTCACCCAAAAATGAAAATTATCCCATAATTTACTCACCCTCAAGCCATCCTAGGTGTATATGACATTCTTCTTTCAGACGAACACAATCTGTGTTATATTAAAAAATGTCCTGGCTCTTCCAAGCATTATAATGGCAGTGAATGGCAGCCCAAAATGTAAAGCTCAAAAAAGTGCATCCATCTATTATAAAAGGAATCCACACGGCTTCAATGGATTTTTGTAAGAAAAATATCCATATTTAACACTTTATAAAGTAAAATATCTAGCTTCCAGCGGACCGCCTTCCGTATTCAACTTACGCAGAAAGTGTAACGCCTCTCGCAATTCAAAACTCTTATGCTATGTCCGACGTCATTGCTGCGGCAGTTTATGTAAGTTGAATATGGAAGGCCGTCTGCCGGAAGATACATATTTCACTTTATAACGTGTTAAATATGGATTTTTTTCTTACAAAAACCAGTTGATTCACTTTAGAAGGCCTTTATTAACCCCCCGGAGCCGTGTGGATTCCTTTTATAATGGTTGGATACACTTTTTTGGGCTTAAAATTTTGGGCTGCCATTCACTGCCATTACAATGCTTGGATTAGCCAGGACATTTTTTAATATAACTCCGATTGTGTTCGTCTGAAAGGAGAATGTCATATACACCTAAGATGGCTTGAGGGTGAGTAAATTATGGGATCATTTTCATTTTTGTGTGAACTATCCCTTTAAGTTTCTTAACTAAACTTTGTTGAATCCCAAACAGTTACTGTCATGTTGGTGTGAATGTCCGGATCAAGGCTAACATTAGAAAATGTTTAAGTATTAAACTTATCCCTGCTTTAACTGCTGAAGCCATCACAGACACAAGACAGAATCGTGACTGTCCAATGACATTTCAATCAATGTTAAGTCTGTGTGTGGTGATCTTTTCTCCACAATGTCTGTGTTTCATGCAGTGATGGACTTTATGAACTCAGTGAAGCATGCACCAGGACTGCATTCTAATCAGCCTAGTCTTTGCTTCTGTACTGCGGTTTGGTGGCTTTGGAAATTAAGTAAAAACATTTTTTTTTATTTTTTTTAAAGACCACATGGCTTCAATTCATCCCTGATCCACAACATTAGTTTATGAAGTTGATGTCACCCTTTACAAGACTTAAACCAATGAAGTTCCAAGTCGTGTGCCATTAAATAGGCCCCAAACTATTAATCTTTGAGGTCAATTTGTTTGGAAACATTCTGTAGGAACACATTACCTATATGGATTATACATTCCCAACCATGCTTTTAAAGGACCGTTGAATTAAACTATCAGCTTCTGAACTGTTAAAACTATATTAGGCCATTAATATCAGATGTGGTCTAGATTACACTGTTTTATAACTGGGGAATAACATGATCAAGACCTACAAACCATTGAGGCACTTTTATGGTTATGGCAATGGAAAATCTGCATAAGCCAGTCAATAAGGGAAAATCTGTCATGCAAACAGATATAGTCATCAGCTATACAGTGTCAGGAAATGTACACTATATCCATATGTGAAAGTAAAAAAAATGGCAGCGTATGTTAACCACTAAGCGTGTAGGTTTAAGTATAGGTTCTTAACCCCAAAGGTTCAGCAGACATGTCAAATGTCGGCTTCCTGTCAGGAGACTCAGACGTAAAATTCCATCTGGATCACTTTAGGCATGAAACATTTTGGGAATTCTTGGAAAGAAGGTGATGTGAAGACACAAACAGGAATTTATACAACAGCTTTCTGAAACTGGAGGATATCATACTGTGGAAGAGCTTACTGACTCTTTGTCTGAAACTGAACCACATACACTTGGTATATCAAAAACAATAGCGCTGCCATCCATAGTCTGGAAACAGAATAACCTAATGTGTGTAAACATATACAAAGCTTTTGCAAGAACCTTTCTGTTTGTTCTGTATGTTATGTAATGTTATATGGGGCATGGAAAGGGAAAAAGTGCCTTTCCCACTTTAGATGCAGTTTGAACATAAAACACCCAAACGTTTTTACTGTCTAGATCCAACAGTAACACAATAAGAATAATAAAATTAATCTTGTGGAAACCTCTTAAAATAAGGAACTTCTTCCATCAACAAAACAATGTTTGACGACAAAAACTGGGGCAGGCAGAACAACGACGATGAATTATATTCTGGTTTGGGATTTTTGTGTGTGTGTGTTTGTCCTTTGACTTTTGGATTGTACATTTAAGAGAATCTGCAGTATACTGTAAAAAATTATATTCTTAGATATAATGCTTTTTTGGTTTACTTATTATAACTACTTTAAATTTTCAGGAACAAAATTTGCCACAAATAATGTTTTCATTAATATGTTAGTTGCTGACACTTAATCTTATCTAAAAACATCTTAATTTACATAGATAATTGATACAAATATAGTTTGTACATCTTAATATTTTAAGTTCAGTTCATATTTTAAGTTATTTACTTTTAGAAGAATTTTTACTAAAAAAGTAAAGAAATTCTACAATTGAGCTTGTACATAAAAACATTCATGTTCAAATTCATATTCTTGCCTTTTCCGGATTCACTACGGTATTATATTTATATTTTGTGGGAAAATACTGTACCAGGCTTAATGCATTTGTTCTTGTGTGTTTACGTCATGTCCAGAAATAATGAAAACAAAGTCTGGCTCGTGTGTGGCTTGTAGTTACAATAAATAGTGTAAACTCTGAAATAGTGTGCATCAGTTGAATCCCAGAATTAAAAATACTACTTATTTCCTCCACGAGGTTGTTATTTGATGGTTTTGTTGAAGTCTGCATTATTTCAACTTATTTTAAAATAAATGTGCGACATGTTGAATCGGCGTCGGAGCTCGTCGGAGCTCGTCGGTCAGTCGGGCCATCTGAACATTCTGATTGGCTGTTCAGCTAGCGAACCAGTGCACGAGAAAAAAAAGTGACGAAGCCAATAAACGACGAAGTCAAGAGGAAGCAGAACGCTCTTCTCGTTTGTTTGCAACGAAAAACAGATTACTGCCACCTGCTGGTACGGAAAGGTATTTCCTCTTACGCAGGCGCAGAACGGACGTGCTACTTGGCCGTCGGGTGTCGAGCGTCGGCTTGGTGTGTCAGGGCAACTTTGGACCCAGACGCTGCCGACATGAGCCGACCCCGTGGTCTGCTTTCGTCGCAACTAGTTCGTCAGCGTCGGCTTGGTGTGTTCTGGGCTTAAAACAATCATTTTTAAAGAGAAATGTCAGAGGAGCTTGTTTCCCAGCCCTATTTGTTTGAGCCGCGAGAGGCGTCAAAGCTTACGCTACTCCTACATACATTGCGTCAGGGGTTACTCTTTTGGCGTAAGTCGAGTTTGCCAGAAGTTAGTTATTTTAGTTTATAAAGTTTTAAATATGGATATTTTTCTTACAAAAACCCATCACTTTGCTTCAGAAGGCCTATGGATTACTTTTATGATGGATGAATGCACTTTTTTGGACTTCTAAATTAGGAACACCATTCACTACAATTATAAAGCTTGGAAGAGCAATGATATTTTTTTTATATAACTTTGATTGTTTGTCTGAAAGAAGATAGTGATATACACTTAGGATGGCTTGAGGGTGAGTAAATCATGGGATAATTTCTATTTTTGGGTGAACTATCCCTTTAAATATTATGCATATTTCAAAGTATGTTGTTTCTGTAAATCAACACTTTTAAATCAATAGTTTTGTATTTATCCATAATTGTCATTTAAAATGTCATTCACAGTGCTTAACTGTAGATCTTTCCCTCATTAAAAC
Organism: Rhinogobio ventralis; assembly: GCA_039654625.1. Taxonomy (NCBI): domain Eukaryota; kingdom Metazoa; phylum Chordata; class Actinopteri; order Cypriniformes; family Gobionidae; genus Rhinogobio; species Rhinogobio ventralis. Next base: position 16,120,635 of record CM077215.1, on the reverse strand, counting down.
CAAAGTACACTTCTGTTTTGACACATATACTTAGACTATGCGTACATATGTTGCGTTTGAAGCGAGGTTGGAAGCGTGAATAGTGAGTTCCAGTCACATCACATTCACATGATGTCACCATGATACAATGAAAGCATTTTGTATTTTTGTGACAATTGCGGCCAAAAGATTTTTTTTTTTCTTTCTACATTTTAGGACTAGATGGTAATATCCCTTACTATTATTGCACGTTCCTGAGATGAGTGGGGAACTAATATAGAGGTGATAGGAATAGAGAGAGGGAAGTATGACGCTTCATTGGGGCCGTCATCTGCTTTTACCCCCACTACCCCCTACTGCCTCTGTTGTTGCAGGGCCCAACCAATGTCCCTCCTCTTAATCCAGAGCCATCGACTCGCTTGTTCAGCGGCACTGGAGTGTCCTACGTCATACGCTGGAAAGCCAGTCTCTTGTGAACATGCGTACAACAGTTAGCAGAAGTTAGAGATTACAGTTTGTAAAGTTTTAATTATGGATATTTTTCTTACACAAACGCTTCACTTCAGAAGGCCTTTGTTAACCCCCCGGAGCCGTATGGATTACCTTTATGATGGATAGATGCACTTTTATGGACTTCAGAAACAAAAACAGCCATTCACTGCCATTATAAAGCTTGGAAGAGCCAGGACATTTTTTAATATAGGAGGGAGCGGGGCACAACCTAACGCTTTTTGACTTTCTCAGTTTGTGTAAATCCACTTAGGGTTCAGAGTATTTATTTTTTCCCACATTAATTTTACACATGTCTAGTACAATTATGTGGTTTTGTTTCATTAATACAGCTGTAACAAAGTTCGTATGCCAATATCCCTTTGTTAAATCCAGCGTTGAATAAAAACAAGCCGTGCCTAGCCGACCGAGCAACTCATCAACCCTTGGCATTGGATATGCGTCGAATTTCGACACAGAGTTCACCTTGCGATAATCCACGCAGAACCGGACCAAGCCGTCCGTTGTAGGAACCAAAACTATCGAGCTGGCCCAATCACTGTAGGATTCTTCTATCACTCCCATATCTAACATAGCCTCTAATTCTTCCTGAACCACTTTTTTTTTTGTGTTCAGGTAATCTATACGGTCGACTGCGAATTACCACGCCCGGCTCTGTCTCGATATGGTGCTGAATGAGGTTCGTTCGACCGGGTATGGGCGAGAACACATCTGAAAAAACTTCCTGCAACTGGGCTATGTCAGTGAGCTGCAATGGCGAGAGATGTTCTCCCCCTGGGGCTAGAGTGGAGGATTTACCTTTTGTGCTCACCTCTGACCCGAGATCCTCTTCTCCACTCACTGCCATTTACAACATCACTGACTCCGCCTCACTTCATTTTTTAAGGAGGTTAAGGTGGTATACCTGATGTGCCCCGCTCCTATCCGACCTAATCACCTCATAATCGAGATCTCCTATTCGCTCCTAACCCTCCCCTCACCCTGACCCCTGGGCACGCCACCATTTGGTCTTCCGCCAGCTCGATGGCCTTGTCCAGCGACGCCGGCCTGTGGCACTGGACCCATTGCGTGGTCTTCCTTGGTAACCGCGCAATAAACTGCCACTCGATCAACGATCTGGTCAACGGTCCGCCGTAGGTCGTCATAGACCAGGAGGTTCTGGACTGGTAGCTGTTGGGCCGCTATCTGTGCCTCCCCGGATAGCAGCGGAATGAGGCGCACCGGCCAGTCAAGTTTTGGCCACCCACATGCCTCAGCGGACCGCTGGAACAAATCCAGGAAGGCTTCCGGATCGTCTTGTGGCCCCATCTTGGTGAGCTGCATGTGGGTGTCTTTGGCCGGGGTTGATGACGTTTCCCCGGCTGGAACCTCCCGGTCAGCTCCACAGCTCCGAAGCAGACTGGATGATGTCCGCAAACGGCGTCGGTGACGGGATTTGCATGGTGGCGGCTCTGGTCTTCTTCCTCCTGGGTTTCAGCACCAATGTAACCAAAATTTGTATATGGTAAGGAAGAAGACAAGGGGTCGGCTTACTGGGACACGAACTCTGGTTTATTTGTCGTATAACAACAAAACAACACAACACAAAACAACGTGCACAAAAGTTCTCTCTCTTTGTCAACGGTTTGTTTCAGGCAGTTCCTCTCTGCATCTCTCTTGCAGTCTCGTGTCCCAGTGGCTGTGTGTGCGTCCAGCTTCTCTCTCTCCGGTCCTCATTTCCAGCGTGGCTTATAACCTGTCTCTCCATGCCAATTACTGAAACAAGAGACAGGTGTTTATCATTTGTACTTGATTCACTTACATGCCGCTCGTCCTCTGACTCTCTCTCCCGTCACAGACCTCGCTAAACCACGCCCCCCTCGCCACAACAGTGTATACTTTTTTCTTGATTTACCCCGAAAGAATGGAAGTGAAATGTGACAACATGCTCCATAGGTGGGGTACATTGTAGCATGTGAGAGGCACATTGTAACATGACCAAATGACAGCTTAAAATGTTACCTAATATAATAAAGAAAATATCCAAAATACAGTTATTAACTTTTTAAAATAAAATAATGTCATTTTTTAATAATTAAAAATAAACAAATTTTTGAGTTTGACACTAAACACACCGCAAAACACAGCTATACAGCATAGTTAAAAACAATAATAATTTATAATTTCTAAACATTGACTCTCAGTCATTATTCATCTCTTTCTTATGGTTTCTCAATAGAATTCATAAAAGTATAGAATAGAATAGTGTACTTATAATAGGGGCACATTGTAATGCAGTGTGACAACATGCCCCACCTGCGCAACTGGGATTTAAACCTGGCTCGTGTCTTCTGCTGGTTAGATCTGTATTAAAGAACTATCTCAACTGTTAAATAACAGATATAAGATTAGAATAATATCATATTTGTCTCATTTTAAATACACACAAAAAATAGAGATGAAAAATTTACTTAAGTAAGAAATGTACTTTTGCTATGGTTAAATAAATGTTCAGTGATATCTTCCAAAGATTATTTAATTTTGGAGCAATTTTTTTAGCGATATAGTGTTGATATGGCAACTAGTAAATACATTAAGTTTTGTTATGCTGGCATGGTTGGAAAGTTTTAAAACGTGTGTTACAACTAACCCCGCGTTAGGTTGTGACCCGCTCTCCCCTAACTCTGATTGTATTCGTCTGAAAGAAGAATGTCATACACACCTAGGATGGCTTGAGGGTGAGTAAATCATGGGGTAATTGAACTATCCCTTTAATAGCTTGCCAATGGACTTGGTCTCGGATTTCTAAGTCTTTAAGAATTTTGATGACAGATATACAGCCAATCCAGCAATCCAAAATTGCAGCACAGCTAAAATTAATAAGCATCCTTCAGCATCCTATATTTAAAAAAAACAAGCAAGCCCAGCCCAGATGATAAAAAGTAACACAAAAGTAACATAACGCATTACTTTGCAAAAAAAAACACACAAAAAAAACAAGTAACGTAAACTTTTTTTAGGGAGTAACACAATATTGTAAAGCATTACTTTTAAAAGTAACCTATGGGAAAATGAAAGGGAAAATGATAGCACTGTTGCACTTAGCGATTACAGATAACCATAGTGAATCCTCAAACCATGTAATTAAAAAATTCAATTTGAAAAACAAGAAGTGTCAAAAAGAGCCACTCTGCAAGTAACAATTACAACCAAGTTCCATAATGCAGCTTTAATGAATTCAACAGAAATTACACATTTCTATTTTTTAAATGCAAACAACCACAGAATATTTTAGAATTAATGTCTGAACATATTTTTCAGCGTTTGTTTTGAATATGTGATATTAAATATGGAAATGCTCAGTATGATTCTGCAAACAATCTGCAAAAGTACTGTATTTTTATAATATCTTTGCTTAGTCAGTAGTTTATGGTACACTACTGCAATTTGAGAGCCACAACTTTTCAAAACCAAATCTTTTACAGTAAATCGTTGTGTTTTGGTCAGAAAGACGTGACATCGCACATGTCTTTCATGAAGTCTTTGTTTTTTCTCATCCCACATGTCTCTGCCCAGGTTGTGTGTGCTCGGATGTTATACAGTCTACTGTATTTTGATTTCCACCCCCATTTTCCACCATGACTACAGAAGCATACTTCCTGTTTCAATGAACTGCCCTGACTTCTTCAAAAGCAACGGATCCACATGTCACTGCTTTGTTTGACTGCAACAAATCTAAACATCACAAGTGCAGAGACAGGACACAAGAATTTTAGCAATACATATAGACAATTTATTCACATTTAGAAACTGTAAGAATGCAGAGCACCGTTGAACTTATTAAGCTTCTGGCAGTTAGTAATAGCGTATCGCCTACACAGTCTGTAGCGTTTCATACCCAGGATGGAAATAGTCTATAATAGAAGGTACATTTCCTGTCTGGCATGATGGTTTTCAATGGTGTCTCAAGTGCTTAGTTCATAATTAGACACTGTGAGTAACCATGAATAAGATGTTGTAAGGGAGTCATTTTTGGCAGCCCAAAACACCTCTTTAGTGAAGGCAATTCATGCATCATTCTTAAAAAGTACCTAAATTGTCTAATTGTCTTTTGCTGTAATGGAAAACGTAATATTACGTAATGAATGTGCAATAAGACACACATGTTCTAAATGGTCATGTGCGGTAATCATGTGGTCAACTGTTATCATACGGTTATTGACACAACATTCTTTTCAGACTTGTTCAAACTAGTACAGCAATGTCACAACTGAATTCATTTTGTTATGATTAGCTAAAAACAAGCTAGTGTTCTGCAAACATAATTGGATCGAGTTGTGTTTAATGTTACAGCTCAAAATGCATAAAACATTTCCTCTAGACTTGTCTCTATTGTTATTAGTTTATGTTTTTTGCAAATGGGGCGAACAGGGGTGTGACTAGGCCCTGCATTTTGGGCTACAGCTCCAAATGTTTCTTCTGCAGCACCAGATCTTATTTTCTGCTTTTTTAAAGCTCCAGAAAAAAATACTTTATTATGTTTATATGTGCACTGCAGCAATTTAATTGAAGGAAACTAAATAAATGAAAAAGACAAAGCGAATAAAAACTAAACAAAACAATTCCCCTCTGCTCATGTGACTAGTCCAGATTTGAGGCGCCTCCACACATGGCTAAGCATCAGTATGGGTCAGACATGTTTGAACAATTTACACATCCTCTTAGTTGAAAGGAATGTGTGTTAAAACCATTGAAGAAGATGCTGTTCTGAACTGTCTCACAAATCTTCATACAAGAAGTTATTTGCCTCAGGCACAAAAAAAATGAAGTATATCTCTACTCTGTATAATGTGCTAGTCAAAAGAGAAATAATTACCAAATGTAGGATATTTATCTAGGTCGTATACCATTATACAGTCAATCCCATCATTCATTCATATTTTATTTCACTCATAAAGACACTTTTGTCTTTTACAAACCAGCTATTGTTATTAATTGGCACTAATGGAATAAGGCTACACTCTTTATTGGCATTGATTGTTCCATGAAGAAACTTATAACGGAAAGGGATTTTTAAAATGTTCTTAACACTAGGGTTCTTTTAAGAACTGTTCACTGAAAGGTTCTTTGGGGAACGCAAAATGGTTCTTTAATGGCATCACTGCAAATCAATCCTACTAGAACCAGCATTTTCAAGAGTGTAGTAGTGCACTCTTAAACATTGTATAACATAGTATAATTTGTTATTATAGTTACTTATATAGGTGTTATTACCACAAAAGTGCCCCTATTATGCTATTTTAAAAGCTCCTAATTTTTTTTTTGGGATGTCTACAACATGTTTACATGCATCAAAGGTCAAAAAACACTTTAATTTTCTCATAATATACATTGCACATCACCACATTTTTCAATGATTCTATCAGTCTCTCTAAATCCCTCCTTTCCGTGAGCTACTCGGCTCTGATTGGCCAGATGGTCCAGTCTGTTGTGATTGGTCTACCGCATGCAGCGCATGTTTCGGAAATTAAACAGCCATTACCATAACTGAACTTCAGCTCCATCCGGAGGCTTCCTAAAGCTCAGCGATTGTACACACTTTAAAGAGAGTACAATGATGTTAACCATATCAATCTGAGCGTGAGTCCGATGATGAAACATTGGAAGAACTAGTTATTCAAACTGAACCTCCACTGCAAGGACGACTTGAGCAGGACGTTTCTCAGTAATACACTACTCAGTTTGAGGTACATTATGAGATGCTGCAACTGTAATTCCTCACTATCAGCATTAACAAGAGTATGTCCATCAACAAACCGATGTGTATATTTATAATTTATTGCGGTGCACATGTGAGAACTGTATCAATAGCCGGTTAGCTTAAACAATATAAAACACAAAACTACTTATTTTGAACACACTGTAGAAAATATATACATCAATAATTGATCATACTTACAGATTGTGATTCTGAGGAGCAAGTTGGTCCAAGTAAACTGGCTACAGACCCATCTTTCATGAGCAAGAGTTTTGCAAATCTTGTGTTGAACTCCACAGTCGTCAATAAAATGACTTTTGAGGGCTGGTCAAGTTGTTCACAGGTGGACAACATACAACATAGGTGGGTTTTATGCAAATGTATTTTCTAATGTCGTAGAAACATCACACATTAGGATTCGAAATACAAACGACTCGTATAGGCGGTTCGGAGTCAGTTCTTTCTTTTGGGAGACAATAACTTTATTTATCGTGCACTTTCGACTTTACAACTTTTCAGATCATTTACATTCACAAATAGCTATATTACACACTGCATGAAAGGGAATATTCGAAAAACCATAATAGGGGCAATTTAACAAATGGAACTTGATTTTGTAAACAAACAGTGAATTTTTTAATTGAACTGCATTATAGTTAAAATGCTTATGATTCATTATTTAAGACCTGTACCAAGTACCCCTGGGAAAGACTAGTGTATTTGTAAGTATTTAGATATGTTTGCTTAACATTTGGAGATAAAGGCATTAATGAAGGCATTCAAACACTAATCAGAGTCTAACTATGCTTATAGTACTTTCTAACTGACAATTTCAAATATAAGCATTGGACTATTGTAGGTGCCATTGCTGTGGTCATCTAAAAGTAATTGTTCATTTTAATGACTTGTGAAATGTGAGTTTGTCCATCCAGGCCAACATTTAATCTCATTCATGCCAACATTAAGTCAACACTATCATTAAAAACAAACTCATTAGTTTTACCACAAAAGGACCTTAAATGTACTTGTTAAAAAAAGCAATTGAATGCTGCATTGATGTATAGGTGCAATGTGAAGAATTTCCATATTTTAAAAGAATTCTTTTCAAACAGAAAATACTGCAGAACATGGTAATTAGCGCATGATAACTTATAGCATTATAGCTGTAATTTATTAAAGTATGACATTCATGAACTTACAACAGAGGTCACAAAAGATAAGTGGGTAGTAAATTGTGTGCTGCTCTACACATTACATCTCTACAGTATTCCACAAGTCTTGTTGCAAAAATTTTGTTTAAAAAAAATAATAATTTACAGTAGTTTCACATTATTTATTTGACATAGAAATAGTATACAGACTGTAAAGGGCCCGGCTATTACTATATTGTAACAGCATTGTACTGAGTACTGTGTCTACTTTTTCCCAGCATGCACTGTGTCATGAATATATTATGCCTTTCTTTATTATTTGCTGGTTTATTTTGCTGTTGCTCTAAATTGCAATTAAGATAAAACTTTTACACAAACAGCCTTTTTTTCATGTGACAATGCAACAAAATGTGCTCTGTATCACTATTACACGGGTTTCACTATTCAGACAATTCATTGAAAATAAAAAAATGTTCATGTTCCCAGTTGAAAGAAAACACTAATCACCATAATGGTAACTTCACACACTATTCCCCACAAAACATGCAGCATGACATTGTTATCTTCATAGTATAATCTATTGTATATAGTATTTATATCATATGTATCTATATTACCTAGGTTGAATTTATTTAAAAGTAACATTCAGAATACATCTGGAAAATCTGAATATAGAATTTTATTGTAAGAAATTATTGTTAAATCCGGTAAAATACTTTGTTTTAACAGTGTTGGTTGAGTTTGGTCAACAATTAAAAAATATGACATGTTATGGCTTACTGCCAGTTTTATGAGACACTTTATTGGAATGTAGTTGCCCATGCAGTGTAAAAAATATAAACATGAATACAAACTTCTGAAGAACTTACTGAAGAGGATAAACATACTTAGGGAATGGGGTAAATGGGTGGGATATGGAGGGGCCCTACAAAACATTTCAATGTATACTAAAATGTACTGTTAAAAGTCTCTTACGGTTTCACTGATAATTTTTTACTTTGGTGAAAACAGAGTTTATGGGTGGTATTAAAACCATTTTTGCCTTGCTCGTGGACAAAAACATCTTTGCTAATTATGTAATACTGTCTGTCCCTATCCATGTCTAGTGTTACTTGGTTTTCAAAACCAGCTCCACAAAATTTTATTCATTCTAAACTTTACTGTTGTATTACTGCTCACTTCCCTTAAGGTCATTAAGACCACATATGTAGATCCAGAATCAGGATCCAGCTTGTCAGGCTAAGTATGTACCCAATTTTATCATATACATGTCAACACATACATCAAACATGCATACACCATTAAAACTCTGCCAAAGGCAACACACCATGTGACATAATGGTGTATGTAGTAAATGTAGACATCCATGTTTATCATAGTTTATCATAGTAGGCCTATTTACTTCACTTATATTAAGATTTTACTAAAGACACATTTCAATGTGTTTCAATGTGTAACATTTTCTGCTAAAGACATGCTTTTTTAATTTGCACGCTTCAAATGGGTTTTAAGAAGGGATGTGATGAAGTCTAACTTTACTCTTGCTTCCATAAACACTTTTACAACCAGAAAAGTTCCTCCATCATTCCAAATCTATAAATTTTTTTATCTTCAAAAAGCATTTACTGCATCATTTACATTTCAGGCCTCTGGCACGTTCTTATCCAGAGTACAAAAATGATCAAGCTCAGCATACGGCAAGCATCCATAAATCTGTTTTCTACTTGTTCAGCTTTAGGTGGGAGGCTGAAATGTCTGGCAGACATAGGATGATGTGATTTTTACTGACTTATTTATCATCTAAGTAAAAATTGTAAATTTACAGGTGGTAGTTTTACTTTGATTTGGTGTAAATGAAGAACGCAAGAGGTCAGAGTACTGAGCCCTGTGGAACACCAGTGGCCTGTTGTTGTGGTGTCATGACAATTATTTTTTTCCATAATCTATTCCTTACATACACCGATCTAGCATAACATTATGACAGGTGAAGTGAATAACACTGATTATCATCACGGCACCTGTTAGTGGGTGGGATATATTAGGCAGCAAGTGAACATTTTGTCCTCAAAGTTGATGTGTAGGAAGCAGGAAAAATGGGTAAGTGTAAGGAATTGAGTGAGTTTGGGCAAAATTGTGATGGCTAGACGACTGGGTCAGAGCATCTCCAAAACTGCAGCTCTTGTGGGGTGTCCCCGGTCTGCAGTGGTCAGTATCTATCAAAAGTGGTCCAAGGAAGGAACAGTGGTGAACCGGCGACAGGGTCATGGTCGGCCAAGGCTCATTGATGCACGTGGGGAGCGAAGGCTGGCCCGTGTGGTCCGATCAAACAGACGAGCTACTGTAGATCAAATTACTCAAGTTAATGCTGGTTCTGATAGAAAGAATACACAGTGCATTGCAGTTTGTTGCGTATGGGGCTGCATAGCCACAGACCAGTCAGGGTGCCCATGCTGACCCCTGTCCACCGCCGAAAGCGCCAACAGTGGGCACATAAGCATCAGAATTGGACCAAGGAGCAGTGGAAGAAGGTGGCCTGGTCTGATGAATCACATTTTCTTTTACATCACGTGGATGGCCGGGTGCGTGTGCATTGCTTACCTGGGGAACACATGGCACCAGGATGCACTATGGGAAGAAGGCATGCCAGTGGAGGCAGTGTGATGCTTTAGGAAATGTTCTGCTGGGAAACCTTAGGTCCTGCCATCCATGTGGATGTTACTTTGACATGTACCACCTACCTAAGCATTGTTGCAGACCATGTACACCCTTTCATGGAAATGGTATTCCCTGGTGGCTGTGGCCTCTTTCAGCAGGATAATGCGCCCTGCCACAAAGCAAAAATGGTTCAAGAATGGTTTGAGGAGCACAACATCGAGTGGGAGGCGTTGACTTGGCCTCCAAATTTCCCAGATCTTAATCCAATCTAGTGGAAGGGTCAGGGCTGTTTTGGCTGCAAAAGGGGGACAAACACAATATTAGGTCATAATGTTATGCCTGATCAGTGTACACTCACCTAAAGGATTATTAGGAACACCTGTTCAATTTCTCATTAATGCAATTATCTAATCAACCAATCACATGGCAGTTGCTTCAATGCATTTAGGGGTGTGGTCCTGGTCAAGACAATCTCCAGAACTCCAAACTGAATGTCAGAATGGGAAAGAAAGGTGATTTAAGCAATTTTGAGCATGGCATGGTTGTTGGTGCCAGACGGGCAGGTCTGAGTATTTCACAACCTGCTCAGTTACTGGGATTTTCACGCACAACCATTTCTAGAGTTTACAAAGAATGGTGTAAAAAGGGAAAAACATCCAGTATGCGGCAGTCCTGTGGGCGAAAATGCCTTGTTGATGCTAGAGGTCAGAGGAGAATGGGCCGACTGATTCAAGCTCATAGAAGAGCAACTTTGACTGAAATAACCACTCGTTACAACCGAGGTATGCAGCAAAGCATTTGTGAAGCCACAACACGCACAACCTTGAGGCGGATGGGCTACAACAGCAGAAGACCCCACCGGGTACCACTCATCTCCACTAAAAATAGGAAAAAGAGGCTACAATTTGCACGAGCTCTGGAAAAATGTTGCCTGGTCTGATGAGTCTCGATTTCTGTTAAGACATTCAGATGGTAGAGTCAGAATTTGGCGTAAACAGAATGAGAACATGGATCCATCATGCCTTGTTACCACTGTGCAGGCTGGTGGTGGTGGTGTAATGGTGTGGGGGATGTTTTCTTGGCACACTTTAGGCCCCTTAGTGCCAGTTGGGCATTGTTTAAATGCCACGGCCTACCTGAGCATTGTTTCTGACCATGTCCATCCCTTTATGACCACCATGTACCCATCCTCTGATGGCTACTTCCAGCAGGATAATGCACCATGTCACAAAGCTCGAATCATTTCAAATTGGTTTCTTGAACATGACAATGAGTTCACTGTACTAAAATGGCCCCCACAGTCACCAGATCTCAACCCAATAGAGCATCTTTGGGATGTGGTGGAACGGGAGCTTCGTGCCCTGGATGTGCATCCCACAAATCTCCATCAACTGCAAGATGCTATCCTATCAATATGGGCCAACATTTCTAAAGAATGCTTTCAGCACCTTGTTGAATCAATGCCACGTAGAATTAAGGCAGTTCTGAAGGCGAAATTGGGTCAAACACAGTATTAGTATGGTGTTCCTAATAATCCTTTAGGTGAGTGTATAGTAGATTTTGTTCAGCAGGTGGGATCTGAACCTGTCATGACTTTTTTGTGTATGACCTCAGTAATAAATATATAACATTTGCATATTCTAAATGCTATTAGATTATCAGGACATTTTGATGAAATCAGTTTTTCAACAGATGATCTAGGAATTATCTCACTCAGACAATATATCAATGACAGGAATATCAAACCTTGGACATGCATGAATATCTACATATCTACAAGTATTTTTTATTTTTACAAGTACAAAATTAAAACACAAATAATGTTTTTCAGGTTAAATAATACATATATTATGTTCATCATAATTATGCTAGGATGAGTCATTATTTTTTCCAACAGAATTAAATGAACCATACGCTAAATGTGGAACTGCCTGGGGCTCGGAGAGTAGTGTGGGTTTTCTTCAGGCACAAGAAGTCTCAATATTTAATTGTGCTATAACAAGGTGTACAAAGTGTACAGCCAACATTTTATCCACAAACTAGCATTTCAGTTACAAGTTGAGAAATCCATGAATATATTTAAAACCAAATGAGGAATTTCCCTAAATGTCTCTTAGATGCTGGGAATGAATGTGAGCGTGACTGGTAGTAACAGGAAAAATACATTTAGAAAGTATATCTCCAGGTAAGGAAATGTATAGCAAGATGTCATAAGAAAATGGTTTTTGAAAAATGTTGCTGTTTTAAACATGTCAAGTTCTCCACTGGCCTATGTTTAATGTAGTATGCTATTCTTCTATAGCAGAATGAACAAATGTTTTAATAGATGTGGTCATACCAGTACATGCAATAAAAGTCCAATTAAACAAAACTGTAAATGTTCGTTTTTTTCATAAGAGGAAAATGATTATCAGTAAAAGTCCTAGTTAATGAATTTACCACCAGATAGACAACGTATTAAGAATAGAAGTCATAAATTTCATATCAGAATGCCAATGGAACAACTGAGAAAAATGGAAATTCCCCAGAGAATGAGACCTCAGAGAGCTTAAAAAAGTTATGATCTCGTGTTGAACACATACACAAATGTGCACTATTACTTCATAGCTTCATAATTTTATGACTTATTATATAGTATGCTGACCTCCAATTTAAATGGTTTATAGACTATGATTATGTATTAAAGCACAAATAGCACTAGCAGAACTGCATGCTTGTTTTGAACAAGAAAAATATTGTGCAGATTTTATTGAAGTAAAAATATTAATTTTGTAATAAGTAGCCTAAATAAATCATGCTTTTAGACAATTCATTTTATATTGTTATTCGCAAATTATGTATGCAAAAAAAATTAGCACATATTTACACATTTGTCTACCACTGTTATGTAAGTTCAAAAACAATATTCATGTTTATAATTTATTATATTTATAATTTGCACAGCTTCTGTATATTTTAAGTCAATTAAAACCACGCTCCATGCACATTGCCCAAGGAATAGGATTCAAATAGCATTTCTGTATCCAATAATATCTCTAGATGTGCTAGGGAAAGCTTTAAACAAGTAAACACCAAAAGGGAACATACAAAAAAGTTCTGCCCTTATAAAATATGTTTTTCAAACCATGTTTGTCGCCTAAAGAGCCTCAAAGACTTGACAAAACAAATGAGCAAATATATAAAAACGTGTTCGTGACCATTATGTGGAAATATTTCACAATTTTTTCTAGGAATTTAGAAAAAGATGTAAACAAACTGAAATTCCTTCCACACAAATCTTGTTTTACTGTGACTAACAGGAGAGGTTAGGCATGCAGAAATGAACGGTGGCCGTTCATTAGTAACGTTTACTAAGTCAAGTGTCATTGAAGAGTCACAGCTTATTGAGGAAAAGTGTGCTATTACTTTAAGATCTGTTGTATAATAAAACAGACAAAAAAAATCCCACAGACATACATTGAAAAGGCCTAAGCTTAGAGACCACGTTGTGTATGAGTGTGTTATAAGGTTGTCTGTCTTCAGGAATAACATGGGGAAAAGGCCAGCAAAAAGCCTCTTTGCCGGGGGAGTGTGTGGGAGAAGGGTGTTCATCGAGAGAAGTCTGTTGCGGTCGACAGTAAATCCTCCACAACTAGCTGCTGGAGCCCCACACCACACAAATCAGTTCCATGGGCTCTCTAAACCTCTGGCACAACAGTCTGTTTACTTTGGGAGCAGTTTTCTGTCTGAGAGAATACTTGTTTCACAATGCTGGAACTTTAAAGACAATTGGCACACTCAATGGAATTTTGTGTATGTGCGACATACACTTTGGCAGCTTGTTACATAATTGTGAATGTTTAGTTGATTTATGCTGCTTAAAATGTGTTGCCTATGGCGAGATAAGATGTTCTAAGAGGACCATCTGTCTATCTATTTTTATTTTATATCTATATATACCCTTACGAAAAAGTTTATTCAAGTGTGCTATTAGTATACTTCTTGTAAACTAAAAGTAAGAAAGTATACTTTCAGTCTACTTTTGATGTACTTCTCAGAAATATACTTAAAATTGCACTTAAGTATATTTGACTTAAGTCTATGTATATTTACACTTGTACTCAATCTTTTGATCAAGATATACTTAAAAGTATATTTAAGTATTCTTAGTATACTTGGCTTGTAGTTGTTTACTCTTGATTGAGTAGCCTATTAAATACTTTTTTCCACATAGTTTTACATATAAATAGTAAACTAAGTATGATGCTATGTTCGCTTAAAGAAAGTACACTTAAAAGTTTAAACCTTGATATTAGTATACTTACTACATAAAGTATACTAAAATATACTTGAACTTTACTTAAGTACTTCATAAAAACTTTTTTTTGTAAGGGTAGTAGTGGCCAAAGGTGATGTCTGACCTACGAAAATTGTCTTCTTCAATCTTTATTTGAATATGTTTAAAAAATTGATAAAGATTTTGTAAGCACAGTGTCTAGTTGTGCTTGGAGTTTTAATTGTGATAACACAATGAAACATGCTAAACTGTGCAGACATTATTTTTGTCCAGGCTGATACAAAGAAATTATGAACACATACAAAAACAAACAAACCAACAAAATATTAATAACTGATTATACTGTAGTCATTGTGTACTTTTTTTATTTTTCTATGCAGTTTTTTTTTGGCATTGTAAAATAAAACTTGCAGCTGTAATTTTGCCAAATAATTTTGTCAGATAAATACCATTGTTTCCTATTTTGTTCTTTCCTCATATTTAAAATATTTAAAATAATAATAATAATTTACTCATACTTTGATGGTTTAATCGAACTTGTAGAATCGTTAAAAACAAATATGTCCTCCGAACATCTGTATATAAAATGTATAACAACATTCATTTTCACTAGTTTATGTACTTTATATACACATATCAGCAGAATTCTTACCACATCTAAAATCGTGTATTGTGTTTAATAGCTTTTTATGGGGGAAATTACATTTCAACGATTTTTTTTTATAAAATGGCCAGTTTCTCGGACTTGCTTTTTTTAGCTAGTGTACTAAATACATACAATCAAAAATATTTTAATTTGCATAATTTGAAAAAATTATAAAGCTTAATTAATTAAAATGACACAATAAAATATTACTGTTCAAATAATGTTTTTTTTTCATGTCTTACATTTTTACATTTCATTACACATTCATTTTTTTCTTTACATAAGCTTTATTACAAGCTTTCACACGCAAATATGCTTGTTGTGGTGAAAATGATGGAAGTGGGAAAAGTAAAGATTTTGGAAAAATGTATATAAATAATTTTCACACAATATTGAAATAAATATGATCTATATACACATTTAGATCATAATATATGTATATTATATATATATATATATATATATACACACACACACACACACGTGTTTTGATCATGATATTTAAACTTCTTTTTTTATGATGAATGTTTATAGTTTAAAATTGGAAGTCTGGGTATAACAATAAAATCTGTAAAAGGCATTTGAACCTTCTGATAATAAAAATAAAAATGTTGGTTTAAAAGAAAATTGTCCCCTGGACATAAAATTGATCAAATGAAATAATAACACTTATATATACTGACTGAATAATGCATGAACTGCAAAAAAAGTATTTGGTTCCCCACAGTTAATACATATCACAAATTTGAACAGCATACGACATATATTATTTAAAACCTATAATGGATGGGCTTAAAACTGTTGTTTTTGCTAGCTGTTTTTACAGTCATGTTTAAAAGTCAGAACACGCATAGGCGTACACCCGGAAATCTATTCCATATAGACATGAAAAATCCCATGCTACTGTTAAACTTGCTTTGAAAAATATAGTCTGTCCCCTGTGGGACAAACATCTCTAAAAAGAAACAAACAAACAATAGCAGACCACAGAAATGTCAATAATAGTGGGAAGAAGTTTGTCTTAAGTCCATTTGGTCATCTAATGTAAGATTTTTCACAAATTCTCAATTATATGTCCAATCAAAACATTTATGTCACACTTAGCCCAAAGAGCTTGAATAGTAAAACATGCAAACCTATTTGATCTATAGGCATCACCATGATCCAAAGAGTACCCATCATTCCTGCATCCTGTCCTTTCTCTAAACATTGCAAGTGGGTAAATCTGTAGCATAAGCTTCCTGGAAGCTGCATGTGGTGTTGGTTTGTTGCCGCCAACGCTCACCCATTACTGTGCCTCTTCAAAGGTAATTACAGAGTTACACGGAGGCTGCGAGATCGGCATAAGTTCAGCCTTCTCTGAGGAGGAAGTAGACTTACATGGTCACGACTGGGGAAACGCCCATTGCGTTGACCTGTTCAGACACGGGCCACTGTGCCAAACATCACAGCCACATGCTGGTGATGTTTTAAGAAAGGTCAGGAAAGTGTGGTGTTTTCAAAGAGTGTGGTCTGTCTATGCGTTTGTCTATTTTTGGTAGCAAGTCCTCCTCTGCACTATTTTTTCCTAACACCATGTAATATGTTTTTCATGGGTCTGTATTTCATTTCCATAAGGATACTTAAGTATAAGAGAGTATCAACACAAAACTGAACATAGTTCATTGCTTACAGTAAATCATTGAAAAGTCTTTTTTTTTTCTTTAATAAAATGCCAAACATAATGTTTACTGTCGTTGTTGAGTCTTACGATGAAAGGCGTCTTTAAAACACAAAGATGTGATCAGAATTCTTTGTTAAATTTGTTTTTGTCCGTCATTGATGTTATTTAGTGTAGGTTTGTAGTGCTATTCTCCGTTGATTCTCCTGTGCTACAGAGTGTTTTTGTTTTGTTTTATTAATTTAAATAAACTGCTGCAAACCGAAAGTGTTGGTATATCTTTAAAAGACTAGAGTTGTATGGTTTACTTTTGCCATGTCTTTATGAACTTTGAATTTTGGTTCTGTGAAAATTATGTGAAGTTTCAATAGAAGGACAGATGGTTTTATAAAAAAAAATCTCAGATGTTTCACAGATGAATGAAAGTCTTATGGGTTTGGAACAAAATGGTAGAAGGTTTTTTGTAAACTAAATGAATCAGGCATCTGTTTTGTATATGAGGAAAAATAGATATATTTTGTTGTCATTTGCTGACACAAATTGTAATAAAGTATAATAAGAATTGTTGCATTTTGGAACAAATCAATGCAACAACTCACTCATAACACATAAAAGAAACATCTTCGTCACCTTCTGGAGTAAATGTGCAATATCACTTTGAAACGTGTTGCTGGGATGAATCAAAATTTCCTCCACAAAATGTTCATTTCTCATCTACTTTCAATACAAGACGTTTGGAATCTCAAACAGCCTATTTTTAATTGTCTAGTCAGATTTTGTGGGGAATACCAGGCTTACGTTGTTCGCTCTTGCATGTCTGTATACAGAAAACATCTGAGGTTATGACTGTAGCCATGGTTCCCTGAGAAGGGGAATGAGACACTGCATCTGGATCGATGCTTTGGGGAATGCCATCAGCGTGACCGGTGTCTGAACCATGTGTATACACATGACAATTTCATTGGTCGGATGACAGTCCACCTATGGCCCAAGAGCAGAGCTCTAAGGTTTAGCTATGTCAGTTTCTTTAGCTTGACACAGCTATTTGGGAATACTGGCCCAGGGAGACCATTTAAATATGCTACACTGACCTACCACTACCACTAGAGAGAGCAAACACAGGGGTTTCCCTTTAGAATAACTATTCACCCTCCTCGCTACAAAGAACTCTAACTTCTAGGAAGCAGCAGGGGAGCTTCAGCTCTACTACCCCAGAACGATTGGGGGAAAGCACTCACACCCTGCCTGGACTAATCCAGGACCCCAAGACTCCCAGCACCTGACAAATGTGCCTGATAACAAGAAGAGCTGCTAAAAAGGCAAATTAACCTCTACTTGCCAGGTTCTAAGGAACTGGTTAAGGCTTCAACAGGGAGTGGAGGACCCTACTTTAAAACCTTGACAGTAGGGGAAGGTTTGACTCTACACTTAACCCAGAAGCACTGCCCAGATTGTCCAGGGTCTCAAGACTCCCAGCACTTGACAAAGGTGCCTGATAACAAGAAGAACTGCTATAAATGCAATTTAACCTCTCCTTGTTAGGTTCTACAGGACCGGTTGAGGCTCAACCCCAAAGAGCGGCCTACCAAATGGAGCCTGCTAAGCACTAGCTACAACCCTCGATACTACTACCCTTCTAGAAGGGAACCACTGGGGATCTATCCATGTAAAGACCCCAGAATCCTGGGGGAGGCAGCTCAACCCTTCTAAAACACCCATCTAGGATGGCAGCATTTGTTTGTTTGGTGCCCCTGATCCAAAATCTTTAAGCAGGTCTGCCTGGTATGCCTGTAACACGGCCATCGTGTGTAGGGCACCACCGGCCTGACCTGCTCCCGCATACGCCCTGCCATTGAAGCCCGTACTCGAAGTCCGTAACAGCTTAGATGGCAGGGTCGGAGCCTTTAAAGTGGATGCATCACCCTGAGAGAGAGCAATAGGAGGCATCCTCACATATCCTACTCACGCAATCCCTCCACAATGTTGAAAGGTATAGATGCGAGCTGAATATGGCTTCTTCCATGACTTCTCCACCTCAGTGTCAGACTCACATCCGCCTCATCCTGGCTGGAAGCTGCCAGCAACATGCTATCTGCTAGATCTGAAGACTCAAGAGAAAGTACATCCTGATCCAGCAGATTGCTCAAGCCAGTGTCTGAGGAATGCGAGAGACATACCTTTCTCAAACTCCTCGAACAGCTAAGGTCTCTGCTGTGCCTCATCAACCACAGGGCCAAGCTGATGGCACCCTCTTATACTCACGGGCGCACCGGTTGTAACATCATGGACTGTCGTCGGCCAATGAATTTGTTGTGTGTAAACACATGCTTCAGACAATCGTAAAACTGATGGCGTTCCCCATAGCGTCAATCCAGATGCAGCGTTGAGTTCCACTTTGAAAGGGAACAATGTCTGATTACTATATGGCATGTGGATTAGTAAGCTAGCTAACATTTAACATGGACAATTCTAAATCGCCACCCTCGTTAACTTATGGGGAACCTAAAACATAGAAACTTGTCTGAACTGTGGAGAACTGTGGATAACTTGTCTGAACTGTGGAGAGCTGAACTGTGGAGAACTGTGATTGTCTGAACTGTGGAGAGAAAGTGACAGAGCCCTTGGCAAAACAAAATTTGAACCGCAGCGGCAGATATGATAGGCCTACTTGCTTAATTGACATTTTTTTTAACTGATATAAGCTTTGTTGGAAATGCTTACTATCGGTGGAGCATAGAGCAAGCGTCACAGATCTGCTTCACAGTTAAGCATAGCGATTCCTCAAACCATCTGATCCATCCATGCAGATCAGCAGCACAATGTAAATGAGATACTCCACAAGTAACGTGTAATTTTATTGTCCAAAGTTCTGTAGTGCGCCTTTAACAAAGTAAATAGATTTTTTAGAAACAGATTTTATTTCATGCTGACTTACTACACGTCGAACCTTACTTTTAAAATAGTATTAACAATTAATGAATATGATAAAATTATATAATTAGAATTATAATAAATAAATAAAAAATAACTTTTTTAAAGAGATTTAGGAATTTTATGCTTGTCCCTTGACATAATATTTTGTTAAATCAACAGATGTTTTGGTGTGCTCTTAAGAAAAAAGTAGTTAATTAGTGTTTTAAGTATTGGAATCTCTAGCCCTTCTTGGGCCTTTTAATAGGATTGTATCTTTTATTTGATGCTATACTTGTCTTGAGAAGTGGCTATTTTAAGTGGCAACCGTGGCAGGGGTTTCTGACATGCTTTTTTTCCATTTCCTGTCAGAGATGTGAATCCTGTAAAATGTCTGTTTGAGGGACTTTACAAGGGCTGAGGAGGGAGCAATGGAGAAGCGCTGTCAGTTTCTCACACAGTGCAAAAATACTTTTTTTTTTTTTTTAGTATTGCCTTCTGGTGTAACAATATTATCCATATTCTTGTGCCAAATGAATTATCAGTGGTCTTCTGCTTGTTTTTAATGTTTGTTCATAAACTACATATCTCTGTTTGAGAGAGTACTGAGGATGTAAGGCCCACCCAATCGTCCTAACGACGGCTTCCGATTAGCAGGTGAAGG
Organism: Rhinogobio ventralis; assembly: GCA_039654625.1. NCBI lineage: Eukaryota > Metazoa > Chordata > Actinopteri > Cypriniformes > Gobionidae > Rhinogobio > Rhinogobio ventralis. Next base: position 16,100,447 of record CM077215.1, on the reverse strand, counting down.
TTTGTGCGTGTTCTGTCTTTTCAGCGGGGCAAAGTAATTTAATTACAATTTACTTTTATCTGACTGCATTTTATCATGACCTCGAATTTTGGTCAATGCCAATTGGTTATTTGTATAACGATTAAATTACACATTTGATTATTCAATTTAACTCTTTACTCTTATTGAAATCATTCATTCGGTTCTCAGAGTCGCACAGGGTCCTCGCACCGGCCGTTATGCGGGCCCACGATCACAAACTCGGCAGTCCGATCATTAACCATTATGGCTAAAGCGATTTAACAATGCCGCCCATGCTTGCTATTGTTAAAAAGTATCCATGTAGCCCCCTACAGTCACCTATATAACAAGCTGGAACAGTAACCAGAGGTTATGACCAGTACCATAAAATAATGCCATTTTATTTTAATAGTATTTCATCTGGCCCCCTATAGTGAATGCGACTGCATAACAACTTAGTTAAAGTCGAGCAGTTAGTCAAAAATCTAGAATCTCGTCAGATGTGCCCCATGCTCCATACAATCCGAAATCTAGTATGTACTTAACCCTGGTTGCAGATTTGCGGTAACAAAGGATACATTGTAATGTACTAAAGTCAATAATTTCAGAGTAAGTCAGAATTAAATCAAATATAACAATTTATTATTAGTCAAGTAAATGTATTATGCCAATTACATAATCAATTCAAAGATAATAAATACATAACATCAAATGCTCTGAAGTAAAGAGTAAAAGATGGATACCTGACAATTACATAACACCGAGTCTCTAGAAGACACTCAGCATTACGGGCTGACCTGAGTAAAGGATCGCGCCCTGACCCTTCTGCAACATCCCTTAAATACTCAGACCAAGATAGAAACTCCTTTCAAATGTAAACGAGTTCAAAATGGGAATTTGCGTTAATCAAGTCCTGTAGACCTGTAATTTACACCTTATTAAGGACAGGAGGTAAAGACTGATTGGCAGAGCACACACCCACCACAATAAGCAAAATATCTCTAAACTCTTTAAACCTTTGTTATCTTTTGTTTTACTTCTGTGTGAATGAGACCTTTCAAATGATTCCAAACATGTATAATACTGTATAGTACTTGTTCACAATACATTTTGGGTGAATTTCAGCATGTGGAGAGGAGAGATGAGGGTGAGAGGGATGAAATGTAAATTAAGGTGATTGACTTTGTGTGGCTGAGCCTCAGATGGGGATGCCACTTTCACAAGAGAGAGTTCAAATGTTAATTCCCCGAAACATCCTTTGTTTTCTCGGGAGTAGTCGTTCCTTAGCCCAGACGTTGCGGCATCTTACAGTCTTACAAGGAAAAACAGAGAACTGCAACAGCTGATGTCATATAAAAAGTGTTGATGTCTCAGCAAATTGCAAATTGCTGTAATTAGTGTCGTCCCAGGCCCTGTGAGTTTAAGTGATTGCCCTATACACATGTTTTCCCATAGTACTGGTGCAGTTATATAGTTATGTAGTGGGCCACTAAACCCACATTTTTTTAAACAGAAATCTGAAGCATTTGTTTTTTAGAATGACTAATATGCATATAATTGCATGGTTGTGTTTTTCTGGGTTGTCTATGGTAAGCATGTGAGGGATTTAATTTTGATTGATAACAATATATCATAAAATACTTTTTTTTTAAATGATGGTAAAAAAAAAAACACTGCTAAAAATAATTCTTAATTATTCAAAAGTAATGGTAGACCTATCACAAATTTGATATTTTTTTATGTATTTGTTCCTTATTTATTTGTTTGTTTATTTATTTATTTATTTATTTATTTTTATTTAAGTTATGTACATAGCAATATTCAACACATAATTATAAAAAATAAAATATTATAAATACTATATAGAAAAAAAATTCCCTCTGCTCTGCATTATTTTGTTTTGTTTTGAGTCATTTCTCTTTTTTTAGTTGGGCGTAAATATTCACATTTCTGCTGTGGATTACAAAAAAATATATATTTTGAAAATAATTGGATGTGGATTTTTTTCTTTCTTTCAAAGTTGATGGGGTCCAATGTTGTTTGGACCCATCTGGGTAAATCGCTCAGCTTTTCACAGTACCACAAAAACAATTAAACAAACTTGACCTATAAACACCCCTTTATACATTTGCCAGGACAAGTCTCTCTGTTTTGTGTTTTTTTTTTTTTTTTTTTTTTGCAGTATGTGTCTCCAACAGCAGATGGCGTCATTGTCTAGAAGACAATGTGTAACAACCAAACTCAGTATTCTGGATTCCTGTTAATAATTGCTGAGAAGTGTGATTGCCTGTCATGTATTATGGCACTTTGTTTTGACATAATAGGCCTATACATACATATAGGCCTATATAGCCGAGAGGGGGATATCTAGAATTATTCTGTTTATGGCAATAATACTCGACACAAATACAGATTTATGGGTACAGATGATCTAAATTAAATGCCAAACGTATTTATGTTTGCATATATTTTTAACATAAATCCAGAATAAATCAAAAGCGAGAAAAGGGACTTTAAAATGCATACCATATATATATATATATATATAAATCTGATTCATTGTAATTTTTGAGTCTTGTAATTGCATTCTTTTGAGTCATTGTAAATATTTCCCTTGATGAATGGGAGGTAATAATAGAAACTGGTCCCAGATGCGTGGGCTAAAGACTTGCGTCAGTCGCACTCTGAGATGTGGGTAGACATGCATCGGACAAGCTTTCACTTCCTCTCTGCATCAGTTCAGTTGTTATTGAAAACAATATAATCATACTTTCAAAAAAATATATAATCATACACATGTATTCAATACAAAAACAATATGAAACACTAAAGAATAATCTAAAATAAGCTCTATGAAAGAAAATGCATTTTATCAGATTAGTTTGTACCTTCCTACCTCAAAGTTGCTTTGTTATGGCTTAACTACTTTTAATGGAGAGTAATTAGTGGTTCTGCTTTCATGACTTACTTCAGTGCACCGTTTGATGTTCATTAATCTGCAGAAGTCAAGGGCTCCTATGATGTGGCTTTGTTTGGTAGGCCGCACAAAGAAACCACTTTGATATTTCACTGCTATTAGACTGGTATTTAACCCTGAATATTCTGTTTAAAAAGGCTACAATAATGAGAGTACCAAGAAAAGACACATGACATAAAGAGGACTCGTATGTATTGAGATAGATTCAGAAAGATTTGCAATTTCAGCATTAACTTCATGGAAGTTTCATAAAGTACATCTATCTTTGGCCAGACATACACTAACTTTCAAAAATTTGTTCAGCAAGATTTTTTTTTTTTTTTTTTGAGAAATAAATTTATTTAGCAAGGATGCATTATATTGATCAAAAGTGACAGTAAAGTAAATGTTAATACAAAATATTTCAATTTAAAATAAATACTGTTCTTTTTAACTTTCTATTCATCAAAGAATCCTGAAAATATGTATTCACAGTTTCCACAAAAAACATTAAGCAGCTCAACTGTTTTCAGCATTGATAATAATCAGAAATGTTTCTTGAGCATCAAATCATCATTTAGAATGATTTCTGAAGGATCATGTGACAATGAAGACTGGAGTCATGATGCTGAAAATTCAGCTATTAGTATATAGCGGATGATGCAATAATCACACTTTTTGATATTAGATTCCTCCTCTACCAGTGCTGACGGGAACATACTAGTCAACCAAACCCTGAGCCTGTTGCATCATCCTTGTTGGTCCTGGATATTTACCAGTCATATTTAGGAATGAAGGCTTCAGCAACAATTTACCTTTGATGTTAGGGAAAGTTAAAGGGATAGTTCACCCAAAATATTATCCCATAATTTACTCAACCTCAAGTAATCCTAGGTGTATATGAGGTTCTTCTTTCAGCCAAACACAATCAGAGTTTTAAAAAAATGTATATCCTGGCTTTTCCAAGCTTTGTAATGGGAGTGAATGGTACCTTCGATTTTGAAGCCCAAAAAAGCACATTTATCCATGATAAAAGTAATCCATAAGGCTCCAGGGTGTTACAGTTTTTTTACAATCACTATGACAATTTTTTCAATACTTTTAACAAATTTCCTAAACTCTTAACACAGTTAGCACAACATCTGTCTGTGTAGGCTATACAATTAACACATTTATTGTTGCTTTGACACAAAATGCATATAGTTAACATAAATTTAAAATACTTGAACTTCTTTTACACACAGACTCAACCAAGACCAAAACAATGGATTTTTACTTCCAAATTTACCAATGCTTTACCACTGTATGTCAGAACAGATAACATCATGTTCTAAACCTAACCTTATAGGCTAAAGTCAAGGTAAACAGCTGTTCATATTGTGAATTGAAACACAAATATATCCCCTGTATTTTATTCCATTGTTACTGAGAAACAGCTGATCGAAGTTATGCAAATATATAAATCACAGCTGATTCCCATCTAGGAAACACACTCAGGGGTTGAGGTTCTTTCAATCACATGACCATATGGTATACAGTAAAAGAGGGCCTCTTTAGGCCGATCTTGTGTGAAAAAGGAACAATATAGAACAACACAAAGAAAGTAAGAAAAATGCCTGCACGAGGGAGAGGAAGATGAGTACCAGGACAAGGGAGAGGAGTGGGACAAGGGCAAGGGAGAGGAATGCCTGGACGAGGACAAGGTAGAGATTGAGGAGTTAGAATGCATGGTGGCGCTCAGAGAAGGGCCAGAATTAGGGTAGTTGATGAAATAAGAGCTACTATCCATGTCATAAACCACAGGCTATCATACAGAGAGGCTGGTGAACGAGTACAGCCAAATCTCAGCGAGACACAGTGGCATCCATTATCCAGATTTTTCTAGAAACCAACAGGTAGGGTATTGTATAAGGGCTTCTCCTACTGCAAAGTGTAAATAATTTTACCATGTATTACAGTGACTATATGCCTCTGTAACTGTTTTTGTCTAAGGATTTAACGTCTACCTCCCTCAGGGGGCAGAGGAAAGCTGCTGAATGAAGAACAGGAACTTGCTATTGTCAACATGGTGATTGCTGATAATGAAATAAAACTGAAGAAAAAAAAAGGTTTGCATCCCATAAAGCTACTCTGAGATGGGTCATTCATTTTCGTATTGAATTTCTGCAGCAAAAGAAACAAAATGCGTGCATTTACTAAACCCAACAAAACAAAAATGTGGAGAGGCTTCAAAAGACACACAATCTATGATCATTAATATATACTGTCTATTGTATAAGGGCAGACCTGACAAAATAATGCAGTTTCTGTAATTCCATCTGGTGTTTGTGTTTTTATGACATTGTGCTATTATTGACTAAATGTTCCTGTTGGAAGAGAACATGTGTTAGGGTTTTGGTAGACATACTGTATTAACGGCCGTACGCAAGTCTAGTTCCGGTGGAAGATTGACCTCTGACCCAGCGCATGACATAGGATGTAGGAGTAGTGTAAGCTTAGGTGAGAGTAGACGCCTCTCACGGTTCAAACAAATAGGGCTTGGCAACAAACTCAAACTCCACTGACATTTCTCCTCTGACTTCTAATTTGTGATCCACTGTGCTTCCATGTTCATCAATAGGCATTAGGCAAACATTTTTGGGTGAACTAACCCTTTAATATACATCTTACTTGCCAAACTCACAGTCACTGGTCGGTTCCGTCAAAGCCCCTAAGTCATTTCACTCGGCAACCATCTTTGAAACACCCCTCGGGCAGCTATTTCAGTCATGTAAGTGCAGCTCCTATCTCTTTGAATGGGTAAACATCACATTCTCCAAAGCTGTTCACCAAGCTTATTTCATATTTGAAGTCACCAATGAAATCTGACAACAACTGTCTTTGTTGTCAAATTTTGTTTCTAAACGCTCAAATCATGACAAAAAAAAAAAAGCATTTTCAGGCTGGACCAGCCAATGCGCATGTGACGCGATGACTTTACCAATCGACGATTGGCTCTTTTATTTCGAAGGTGGGGCTCATTCTGCCATATTGCACATTGAACTTTCTCCTATTCATAGAAATATGAGTGCACTGTCTTTGTATAGAGTGGTGCAGGTATGACATCACTTTGTAGGCCAAAACGCGGAAACGCGTTTGCGTTTTCGCATTTTCCGGTTCCATTGTCCCAAAGTCATTGGGTTTTTTGAATGGGATTTTTGGTTAAACGGCTGAAATAAGGTCTGTGATGAAGACAAGCTCAAGACACTTTCACGTTTTATTTATAAAAACTGAAAGAGTCAGAAGCTTAGTGATGTTGACGTTGAAGTCGTGGTGTAGTTCGTTTATAGCCTACCTTTAGCTTTTTACTTCTGTCAGCTGCATTTCGGTTTCAAAATTCATAAAAGTTGTGTTTATCTGTGATAATTATCTTGATGGACAAAATGTGTAAGTATCATAAACTTGTGTTGATTGCAGAGCTTGTTTTTTTTTTTGTTTTTTTCGATAATCCAGAAGCCTATGGGAAAATCTAATTGGGGTTTTGTGATGCAAACTGCCAGTTGGCCTATAAAGTTACGTCATACCTGCACCACTCTATATCTGGTTCCGTCGTCTACAAATGAAACCGCTACTACATGTGCAAAATCTTTAGATCAATTTAAAAATACACTTTGAGTGATAGTCAGCAATGCAGAGGTTAGTAACAAAAGATACATTGCTGATTCTGCATTTTGTAACATTTCCATATGGTTAATGTGTATGCGGCTTGAAAATCTTTCAAGTGGAAAATTTGTTTCACTGACCATCACTCATCGCTTTTCACTCACTATTGCTATAAATTTGCTCAGGAAAACATACATAGACCAAAAATGGACAGAACTATTTATGGTAAACCTACAAATCTGTTTATTTTTCTTACATTTCTTTTTCTGTTGGAGTTTTTCATATCTGTTCTTTATGCAAATGTTCTCGAATAGCCCCATGTGGGTGGAAGATAGTGGTAAGTTACATGGAAAACAAACAATAAGACATTAAGACACTCACAGTCAGCTCTCACTTCACTGTGCTCATTTACATGCCACTTGCTGGAAGCCTACAACCACACAGCCTCTATAGTACTTCCTCTCTTTGTGGGCTTGTATCGTTTTTCAGTCATCGGTAGCTTTTAATTAGGATTTTTTTTTTAATGCAGAGTATATTTTCTCTAAGTGTAAGTAATAGTTAGATGCCAGTAGTTATTTATACTCAGTGCAAATAGTGGAAGATACTATTTGCACCTCAGTGTATTGCAGTATATTATGAAACAGAATACAATAATACCAACATACTTAGTGTATATTTATTAAAATCATGGATGCTGCCTTTGGCCACTTGTCCCTATAGCCCACCCCTAAATCCATTTACAATTATAATCATATTAAAGGATTAGTTCACTTAAAAATGAAAATTTCCTGATATTTTACTCACCCTCATCTCTCATCCAAGATGTTCATGTCTTCCTTTCTTCAGTCGAAAAGAAATTAAGTTTTTTGAGGAAAACATTCCAGCATTTTTCTCCCCTTCATAGACTGCCATGGCAACCAAAATGTTGAAGGTCCAAATCAATGCAGTTTTAAATTCCTTCGAAGGGCTTCAGAGGCTCTACGCGAACCCAGACGAGGAATAGGGTCTTATCTAGCGAAACGATCGGTCATTTTTAAAATAAAAAATTAATATACTTTTTAACCTAAATTGCACATCTTGCACTGCTCTGCGACGTGCTAAGGATTGCACAATCACGTCGAAAAGGTCACGGTAGACGTAGGCGGAAGTACCGCCCCAAGCGAACGTGCAAGGACTAAAACAAACAGTCTTTACGACGTGATTGCGCAATCATTGGCAGGTAGCAGAGCAGTGCAAGATGAGGACTTTAGGTTAAAAATTTATTTTTTACCTAAAAATTTGCATAGCCGCAGACCAGTCAGGGTGCCCATGCTGTCCCCTGTCCACCGCCGAAAACACCAACAGTGGGCACGTGAGCATCAGAACTGGACCACAGAGCAATGGAAAAAGGTGGCATCAGGTTGCACTATGGGAAGAAGGCAAGCCCGCGAGGCAGTGTGATGCTTTGGGCAATGTTCTGCTGGGAAACCTTGGGTCCTGCCATCCATGTGGATGTTACTTCGACACCTACCACCTACCTAAGCATTGTTTCAGACCATGTACACCCTTTCATGGAAATGGTATTCAAATCGAGCATCTGTGGGATGTGCTCAACAAACAAGTCCAATCCATGTAGGCCCCACCTCCATGACTTACAGGATCTGCTGCTTGGTGCCAGATACCACAGCACACCTTCAGGGGTCTAGTGGAGTCCATGCCTCAACGGGTCAGGGCTGTTTTGGCAGCAAAAGGGTGACCACCAAAATATTAGTTATGCCTGATTGGTGTATGTGTGTACATAAATTCACATTTATATGGGAACATATATGTGCAATATATGTACACAAAAAAGGATAAAATGTTATGAATATTACATGTAATGCTATTTTTGTCTTCATTTCTAAATATTTTTATATGTATCAATATATAGCCATAATATGGTCAATGCATAAATTGCAGTATATTGGAAAAATATAAGCATTAGTTTTTCAGGAAATAGCAATCTAGTTTTACCAGGAGGATGATATAACATATGACAAAAATATTTTCGACTGTACAAGATACATTTCCGCGTTTCCGCGTTTTGGCCTACAAAGTGATGTCATACCTGCACCACTCTATACAAAGACAGTGCACTCATATTTCTATGAATAGGAGAAAGTTCAATGTGCAATATGGCAGAATGAGCCCCACCTTCAAAATACTTTTCATAAAAACCTTTGAAACAACACTGTAATAAAAAGTTGCTGCCTTAAATTTTTAAGTACAATCAACTTGGATGTTTAAGTCATTTCAACTGATTACATTAAACTGACTTGAAAATTAGTTTTATCTTGTACTGTAACTTGAAAAAAGTTAAAAATTGCTTAACTTATTTTGATGAGTTAAATCAATGTAAAAACATATGTTGTCATAACTTATTGATCATATAATTGTTTACAGTGAAGAATTTACATGGTTACACTTTATTTCGATAGACCACTTTAGACATTCTGCCAACTATGAGTAACTTTTGTCAACTAACTCTCATTAGAGTATTAGTAGACTGTAATAGACTGTTAGTTGAGGTTAGGGTTAGTAGAATAAGTTGACGTATACTTTCAAAGTTACTTATAGTTAGTAGAATGTCAGTTGGGGAGCATCAAAAAATGTTAACAGATTAAGCAGACAGTCTACTAATACTCTAATGAGAGTTAGTTGACATGAAGTTGCAAAGGTACATAAAGGTAAACTGTCTAAAGTAGATATCTGCTTAGTATACTTGCAGCTAGACTAATTATATATTAGTCAGTACACTTCAAGTGTGTTAATGATTAGTTAACTTGAAGTGTGTTATTTTGAAACAACTAATTTTAGTATTTTAGTTGTAATTAAGTTGTATTAAAGCATAACTTTAAGTGTATTTAGTGTACTTTTATGTGCTAAATCGGAACAACTTTAAGTATACTTAGTACACTTTAAGTATATGCCTGTGTAGAGATTACATGCTTGATTAGTGATATTCAAGTGTACTTTATTTGTGTTATAAGTATACTTTATTTGTGTTTTAAGTACATTACATGTCTTCAGAACACACAAGCAATATACTATAAATATATAATTTTACAGGTAATAATATACTGTATGCTCAGTACATTTGGATTATTCCAAATACTAAAAAAATACACACTTTGTAGTCAATAATAATATACTTTGTTATTACTTAGCTATACTTTGATTTACAAAATGTCACACAATACAGTTTTTTAAATGTGCTACCATTTAACTACATTTTTATGAATTACTTAGGAGACATTTTCCCAATGTTGAATGCATTTGTTTTCAAGGCCATTAAAATAAATAAAATGTAACAACATCACTAATGAAGAGACATATTTCATTAATAAGTCCAACGGTTTTTATTCAAACTTCACATAGTTTCAGCAAAACCGAACAAAATGAACTTACCATGTTTTTCATTAAAAGAACACTGAACACTTTTTTAAACAAAAAACATTATTGGACCAATGCCATAATGACCCTCTATACACAAATACAAATTACACATTATATTCCATTTTCTGATGAGCTGACTTTTCTGACTTGTGTCTAATGGCCGCTTACACATCAGAGACAGTTGACTGCAGAAATTCATGAAGAACAGCATCTGTTAAAAGAATATACAAAAGACATAAGGTCAGACAGCATGTCCATACAACTTTTTATTCATGTTTACATTAGCCTAAATCCTGTATTGAACCAATACTATTTTTGATCAGTAAATGACAATTAGCAGTAGGGAACTGTATCAGTACGGTATGTCAATATTGTTTCCAGTTCATAGTCAAACATATACAGTATACGACTCTTTATGAATTAATATCGTACAGAAGACCTTGTTTTCCGCAAAACGAAACATTGACAGTTTCGTTTGTGAGATTGAAAAAAATTATAATTTACTGATCGGAAATAAGTTAACTGGTAGGCTACAACTTACCTCCAAATAGCAGGACTTTTCTTTCCGTTCTTTTCGAAATTGCTCCAGTTATCGTTGCCATCAAGGTCAGGCTGCGATGTCACTTGATTTAACTGGGGGGTATTCCATAAAGCAGGTTATGTGACATACCTGGGTATGTTTAAGAGTAAGAGTAAGTACTTTCGGTTCCAAAAACGGAGGTAACTTTGAGGGTATAATATAATAATAATAATTTGTTACATTTATATAGCACTTTTTCTGGGTACTCAAAGCGCTTTACATATAGAAGGGGGGAATCTCCTCAACCACCATCAATGTGCAGCATCCACCTGGATGATGCGACGGCAGCCATATTGCGTCAGAACGCCCACCACACGCCAGCTTATTGGTGGAGAGGAGACCGAGTGATGAAGCCAATCATAGGGATTATTAGTTCATTATTATATGGGGATTATTAGTAGGCCATGATGGACAGAGGCCAATGGGCAAATTAGGCAAAAGATTGCGCAATCATTGGCACGTAGCAGAGCAGCGCAAGATGAGCAATTTAGGTTAAAAAGTATATTCATTTCGAATTTTTTTTTTTTTAAATGACGATCGTTTCGCTAGATAAGACCCTATTCCTCGTCTGGGATCGTGCAGAGCCTCTGAAGCCCTTCGAAGCGCTTTGAAACTGCATTGATTTGGACCTTCAACATTTTGGTTGCCATGGAAGTCTGTGATGGGGAGAAAAATCCTGGAATGTTTTCCATAAAAAACTTAATTTCTTTTCGACTAAAGAAAGAAAGACATAAACATCTTGGGTGAGATGGGGTGAGTAAAATATCAGGAAATTGAACTAATCCTTTAAAGAGACATTTGAATTCTGATCAGACTCACGTACTCAACTCATATTTTCTTGTGTGTACCTGTATTTTAAGTGTGCTGTTGGTCTAGATTTGTTCTCTGTCTTCTGTCTAGATTTGTTCTCGATTCTTCTCAGCTAGTGTTGTCACAGACACGTCAGGCTCCCACGTCATCCAATCACAGCGCACACCTTCACCAGAGTACTAATCACGATCACCTGCATCCCATCAGCATTGCAATCACCCACAGCACAAAAGAAACTCTCTCACACTCAGTCACTGTCCGATCTCGTTAGCACATAGACACTTACCTCCATGCTTACCTCACGGACTTCTACAATCCTTACCCGCCTCCTGAGTGCTTCCAAGTCTCCATCGTGTTCCCTCGTCCTGTGTGATCCTCCAGTGTCTTCCTCGATCCAGTTCTGTCTCCACCCCGCTACATCTGCAAGTACAAAGACTGGTCATTCAGATATCTTCATCAGACGCCCACGAACTTCTATATCACTCACCTGCACTTCCGTTCATTCATATGGTACTCAATAAACATCACTAACTTGTACACCTTGTCTCAGTCCCTTCTGTTATGTAACAAGTGTAAACTTATTAAACATATTTACACTTAAATCACAACTACAGTAGCCAATTGTACACTGCATATTTTTTAAAAATGTGCTTTTAATGCATTAGTCATACATTTTAACACTTTCTGAAAGTAAAATGCAATAAAGTAATGAAGTGAATTCCAAGCATGAATAAGTAAACTTAAAAATTATACTCAAATTTAACTTTAAATATAGTACAACTTCAGGATATGAAATAAAGTATTTTTAAAATATAATTTCAGTGCATTGTTACAATGACAATTTTGAGCATACAGTTTAAAATATACTAAAAATATAAAAATATATAAAAGTTCAAATAAGTACACTTTAAAAAAGTACACAGAACTTTCATTTTAAGTATATTTTTAGAAGATATACTAAAAAAACAATTATTTGAAAGTGTGTTAAAAGTTGTACTGTGAAAATATGATGCTAATATACTTTTTATATTGAAGATGGTACAATTTTTTGTTAGTATATTTGCAATATACTATTGAAAAGGAAATATATTTGAAATACAATAAAGTATTCTTTTTTTGACCGGGGAGCAACAGAACAAAGGCAGAGTTGTAAATGGGAGGATCATAAATAGCATTTTCAAGTGCAGCAGAGAGGAAGTGGACTTGTGCTCAATACTAACCACTTAATGTAAGCGTACATGCCAAGCCTCAATTAGATAATCTCAATGGGTAAGTCTTTTTATTATTTTAAAACAAATTCGTCATCATGGTGCCTGCAAGGCACTCTGTTAATTGACGCTTTACAGATTTTGCTTTTGCGTTAAAATATTGTGGTTGATCATGGGAATCAGAAGATGCAGTGTAACTTCTGTACATCCCATCAAACAGATGAAAAAGAGAAGGAACTTGTTTGAGTTCACATGCTCTATCAGGGGATTTCTGCTCATTTTTATATTTAGAGGATGTTGTAGAAGGCACACTTTCCTTTCCTAAATGAAACCAAAAATTGGAGGTATATCGTCAATAGTAAGTGTAGTGCTCGCGTTGTAATTGCTATGGCAGGGTACTTCAGTTGAATATTTGGTAACACTTTATTTTAATGGTCCCTTTAGGGGAACACTTTAGGGGAACACTGAAACACTTTATTTCAATGGTCCCTTTAGACATTCTGTCTGAGTAAAGTTGCTACGACTAGCCGTCATTAGAGTATTAGTAGACTGTCTGCTTAATATCTGCTAACACTTTATTTTGATTCTCTGCCAACAGACATTCTACTGACTTTGCAACTACATGTCAAATTATTCTACTAACTCTAACCCTGACACCAGTCTACTTATACTCAACTAATACTCTAATAAGAGTTAGTTGACATGTAGGTGCAACGTTACTTATTGTAACTGAATATTTCAGTGAATTCAAATAATTCTGTGATAACTTAGTGGTTTTGAAATATGTACATTAAGTATTATTCGCCGTTTGAGTGTGGTTTGAAGAGGATGGGGTTGAAGATCAGTTAGATTGTGTTGGGTGTCATATACACTATTAACTACCGCTTTTTTGACACTGATGTGTCATTTTTCTTTACAATAAATGTTAAGTTTCATTTGAAAGATTAAATGTAGTATTTTAGTAACTTTATGGTTACACTTTTCAAAATAACTGAGGTACCTGAATTTGAGTTTTAATTCTCTGTAATGTCTGATGCAAAAAAGTTTGCTCCATATCATGTTACACATTCTGATCTGTGTGTCATGATCACAGAGTTTATGTAGTTCTGTGAATATTATATAGGCAGATGTGTTCATGTAATAAGGAAGTAAGAAAACACTTTTTAGGGGATTCTATAAGGATTTTATTGCCCATTTTCATGACAATTGTATGTCTGATTAATTAGAAAAGTAAAAGGACACATTTGAGGTACCATTCATGTAGCAGAAGCAGTTTCAGAAGAGTTAGGCCTACACATCAAAGTTTAGTACTTAGGATTAATAACCTACACTCAACCATAATGAAACCAACAAACTATTAAGTTTCACACAAAATTATCTTTTTTCAGGCTTTGGTAATCGGTAATAGGTCATTTAGATACATGAATCAACATAGTGTCCTACAAATGAGCTTTGAGATATTTCTAGAAATCAACAAACGCTGTTGCAAGTTTGTCTGAGTAGCCGTCTTGACGACGTAATTTCATGTTAAAAGAGGTGGAAAGTCCCTACCAGTGAATTCAAGTCCTGAGAACTTCGGCCAATCAGTTTGTCCATACAGCAAACAAAAGGAAGTGACTTTGTGACACAGAAAAAGAGCACGACAATGTGGGCCCTGAGAGGAAATGACTTGCACTGTGCATGAGCCTGAGATCTCTGCTCTATGAGGCGTGCCGGAACCCTCAACTACCTCATTGAACTTCCGACTGTACTCTAAACATCAACTAGTAAAACATGGTGACAAACACCAGCCAGTACGAATGGCTCTTTCGGTGAAAAATAAGCGCTCCTTTAGTCATTTACAACATTCGCATGCGAAGATGTGCATCCAAGATCTCTGTAACAAGTAAGTATGCAGGTTTCTTCACCTTGGTGTCTTTGTAGTCTTCTTAGAAATCCATCCGAATGTCTGCAACAACATTGATATATGAAAGAGTATTTTGTTATCAATTTATTTTCTGCCAATTTCATGTCTTAATGTCTTGTTGATTCAACTCGTACTTCAGTCGCAATGTTGCAAAAAAAAATTTAAAAGTAATTCCCACAAGTTTGGGGGTTACTACAGTATTGTGAGCTAGTACCGTGGTAGACCATGTGTATTAAGAAAGTAAATGGGAATCATTGATTTCTTGCCATTTGTAAGACGTACATTGAGAAGGTGGGTAGTTTGTGGTGGTAGACTGAAGTGAATCAGAATACAGTTCTATCTATGAGTGTTGTCTGCATATGTGACCCATGCTGGCAAAATGAGTTACAATGAGCAATTTTTTTTTTATTTTTAATTAGTTATTTTCACATTCTCTATTAAAAAAACCTTTAAAATGATGTATGATTAGTTGGAATCAGACAAAAAATGTACTAAGCTACACATGTTTGAAGTCGATAGAGTCAAGTCAATTTTGAGAAAAATCGAGTTAAAGTTTTCTGAAGGTTCCAAAACAAAATCATCAAGCAAACATACCTTAAAATCTCTGGTAATAACACCAAATCTGGCACACACACCAAGTCAAAACCCATAGGAAAAAAATATTTATTCAACTTTTTTTTCCATGATACCACAATTGTTTGATTAACATAAATGAGGCAGACAGCCTATATATTAAGACCGAATGTATCGCACAAATCTAATGTTACACAACATATGTTTTTCCCCAACAGTTAACCAAACGTTTACTTAAGACATAACAGATAATGTTTGCCTGAATACTTTGAAATACTGTAGTTCTGTGTATGTGTATATCGGGATCACGCAAGGCGTGAGAGGCGTCTTTGTGTCAGGGCAAGTAAGAATCGTTTTGAAAATCACATTTCATTGGTTCAGACTCATGCCGTCAATAATTCGCTTTACATGTGCTTTACAACGATACCAAACTTGTGCTGAGGGGAAGCGGCATTTATCGAGAAGCGAGCAGAGAAAAACACAATTTTTCATGGATTATTAAAACAAAAGGAAAGATTTAGGAAGGTGCACCTCTCAGAAAATGTACAAATAAAGATAATTTTAGATGTTTATTTACATTTTTGTGAAAACTTCAAATTCGACCAAAATTGAAATTTTTCACTTGTTTTGCCTTTAGCTCGTAATTAGCCCATGCGCATTCCGACTTATTTTGTCAGCACGGGTCACATATAATCTGTAGTTTAACTCCAGTCATGTGGCTGTGGTCAAATTTAGGTTGCAGATTTAATGTAAAGAAAACATATTTCAAACGTGTTTTTCATTCATAATGATTTATGCAGTGAATTGCAGGGAAAAACCCCTGCCATACTCAAGGCCACAATATGGATGTTACATTACACCTTTACCACATTTTTTCTACCTCATGTACAAGGTGTTTACATGACCTTTTTAGACAGGATACACTTGCATTTCTACACATTATAATGTGGGGGCACATCCAGCAGACTATGAAATGTTGTTCTGACTAATATGTGGGCAGATGTTTAAAAGAAGGCTTTGATGGAGGCTGTTTTACATGTATACATCATGTTCTGCTTTATTTAAAGCAGGACTCAAGCTGTATTTTAAGTGAAGTGTATTAGATGACAGGAAATGAAGGAAGGACGTACGTGCAGAGCAAAAATAATAACTGCAACTGCTGCCCACAGATTCTTTTCTTACCTTTGGTTTGTAACATAAATTATCATAATAAGGAAACGGTCCTCTCAGTGAGAAAACCTTGAGTAGCTTTAGATAAATTGTGAGGGCAAAAGATTTCCCAACGCAGATTTCCCAACAAGTTAAGCTGTTCATAGATATTTGCCACATTTACCAACAGAATGCTGCTTCGTTTGAAAGTGTTTTCTGTGAGCTGTGCAATTGACAATGGACCATTTTGCCCACAAAATTTCACTAATGTGATCACACAATTTGACAGGAAGAGACTGTCTGATTGACAGTGAGACCAATGTTCCTTGACCAATGAGACTTTGTTTTGTTTGATGAGTCATTTAGGGTGGGTAAAACTTTCAGCGTGGAAAAAACTGACCCAGCTGTCCATGAACAGCTGTACAGAAAACAATTAGCGTACAAGTACCAATTATCTCATAGGGTGCGTCTCAATCAGCTCCCTAGTTTAGTAGTCTGACTACTGAACCAGGGAGCTGACTGAGACGCACCCATAGACATAGTAGTATATACAGACATCTAGTGTACTTACTGTACTACTAACATTTCATGCCACTAACCTGGCAAATCCTTATTAGTTCATCCTCAGAAGCGCTCATTGTATCATTGTACCTTATAAATCTGACTTTGCCTACAAATGATTAACCATACAGTATGTGAACTAGTTTTAACAGGTGTTTTAATGTGCTATTAGCTGTGCTAACAACATTCAAAACCTTGTTCTAGTTTTTACACAGGGATTACACTCTGACTAAAGACTAAACCAGACTAGACAACCAGACACTGGTGACTAGCTGTCACAATTTAGCTTGAGTAACACATTTGCATCGCTTACAGTCAAAAGTGAAGATATCTGAGCATGTTAGCTAGCTGTTGGCTTTGCTAACGCTGATAAACTGGATGGATGACATCTTAGATTTAGTATAAAATCTTCTATTACTCAAAATTGTCTAGTTGCTTGATATGGTATTTATCCAGTCAGTTTGAAGTGGCTTTCAGCATTCAGTTTAGGTCGCGTTGGGCGGTTGTTTGCCTCCACGTCGTGCATTAAAATGGTTTAATACAAATCTAGCCATGGATTATCCTTTACATATTCACCCTCACTTTAAGAGCAGGTCAAGTTCTGGTCACTGACTCCTGTGGATGGAAACATTGTTAATATGTCACAAGCAGTAAACAATCGTGTGTGGAAACTCTGACACACCACTGAGGTATGATATATTATATTGCTTTCAGAGGAAATTGATACTATTCACTTTACAGATGCATATCCCTGGTCTTACTTTGAATAATGCTATTCCATCAAAGGGGTGATGAATTGAGAAATCAACTTTCCCTTGAGCTTTTGATATATAAAAGGTCATGGTAATATAAGAATATCCTCTAAGTTTCAGAGCTGAAAACTTCCTTGTTAGTCAAAGAAAAGCTTTTATAGACACCAGGCCCAGCAAACGACAGGTTTTTCAAAGTGGGGATCTATGACATCAAAGGGAGGCAAGCACCGCCTCAGCAGAATAATATCAACGCCTACTTAATCACTGCCTGTTTAGCCCCGCCCACCGATTCGCGCATAGGCCTAGTGTTAAACCATCGAGCTACAAAGCAATAAACATGCCATTGAGGATTACAAAATATTGTGCAGTGACTGGGTTCAACAGTAATGCAACATGTAAGTAACATTCTAATGCTTGATCTGAAATGTGATGATTCAGATGTTCTTTGTCAGTAAATCAGACCAGTGACTAAACATCAACTTGCGTTGTTTCTCTTAGGAGGATGGAAATAATCTGTTATTTAACAGTGATTAAATTCTATAAAGAAAGCGATCAAAGAAATCTTCCTTTGCAATCGTTTGAGCAGCACGCGCTGCAGCTGTCAGTCAAACAGAGAGCGTTTATCAGTGACTCCCGTTTTATTCAACGAATCTCTTAACTATATCACGTTTGCACTGTTAGTGAAGATGAAAGCATTCGTTAGTGTACAGAAACTGAGTTGCAATGACGAGATCGCTGCTTTCGTGCGCTCAGCATGTGTGTGATCGGCTACAATGATCATCACTGCAACCTTTCATGCCATAATCTTAATATAATGCCATAGATCTAAATATAATGCCATAGATCTAAATATAATGCCATAGATCTAAATATAATGCCATAGATCTAAATGTAATGCAACACTTTTCACGATTAGTTAACCATGAGAGCTGTAATTGTAAAAACGAGCTAAAAGAGGGAGTAATACTATTTCAAATGCAAAGACATTAGCCAATCACAGCAGTGGGTGTTTACACTGAAGTCTCCCAGCAGACACGCCCCTTAAAACGGAGCGTTCAGAGCAGAAGGCTAAAATCAGTGTAGGAAAAATGCCTTTTATTTATAAATTATGAAAATTTTTGAAGTAAAAAGCATTCCAACATTATAAGTGCACCCCAGGAAACATCATAAAACAAAAAAACAAAAAACGCAGTTCATGACCCCTTTAAATATCTTTAATCAAAATGTAATAACTTGCTCTGCCTCTGAAACGACTTTACTTTTCCTGTGATGTCATTATAATAACGTGGGTGGGGAAAATAGCCAAATATGTTTCACTGCCCTTCATCTTTTTCTAGTGAACAGGTTGGCTTGAACTTTTATACTTTCAAGAAAGGGGAACATTAGAGAAGAACACTGAAGATGTGTTTTTTATTCCTTAATGCTTTGAAGTTAAGCGTATTTACTTCTTCAGTTGTTCTCACATTTCTGGTCTTTTTCTGACTGATTAAAGTTATTATACAGAGTTTTATTTCATCTAAATGGATAAAAAAAGAAGGCTTTTCCAACCATGTGGCTCCATGTAATGATCCAATCAATTCCCAATGGATAATCAAGATCTGTGCTACATTCTTACCCTCTGAAATTCACATCACATTTAAAAAATAAATTCACTTGTAAACTGTGTTTGACCTCCTAGCACTTCATGCTAAGCAGCACATGGAGTTACATTTCAAACAGTGGAATCAGGAAGTTGTTTGAATAAGCCTGAAATCTTCCCCACCCTGCTTTTTTGTTACTGTTCTTATAGTGCATGACTATCCTATGCCACATTATCATTGTGGTTTTTTGGAGATTTAAGATTAATACTTCATAGCTTAGAGCCACCCATGTGTTTGTTTGCAGTAGCAGGGCATTGCTGGGTCATTCTGAGTAATAGGCTACTTTTAAAAAAAATGCTGTTGCTTTTTTTCCCCCTTTATGTTGGAAATGGAATTTATCACATAGACATGCATAATGTAAGCAAAATATCAAGCCCATTGCTTTACATTTACTATTTTGTTTCCATTACATATGATACTAATCCAAAGAAATAAATACTTTACGAATAATCTTCTATCAAAATGTAATAACTTGCTCTGCCTCTAACTTTACTTTTCCGCTGACGTCATCATAACATTGTGGGCGGGGGAAAATAGGCAAATATGCTGATGAGCCAAATATGCTGATGAGAAAAGGTTTGGATACAAACCACAAAACTCAGAAAAAAAACTACGCGAGTTGGGTTAATGACATGATGCACATTTTTGTCCCTATTAATAAAAAATAAAAAATAAAAAAAAGACTTGAACATGTTTTTAATTTTATAATTTTAAAATATATATATATTCTCTGGAGCATTAAAAAAAATGTTATTTAGGATTTAATAATTCATGATATTTTTTAAGGAAGTGTAGGAAAATATGTTATGTACGCCAAAATTAAATTTAAACTTAAGCTTTTGTTAAAAATTATAATAAATCGTTTTTTGAAACCAAACATAAATACAAAGATTAAAATAAAGTGCACAAGAATTTTAGAGGCGAGAACTTTTCTTTTAGATTTTTTTAGATTTTAAAAGATATTTTTTGTTTTGGCATAGCGCAGTGCAGGATCAGTTATGCAGCCTTTTTAATATTTTGGGTCAAGAGGATGTTCAAATAGTAATAGTGAGGCTGGCTTGTAACTGTTACGTTTTTGCTGATTTGTTGGCTAATTTGTATGTTTTTGCACAATCTGCTTACACCCAGTAGTTCTTTTAATTTCCTTCAAATAAAGTCTGTAAGAAGGTCAAGAGCACTTTGCTGACAGTGCCACACTAAACTTCTACTTAACTCCTAAAAATAGGATCCTCTTGCCACAAGCTCGCTCCTGAACCATAATTCTTTGGTTGGATATTATAATGTCATGATGAGATGCACTACGCTACCATTAGACTTCTCATTTAGGTTACAATTGTCCCATGGGATTCTAATCTCGCCACTCCACCCAGAGTTAGATGGACTTTCCTCCGTTCCCATCTATATCTGCTGACTGGCACTCAGACGTCCAGCATTACACGCTGGATAAGCAAATTCCGCTGTGCGCTCGACAGCCCAGGAGGGGCTTGAACTTTCCAAAGGAAATGTAGAGTTTCCTGTCCTTTCAATGTCCTGGCCAGATTCAAGGTTTTTGCTGGAGGTTTGGAAATTTTGTGGTGGAGACAAGTATGCCCTCAAGCTCTTACTGATCTTTAGTCTCTTCTGGCAATATGTTCAGAGAGAGTCCAGCAGTGCAGAGTATCAGAAGATGCGTCAGCAGAAGGTAAGTGTGAGGGAGCAGATTGAAGATCATGGGATAGGTGGGTGTTTGGAGAAGTTTGTTTGGAGTTGGGTTCTTAATTGATTATGATGGTGTTTATGATCACAAATTACTGTCTGTGATTATGTATTCATGTTCCTATAAATTCTCTTGATATGTGGAAATTGTGGATGTATAGCAGGTCTCTTTGGACGGCTGTTGTGTTTTTTCATTGTTTATTATTATAGACTCATCTTTATCTTTATGTTTTGACTGAGTTTGCTCACTTTGTTTATAAGCATGTCCTTTTAATTTGTTATGTCTGTAATTTGTTATGTCTGGTTCCAGTATTACCGGTTTAGATATCAAAGGTTTTTGTTTATCGTTTAGTTTTGCACAGTGGTTCTCAACCTTTTTGACTCCAAGGCCCCCCATTGTCCACAATAATCAAAG
Organism: Rhinogobio ventralis; assembly: GCA_039654625.1. Lineage (NCBI taxonomy): Eukaryota > Metazoa > Chordata > Actinopteri > Cypriniformes > Gobionidae > Rhinogobio > Rhinogobio ventralis. The sequence continues at coordinate 16,079,146 of CM077215.1, read as the reverse complement.
ACTTTTCCAGTTGTTCATGATTTTCTGTAAATGTATTAAGGATGAGGATTTTTAAAAATGCTTTCACTCACAATTTCTACCCAATGAAATATTTTAGGGCTTGGCATACAAAAGTATATTCATAAAATGAATAACATTTTTTAGAGAGATTTTTATACAATTACATAATTTTTCCAGGTCTAAAATTAGGCTACCTCATATATCCAGGTTTTCAAGTAACATAATCTATTTCCATCAATATATACAGACATACATGGTCTGTTTTTTTTGTGTGTGTGTTTTTTTTGCCAAACCCCATAGGTTCACATCACCCTGGTTCCCTCGACACAAAACCCAATAGTATTTTTTCATTGGCTTTTGGATTATTGCAGAAAATAAGCTCTATGGCCAACAAAAGTTTTTGATAATCTTCACATTTGAATGAACACATTTTTTTATGAATTTTGAAGCCTAAATACAATCGGCAGAAGTAAAAAGCTAAAAGTATGCTATAAACAAACTACACCACCTTTGCTTGACTTCAACATCACCATCATAAGTTTCCAACATTTTCCCTTAAGGTTTGAGTTAGAAGAGTTTACAAGAGCACGATTATAAACACAATGATGACACTACTGAGTAGATGGCCTGATGATGTTTATTGTCCCTGACAACCTCTGTAGTCCCATTTAGACATGTGTTAGCAACCGCATTTTTCAATTTTCGACCGCATCTTGTAGAAAAAAACTTGAAAATATCTGTGTTCATCACAGACCTTATTTCAGGCATTTAACCAAAAAAAATTTTAAAAACCCATTGACTTCAGAATGATAGAACCGGAAGTGCTAAGATGCAAACTCGTTTCTGGGTTTTGGCCTACAAAAAATACATCATCCCTATTAAAGGTACACTATGTAATTCTGGCCTCTCTATTGCCATTGCCAGTGTAAGGAATATAAAATTAAATGCTGCTTGTGAAGGAACATTGTTTCGTTTATTACATCAGAAGTACACTGGTGAACCTGATGGTTTGAGGTTTACCATGGTTGCCCATCAACACCATGTCAGAGTGAATCCGATTAACTACACCAAGATCACTGATAAGTTCTACAATATGTTTATCTGAAAAATCTGTAGTCAGGCCTTCTTGTCTTTAGTTAGTTGTAGGTTTACCATAGTGAGTCGGAGTAGGGCAAGAACAATTTTTGGCTCAATGATTCTTTTGAATGAAGAATGAAAAATGAAATAAGAAATCCCTTGTAATGAAGACCTACCTTTATGTAGAGATACCCAGCAGTACAGAGAGATTTTCAGAATAGGCCTACTAACTTGAAAAGTAAAGTTCATTAAGACAAACTTTAAAAGTTGGTGTGACAGAGCACTGAAACTTAGCTTAACCGCTTAACTTAACCTAACCTAAACCTTAAAACCGTGAAGAGAGATTTGATTTTGAAAGATATATTTGCCCTGAATAGTGCTTTATACAGATAATATTGTGATGTAGCCTGAGGCCCTGTTTACACCTGGTATTAAGATACAGTTTCATCAATCAAATCACAAGTGGACGAGGCAAAATTCAGGTGTAAACGGGGTCTAAAACGTTTTGAGCTTGTCTACTTTTGCCCACTTCCGAGGTAGTCGAAAACGCATTCGACTGGATTGCTTTCGTAGTGTAGACCATCATGTTCGAACGTGTTCGAACAGCCACAAAAGACCGTCTACTCTCTGCCTACTTACTGGATTTAAACTGTCGGCTGAAGACCCAAGTTTGGTTTAAACATTCCTGATTTCTAACATGCACCTAACAGTGTTTGGTCTTGCGGCCATCAGACGGAAGTTGCTGCTCTCTGTATGTATTTCTGTCGTCTCCGGTCGCGTTCATATGTAAATTGAGCAAGATTATTTTGTCCTTTAGATCGAAAGATCTGAAAAAAACCATACATTTACCCGCCCACAGACCCTCCCCTTGAATAAATCAGGACAGAAGTGTTTGAAAGTAGCAAGGTAATTGTCATGTACGAGGCTAACCGACATCACCTTTCCTGCTGCTTACAGAAACATGGCTGCTACAGCAGTCTCCTGGCCCATTCCCATGAGGGCTATCGGAGCTCAGAATCTGCTCACCATGCCGGGAGGAGTCACCTCGTCTGGATATCTGCACAAGAAAGGAGGCAGCCAGTTCAGCCTCATAAAATGTGAGTTTTGCACCTTCCCCAATGAAAGTAAATATTTGTTTGGACCCCATTCACTTTTATTGTAAGGGCGGAAACATTATTCAGAATATCATCTTTTGTGTTTTGCGCAAGAAATAAATTGGAATGACATGATGGTGAATAAATAATGACAACATTTTCATTTTGGGGTACACTATCCCTTTTAGGAATAATTTAGGAATTATGACGATAAGTTCATCCATGCAGAAAAGTAGGACCTACTCACAGGACCATTTTATACAGCTTTATAGATCAATGTTCAATATTTAGGCTAATGTTGTAGGTAATGCAATGTTTTTGAAATATTACCAACAGTTAACCCAGTAATTTAATGGTGGTGTATTTTTCCATGCAGGAGTTAAATAGGTTGACAATGCTTTTTCATGTTGCCTAACCTGGAATATTCTATAATAAGTCTCTATTATACTTTTTAGAGGCCCTACTAGAATAGACCCATTTTCACTCTCAGTCTGACAGTTTTAGATTTGGTTTCTTTTAAAACCTACTTTCCAAAAAGCATAATCTGCTCTGATTGGTCAGTCTGCCCCAGTATGTTGTGATTGGTCAACCGCTTAGAGCATGTGTCTGAAATGTAAGACAAAGGGGGAAAACAGGTGCTGCAACTATAAAAAGAAAATAGTTTTTAAACATTAAATCATGTAAACCTATTCTAGTACAGCCCATAAACAAAATTATAAACCTGTAAATGAGCATAATAGGGCTTTAACTAATGTTAACAAATGGAACCTTATTGTAAAGGGTTTCGAAATATTCCATTAAGAAATGAATGCTGAAGTACTCTAAACACTTTTGCTTTCCATTTATGTGCTGAAGGGAATTATACTGATTGTCTGCCAATTCCACAGGGCCACTTCGCTTCATTATAATCCACAAAGGCTGTGTTTACTATTTCAAGAGCAGTACTTCTGCCGCACCGCAAGGAGCTTTCTCCCTTAATGGCTACAACAGGTTGGTTATTCTGCTTATTTCCACCAGTTCACATTGGTTTCCCTTATAAAACTGCATTTGCTCGTAAGAAGTTCTGGGCCATCTGTGGTCATTCAGCCAGAGAAAGTTTCAGTAGCCCAACTCTCTGTAATAAGTTTCGCAAGCTGTATGTTAAGTTAACCAGTGGCCATCTCGGCACGATCGCAGGCCACATCCTGTCCACAGCTGTGTGTCGTCATGCAGCCTTTTTTAAGTGCAAGAGTTTCGATTCTGCACGGAATTGGCCTCCGTATGTGTTTCCTGTACATGTCAATGCAATGTTCACGTGTATGTAGGATGTTCTGTTTAATGTCATTGCTACGGAAAGAGCGTCGAATTCTGCAGTAGTTCTTCCTAAGCAGATTGACTGTGCCATGTGGTGAACATGTAATTATTGTGTGACTTTTTCTTGCTGTGCTTGGGTAAAAATAGCCCTCTAAATTAATACAGCAGAGCACAGGGAGTATTCATGGATGAGCAAGACCTACCCTTGTGAAAAAAGAAGTACACTTCAGTGCACTTTCAATATACTTATAGTGTATTTACCCACAAAAATACTGAATAATGTAAGGTAACAACATGGGTTAAGGTTAGGTTTAGGGGTAGGTTTAGGGTTAGGGTTAGTACTAGTTATTATCCAGTTAGTGTCATTAATACAATGCGAAACAGGAATGTAAAATAAAAAGCTACCATAATAATAGCAATATAGGCCTATTTATTATGGAAATAATATTCTTTAAAATAATATTCTTAATTGTGAAATAAATGTTGTTTTCGGACACTTAATTGCATGTTAATTGCGCATATATGGGGAACCTTTAGCCATGTTTCTGACACTAAGGGTAGGAGGGAACGGAAGGAGGGAACGGAGACGTACGTCGGAACTGACCAACGAATTGGGGATCATTTTTTTAGAGACCAATCTACTTTGAGTGTATAAAAACGGGGCAATAATGTTGGCATGCGATCCAAGCACCGCCCCGCAGCGTGGGTATAAATACGGAAGTGGAATACCGCATCCTCGCTTTTCCAACTGAGGAGCCGAAAAAGTGACTCTGCCCTTCAGCGGAAGCACAGCTCCTGGCGACGGGACGTACGTCTCCATTCCCTCCTTCAGGGAACGAGGGTTACATATGTAACCGAGACGTTCCCTTTCAGTCGGTCACGTTTGACATACGTCGGAACTGACCGACGAATTGGGGATCCCTACGAACACGCCAGGAAGGCTGGCCCTTCCAGCACCCTTCTTGGGCTCGCCAAAGTGCTCCTAGGTTGAAGCAGGAGTCAGGGCACCAAGCAGGGAAGGTCCGTCACAGCCGTTTCTGCAAGACCCACTCAGCGAGACTATTGGATAACGCTGGGAAAGCGTGCCCGTCAGGCAGACAGGACGCTGCAGAGCCACGTCCTCAAGGAGGAGAGGTGGAAAACCATAAGGACTAACCTGTCAGGGAAGTGCCATATGGCGGTCTCTGGGGTGGATCCAACCTGGTCCCAGGGGGGAGAGAACACCACCAGAGATGACAGAGTGATCTCTGTCAAGGGAAAGAAACGGGGCTAGCCGAGTAGGGTAGCTGGTACCGTGGAAGAATACACATATGGGGTTACCAATTAGGGACACCATCTCCCTCTGAGCAGATCCATCCGTCCCTGGGCTGTCTGTCTCAGGGCCGCTTACCCTTGCGTTTACCGGCCGGTTTCGCAGGGCCCTGAGCTGGTTGGGCGGCCCCTTTGCATCCGGCACCCTGCTTCCCGGGTGGAGGCTGCTGCTTGGGCTTGGCAGGGGCGGAGGCAGACGCAGGGGGACGCCCTCGGCGACGAGCAGGCGGAGGGGCTGCGGCCGGCGACGGGGCAGAATGTTTTTAATCGCCTCTGTCTGCTTCTGGGCCACCGAGAACTGCTGAGCAAAGCTCTCGATGGCGTCGTCGAAAAGGCTGGCCTGGCAGACAGGGCCGAAGAACCCTGGGTTCTGGGTTCGAAGAACCGAACTTTGTCGGACTCGCGCATGTCTGCCAGGTTCAGCCACAGGTGGCGTTCCTGGACCACCAGAGTGGACATCGCCCGGCCCAGGGAGCACGCAGTGACTTTCGTCACCCGGAGGGCGAGGTCCGTCGCTGTGCGTAGTTCCTGCATAACCCCTGGGTCAGAACTACCCTCGTGCAGTTCCTTTAGCGCTTTGGCCTGGTAGACCTGCAGGAGCGCCATGGCATGCAAAGATGACGCGGCTTCCCCGTAGGCTGTGTAAGCCTTGCCCGTTAGACCGGACGAGAACTTACACGCACGGGAGGGGAGACGCGGGTTAGCCCGCCAGTCTGCAGCGGCCCTGGGACACAGTTGCATCGCCACGGACCGCGGATGGAGGAGTCACTAGATCGGTTTCTGGCGCTATAGGGCGCCGTCCACGACTTCGTGAGCTCCTGATGCACTTCCGGGAAGAATGGAACTGGGGCGGGGCGCTGAGAACCAGCGCAGGCCATCCCAAGAAACCAATCATCCAACCGCGAAGGTTCGGGACACGGTGGAGGGTTCCACTCGAGCCCGACACTTGCGGCGGCCCGGGAAAGCATAGCCGTAAGCAGCCGGATCCTCATCTCCAGAGCCCATTAGCTCATCCCCCGATGCAGCTATCGAGATATCCTCAGCCGGAGCCCCGAATGAAACGGCCGGCCCCCCATGGCAAGGGCCGGGCCACTCTTCTGGAAGCTCCACCGGCGCAGCGGAGGGAAAGCCCTCACAGTCACCCTCAGGTCTCCACCAAAGGCATCAGCCAAAGTAGCAGCCCTCTGCTTTGCAGTGGGAGGACCACTAGATCGGGGGATGCGCAATGGGACTCCACCCCTTTTGAGGTAATTGAGCCTAGACCGTAAGACTGCGATGCTCATGTTCCCGCAGTGGGAACATGAGTCATTCACGAACGTCGCCTCAGCGTGCTGAATGCCCAAACACGTGAGACAGTGATCATGACCGTCAACTGGGGACAGAAAACAACGGCATCCAGAAACACACGGTTTGAATGGCATCTTGAAAAAGATGCAGGGTCAAACCGTGTTTTACCGGTCTTTTAGGAAAGGAAAATGCTCTTTTAGTAGTGCTGAAGCACTCAGGGAGATGGCCGCGGCTCACAGCGGTCCGATAGTGCAAGCCCATGTGTGAGCACTCAACAAACGGAAATGCCCAGCCAACCAACACAGGAACAAACACACGCAGCGGCCACTCGCTGAATTGCTCCATCACACCAGCACCAGGTAAGCGAGCGATCTTCCTCCGAGACTCCTTGAAAACACTCTCCGTAGAAAACAGCTTGACAGCAAACAGTTCGGCTCCGAAGTTGAAAGCGAGGATGCGGTATTCCACTTCCGTATTTATACCCGCGCTGCGGGGCGGTGCGTGGACCGCATGACAACATTATTGCCTCGTTTTTATACACTCGAAGTAGATTGGTCTCTGAAAATGATCCCCAGTTCGTCTGTCAGTTCCGACGTACGTCGAATGTGACCGACTGAAAGGGAACTATAATAAGCACCACTTAAAAAAAGGGTGTTTTGTGTGTGTGTGTTTTAATGAACACTTTACATACACAGAAACACTCCTGTTCAAAAGTTTGGAGTCAGTAAGATTTTTTAATGTTTTTGAAAGAAGTCTCTTCTGCTCATCAAGGCTACATTTATTTGATCAAAAATACAGTAAAAAGCTGTAATATTGTGAAATATTATTAAAATTTAAAATAACTGTTTACTATGTGAATATATGTTAAAATGTAATTTATTCCTGTGATCAAAGCTGAATTTTCAGCATCATTACTCCAGTCTTCAGTGTCACATGATCCTCCAGAAATCATTCTAGTACGATGATTTGATGCTCAAGAAACATTTCTAATCATTATCAGTGTTGTTCTACTTAATGTGTTTGTGGAAACCGTGATACATTTCTTATCAGGATTCTTTGATGGAAGTTTAAAAGTACATTTAGAACATTTATTTTAAATACTGAAATCTTTTGCAACATTTATAAATATCTTTTCTGTCACTTCTGATCAATTTAATTTGAATAAAAGCCACTTTTGAACAGAAGTGTACATTTAAATTAAAAACATAATTGAATGATTCTTATTAATCACCATCAATTTAGCTTCCCAACACTGCTTTGTATGCTCTGCAGAGTTCTGCGGGCGGCAGAGGAGACGACATCTGGCAACGTTTTCCCTTTCAAGATCGTCCACTTCAGTAAGAGACACCGTACATGGTATTTCTCAGCAGCGAGTGAGGATGAGAGAAAGGTGAGATCACGTCAGACTGCTTTGAACAACTATGAAAATGTGTTTGTTTGTTTGGTCAATTCAAATAAAATGCAAGACTAAATTCCCCTTAAATGTGTATTTTTTAATCCTGACAGAAATGGATGAGGCACTTAAGAAAAGAAATCAACTATTATAATGATAAAAGAGATTTGCCGCTTCCAAGGTAAAACTACCATCTGCTCACACCATTGAATAGCTCAATCACTAATGTCATGTTGCACATATCACACATTATGCTTACACAACATGGTTTTTACCCCCCTCATTTTTACCTTCATTTCCTTGGGAAACGTTTCTTTTTTTTTCACATGACACATCTTCACCTCTTCCTCTTTCTTTCAATCACTGCTTGTGAATGTAATTTTTCATCTGCATGTTCTGAGTCACTTTTCTCACAAATTTCTTGTTTTAATAGTGATGACCTGGATTCTGAGAGCATATATGGGCCGTTAGAGGAACCGCTGGAGATCAATCCTATTGAAGATGACCCTGAAGCAGGTATGAGTGACATGCAGGGCTTTAAAATAACTATGCTTTTATACTGACTGTAACCATTATACATGCCTATTATATAATGTTTACAGTGTCCTTGTTACAGGTTATATGTAGTCACTATAGTAATTACTATTAATTCTGAATAATTACATGCAACTAACCCTAAATCGCACCTTATTCCTAACCCTAACCACATAGTAAATACATGTCATTAATTGTTATATACTCAGTACTTAAATGTATAAATACACTGGACACCTTAAAATAAAGTGTAACCAATGTTTATATAAAATGATTTATAATACATATCAAAACTTAGTTTTTTCACTTCATTTTAAAAATATCGAATAGTAGTATTTCATAGTTTCATTTCACTTAACTATATAGCAAATGGTGTCTACTAAAATGTGTTTCATTTATAAATATTAAAGTTTGGTAACATGCACTTTACAATAAGGTATCATTTGTTCATATGAATTACATTACATTTACATAAATGTACAATGAACAATATTTCCACAGCAGTTAAAGGGTTAGTTCACCCAAAAATGAAAATTCTGTCATTAATTACTCACCCTCATGTCGTTCCAAATCCGTAAGACCTTCGTTCATCTTCAGAACACAAATTAAGATATTTTTGATGAAATCCGAGAGCTTTCTGAACCCCTCCATAGACAGCAATTTAATTAACACTTTCAAGGGCCATGTGACTCCAGTAGTTCAACCGTAATTTTATAAAGCGATGAGAATACTTTTTGTGCGCAAAAAACAAACAATAATAACGACTTTATTCAACAATTTCTTCTAGCCTGTGTCAGACTCTTACGCTGTTGACGCTGTGTAAACAGTGCAGCACTTCCAGAACGCCGGCTTACCATTGGCCGACGCTGTTCACGTGAGCACCACGGTGCATGCGCATGAGTCGTTCTGCCGTAGAACTAGGAAGCGCTGCACTGTTTACACTACGTCAACAGAGTAAGAGTCTGACACAGGCTAGAAGAAATAGTTGAATAAAGTTATTTTTTTTTTTGTATGTTTGCGCACAAAAAGTATTCTCGTCACTTCATAAAATTAAGGTTGAACCACTGGAGTCACATGGACTATTTTAACAATGTCTCGGATTTCATCAAAAATATCTTCATTTGTGTTCCGAAGATGAACGAAGGTCTTACGGGTTTGGAACGACATGCAGGTGAATAATTAATGACTGAATTTTTGGACCCACTTTATATTAGGTGGCCTTAACTACTATGTACTAACATTTAAATTAATCATTTGATACAATGCACTTATTGTGTACATACATGTTTTTACACAGTACTTACATTTTAAAAATTACCTGCATGTAATTACATCTGTAATTAATTTCTGTAGTTACATTTATAATTACACTGTTGACACTTCCCTCACACCTGACCCTACCCTTAAACTTACCCATACCACCACACTTGTCCCTAACTTTACCCGAATCCCACCTCAATATCAGGAAAAGTGTTTTGCAATACAATATGAACACAATAAGTACATTGTACATATTTTTTGATGTTAGTACATAGTAGTTAGGGCCACCTAATATAAAGTGGGACCGAATTTTCATTTTTGGGTGAACTAACCCTTTAATAACTCTTTACCTTAAAGGGTTTCGTCAGGCGTTTCAAATGGTTTTTATAAATTTTTAGTAATTTTATTAATAGTTTTAATTAATAATTTTGTTGTAATTAATTTTTAATTTTAATTCAATTTTATGAATTAAGCAGATCGTAACAAACTTTATCACTAGAAAAATATCTGTTAAACGTGAAAGCATTACGTAGTCGTTTAAGACATTTCTCCTTATATAGAAGCTGTTTTGAGTCAAGAACCCTAGAGTTCTATACAGAACCCCAGTGAACCTTTTTTCAACATTTACTAATACATTTTTACAATTAAAAGTATCTGTTAACATTAGTTAATGCACTGTGAACTAGTATGAACAAACAATTAACTATATTTTTATTAACTTACATTACCAAAGATTAACAAATGCTGTAAAAAAAGTATTATTATATTGATAGAATATTTAATTTGATTTTATTTTATTTAACAGTGTATTAACAAATCATCTTTTTACACAATATTTTTACACTCTATAATGAAATAAATGGCAAAAAAATAAATACAATTTAAAAAAATCATGCATGAGAAATTAATTTTTATTTAATTTCATTTAACTAACATTGCCTTCTCATCTAAATATGACATGACCTTTATTTTTTTCTCTCTCCATATAACTGCAAGTTGGTCGTACCACATGACTTTTTTAAACTTTTGTTTATTTATTTATTTTATTTATTTATTTATTACATATACATTTTTTTTTACAAATTACATTTTTCTAAGAAATAATAATAAAAGATCAGGTTCAACTACTTAAAATAATGTTAATTTTGAAAAACATGATTATTACAGAAGAGGTGTACTCTAATTTAATTTAGATTATATGACACAAGATGAAGACAGTGATGAAGAGGACGGATCAACAACATTAGCAGGTAAATGCTTTGTAATTTCTTGGCATATATAAGCGATTGTCACATTTCCATACAGCGCTTTAGTTGTATTGAGATTGACTGAGAATATCTACTTTTGAAAACACCCACTCAGTGGAATTATTGTTTGATGTTTTTTTCCAGGTCGACCCACGGTTCCACCTCCACCGTACCCACCACCCCCTGTTCCTTTTCAGCCGTTTAGAGAAACCCGTCACACGAAAGGACCTCCACCTCCACTACCTCCTCCATTCAAAAAACCTTCGTGTTCAGCCAAAGGTCCTCCTCCACCTCTACCGTACGCCCCACATCTAGACAAACCAGACTTGCACCTATCAACCAGAGGCCCTGTTTGTCCCATGCCTCCTTTACCCCCACCAAACAGCATGAAGCCCATGTCAGGCCCGTTTTCTACAATGTCTGTTTGCGAGAAGAAGCCGAAACCCATTGGGAATACCGTGGCTACTTTACCCATCGTTGAGAACTTACAGAAAGTGATTCTGAACTCTGGAACTAAAGCATCAATTTCTAGCCAACACCTGGGAGTGAAGCCCACGCCTGAGCACAGGCCTGTCTCGCCTCACCTGTCTTCCGCTCCAAATAACAGAACTCTGAGCCAGATACCCAAGCCTCCGTTACCAACCAAACCTAAGCTCAACAGACCCTCGTTCCAGTAAGTGTCTTCCACTCTTGTTACTGAGAACCTCTGTGTCTGCTTTGGTGTTTTGTTGAGATATACCGCACAGAATTCATGGGGCTAGATACATTTGTGTTCATGCATAGTCCAGTTATACAACAGAACGACAACCGCATTCTGTAACTGAAGTAACTTAGTTTTTACCCACATATGTGAAAGTTTAAACCACATAATATGTGAGAGGACCAAAGCAGCAGGAATGTCACAACTCGCAAAATACCTTAACATTTAGAATTAAAAATCGGTAACACTTTACAAGTTCCATTTATTAAGATTAATTAATGAATTGTGACCCTGGACCACAAAAACTGTTATAAAGGTACATTTTTTGAAATTGAGATTTGAATAAATAAACTTTACATTGATGTATGGTTTGTTAGGATAGTATGATATTTGGCCGAGATACAACTATTTGAAAATCTGGAATCTGAGGGTGCAAAAAAATCGAAATATTGAGAAAATCTCCTTTAAAGTTGTCCAAATGAAGTCCTTAGCAATGCATATTACTAATAATAATACATTTTTGATATATTTACGGTAGGAAATGTACAAAATATCTTCATGGAACATGATCTTAATGTCAATAATTTTGACCCATACAATGTATAGTTGACTATTGCCACAAATATACCTGTGCAACTTATGACTGGTTTGGTGGTCCAGGGTCACAATTAACTAACATGAAACAATGAGCAATATATTTTTACAGCATTAATTAACCTTTGTTAATGTTAGTTAATAAAAATGTTAATAGATTCAACATTTGATTAACATGAACTAAGATTAATAAATTCTGTAGTGGAAGTGTTGTTCATTGTTGTTGTTTGATGTTAATTAATGTAGTTAAAGTGTTATCAAAAAAATCGTACAGAGTCTTCATGTTTACATAAAAGAGGGTTGACGATAAAAAACATGTTTACTCTTCGTATTCATGTTGGTTTCAAATGGTTTTGAAAAACTTTACAAGTGTCAAGAAATGTAAATTCTCTGACTCTAAAAATGTCATACGGTCTTACCATCAAATTAAAATGAATAATATTTATATTTTTACACTTTGAATACATGTGATTGTACACACCTTAATCATTATTATAAATATTTGAATAAGCTGAATATTGAATGAATATTTTATCTGATGTATCTGATTGTATTAAATATTTGTCTAGGTAAAAAACATTTTTATAAAAATTAATTCATAAACATTACGTTTTTGGAAATTTGCATGACATTTTAAAACCACACCACAAAAAAATCTTCAATATTTAAGATTATTTTTCTTACCCCAATGGCAGATCATTTTGCTTGTTTTGAAAACAAGACATAATATCTTCATCTTGATTTAAGAATTTTTTGATATTTGGACTGGAAACGAGGCAAAAATACTAAGTAAAAAAAGCATATTTTGCAGTGCAGAACTAACATTGCCTTCTCATCTATATATGATATGATCTCTCATTTTTTCTTCCATATATCTGCATGTTGGTCGTACCACATGACAGATTTTTACATTTTACAAGCTTTTGAAGTGAAGCATTTTTAAACTTGTTTGTTTGTTTTTTATTTATTTATTTATTCAATATTAAATATTTTTTCGAAGGAATAACCTTAAAATATCAGGTTCAACTACTTAAAATAATGTTAATTTTGACATTAAAAACATGCTCATACAGAAGAGGTGTATTTAGGTGAATGTATGTACATTTTTAGTTTTTCAGAATAAATTAACATAAATAATAGAAAAAGATAAGCATCATGTCATTGACCTTAGTATATTTTCTGTCAGTATGAGGCAGTACTTGTGAGAGCCATGATTTCTGTCACACTTTCTAGTAAATAACGCTGTCATTCCCAAACACTGAATAGGTGTGAACATGACCTGAATGTCCATTGTGTTTGTTATTATGTATGTATATATGTATGTGTGTGTGTATATATATATATATATATATATATATATATATATATATATATATATATATATATATATATATATATATATATATATTAGTGCTTGGCAAACAATGAATCACATCCAAAATAAAAGTTTGTGTTTACATAATATATTTGTGTGTACTGCATATAATTATTATGCATATATAAATACACACACATGCATGTATATATTTTAAAAAATATTTATATATAAGAAAAGTTATATAAAAATATATACAGTATATACATGCAAATATTTCTTAAATATATACATGCATGTGTGTGTATTTATATATACATAATAATTATATTATATTACATTACACACACATATATTTTTTTAAACACAAACTTTTATTTTGGATGTGATTAATCGCGATTAATCGATTTAACAGCCCTAATATACACATATATATATATATATATATATGACTGGTAGTGTATATACATACATACATACATACACTACCAGTCAAAAGTTTGAGAACGGTAAGATTTTTTTATGTTTTTACAGAAGTCTCTTCTGCTCACCAAGGCTGCATTTATGTTATTAAAAATAAAAAAATAAAAAAAGCTGTAATATTGTGAAATATTATTAAAATGTAAAATAACTGTTTTCTATTTGAATATATTTTAAAATGTAATTTATTCCTGTGATGCAAAGCTGAATTTTGAGCATCACTACTCCAGTTTTCAGTGTCACATGATCCTCCAGAAATCATTCGAATATGATGATTTGCTGCTCAAGAAACATTTATGATTATTATCAATGTTGAAAGCAGTTGTGTAAATTATTTGATGAATAGAAAGTTCAAAATAACAGTAAATGAACAGTAAATTGTAAAAATATTTCACAATAATACTGTTTTTGCTGTATTTTGGATCAAATAAATGCAGCCTTGGTGAGCAAAAGAGACTTCTTTAAAAACATTTTAAAAATTACTTACTGTTCTCAAACTTTTGACTGGTAGTATATATATATATATATATATATATATATATATATATATATATATATGTTGGGGAATATTTAGACTCCGGGAAATTATTTATACAAATTTTCTGTGCCTTTCTTCTCAGAAGAGCATCACCAGATGGACAAAGTTTTCGTTCTTCTATTGAGGAGAATCCTGTAAAAAAACAAATGCCAGGCAGAATTAGCGAAGACTCGGACGATGATGACTATGAAAATGTAAGTTTACCTCAAGTGATATTGTGGAAACTCTATCCATTCTGTTTTTAATAAGGCAGTTTAATAAAAGACAATGCATATGACGCAAAATGTGCAGGTGGTGCAGGTGGAAACCCTGGAAGTCTTAGGATTTTTTTAGCTAAGGCTTGTTAATATGCGGTTTCAGCTTCAAAGTTTCATCATTTTAAGGAGTGATGTTCAGAATATCTATAGCGTCCCTCTTGTCTGTCTGTTAGCTGCTGCTGCTGCTGTTGTAGTGAAGTAGAAAACATGAGTCACTTCCTCAATGACATTTTGAACCAAAATAGATTGTGTGGGATTTGGCATAATTTCGCGAACTAGGCCTATCTGTTGTGTTTTGCTGTTGGAAGTTTTTTTTCAAAACCGGAACGTCATCTTACCCTTTTTCTCATAACAATAATAATGCCTTTGGTCACATGTTTTTCTCATCAGGTGAAGTTGCCTCCCTCTGTCTTCGTGGACACAATGGAAACCTGTAATGTTGAAAGGTAAATAAAATATTTGTGTGTAGCTTTCTATGTATTGCTGCCCTCTAGTGGAAATGTAATTGCACTGTAAATTGTATCAGTACTCTCTCTTTGGAGTTTTTTTAGTGTGTTTTTGCTTGAGGATCCAGATTTTACATGTGTTGATCCACTGATCTAGTCCATACATAACTTTGTTTGACTACACTGTTAATTTTGTCTTCACTTACTGATTACAGAATATTTAAGGAGATGTACAACTGCCCACAGAACGGTCTGTACTGCGTCCGAAAATCAGGAACAGGGAAAACATCACAGGTACTGTCAACATTACATGCATATTCAGAGATAAAATTATGTTTTTCTATGTCATTATATAATAAAATGTATTTATTATAAATAAAATATTATTTATTATTTTTATTATTTTATAATATCATAAATATATGTAGAATATCATATATCTTCCATCTTTAGAAAGCAAAATATATAATAATCTGTAGGCTAATCATGTTAATTATGCATAGGAGATGTCCTATGCATTTTTAGGAACATTATATATATATATATATATATATATATATATATATATATATATATATATATATACACTCACCTAAAGGATTATTAGGAACACCTGTTCAATTTCTCATAAATGCAATTATCTAATCAACCAATCACATGGCAGTTGCTTCAATGCATTTAGGGGTGTGGTCCTGGTCAAGACAATCTCCTGAACTCCAAACTGAATGTCAGAATGGGAAAGAAAGGTGATTTAAGCAATTTTGAGCGTGGCATGGTTGTTGGTGCCAGACGGGCCGGTCTGAGTATTTCACAATCTGCTCAGTTACTGGGATTTTCACGCACAACCATTTCTAGAGTTTACAAAGAATGGTGTGAAAAGGGAAAAACATCCAGTATGCGGCAGTCCTGTGGGCGAAAATGCCTTGTTGATGCTAGAGGTCGGAGGAGAATGGGCCGACTGATTCAAGCTGATAGAAGAGCAACTTTGACTGAAATAACCACTCGTTACAACCGAGGTATGCAGCAAAGCATTTGTGAAGCCACAACACGCACAGCCTTGAGACGGATGGGCTACAACAGCAGAAGACCCCACCGGGTACCACTCATCTCCACTACAAATAGGAAAAAGAGGCTACAATTTGCACGAGCTCACCAAAATTGGACAGTTGAAGACTGGAAAAATGTTGCCTGGTTTGATGAGTCTCGATTTCTGTTGAGACATTCAGATGGTAGAGTCAGAATTTGGCGTAAACAGAATGAGAACATGGATCCATCATGCCTTGTTACCACTGTGCAGGCTGGTGGTGGTGGTGTAGTGGTGTGGGGGATGTTTTCTTGGCACACTTTAGGCCCCTTAGTGCCAATTGGGCATCGTTTAAATGCCACGGCCTACCTGAGCATTGTTTCTGACCATGTCCATCCCTTTATAACCACCATGTACCCATCCTCTGATGGCTACTTCCAGCAGGATAATGCACCATGTCACAAAGCTCGAATCATTTCAAATTGATTTCTTGAACATAACAATGAGTTCACTGTACTAAAATGGCCCCCACAGTCACCAGATCTCAACCCAATACAGCATCTTTGGGATGTGGTGGAACGGGAGCTTCGTGCCCTGGATGTGCATCCCACAAATCTCCATCAACTGCAAGATGCTATCCTATCAATATGGGCCGACATTTCTAAAGAATGCTTTCAGCACCTTGTTGAATCAATGCCACGTAGAATTAAGGCAGTTCTGAAGGCGAAAGGGGGTCAAACACAGTATTAGTATGGTGTTCCTAATAATCCTTTAGGTGAGTGTGTATATATATATATATATATATTAGTGCTGGGCTCGCAATTAATCGCATCCAAAATAAAAGTTTGTGTTTACATAATATATATGTGTGTACTGTGTATAATTATTATGTGTATAAATACACACTCTTTCATGTATATATTTAAGAAATATTTACATGTATATACTGTATATATATTTATATAATTTATCTTATATATAAATATAAATATTATATTTTTCTTAAATATATACATGCATGTGTGTGTATTTATATAAACATAATAATTGTACACCGTACACACATATACAGCTCTGGAAAAAATTAAGAGACCACTTAACATTGATTTCTCAATGTGGAGTGGACTCTTAATTTTTTTTCCAGATCTGTATATTATGTAAACACAAACTTTTATTTTGAGTGCGATTAATCGCGATTAATCGATTGCCCAGCACTAATAGCTAATATATATATATATATATATATATATATATATATATATATATATATATATATTAAATGTTCCTAAAAAAAAACAAATCTAATGTATCTGTGTTTAATCATGTTTGCACTTTTTTCATATTTGACACAGGTGCTGGTTGTTTGGGACACGGGTATAAACAAAGCCAGAAATTACAGGCTCTTTGAAGAGGTTTGTATTTTGCATGAACTCTAAATCTACATCTGTATGCTCTTATAATATTATCATCCTGAAAGTTGTTTACGAAGATTCGCTATTACCAAGGGACATGGACAGAATACTAACTGATAGCATTTTAAATTTGACACATAACTTGAACAACAATATTTGGCATAAGGTTTTTGCCAGTAAATCAATAAAGCAGATTAACCCATTAATAGCATTAATCTAGCAACCACTCAGGAACACCTAATAACCACAAAACAACATGTTAAAAACCATTCACAACACCTTAGCAAAATAAGTTTAAGTACCATGTATAAATGCTTTTTCGAATATTAGCTTTCATGTAGTGTGTAATACAGCTGTTTGTGAATGTAGAAGGTCTGCAAAGTTTCAAAGATCAAAGTACATGATAAATGGAGTTATTGTCTCCTAAAAGAAAGAAGCGATTCTGAACTGCCTGAAACGAGTAATTCCAGTCTTACTTCCTGCACGAATGTACGTAACAATTTTGCATAATGCCAGCCTATGGTATTCATTGGCTGCTCACAAACAACATCTACTTTGACCCTCAATCACTGTAGTTGTAGCTGAAACTGGAAGAGTTTGGTTCATGTTGTCAACTTGTCGAGAAGACACTGTTTTCTGTGCAGTCACAACAGATTGGGCCATGTGACCAATCAGAGCAGAGTATACCCATCACAACAGATTGGGCCAAACAGAGCAGAGTAGACCAATCACAAAAGACTGGGCCATGTGACCAATCAGAGCAGAGTAGACCCATCACAACAGATCGGGCCAATCATAGGCAGAGTAGTCCAATCACAACAGACTGGGCCATCTGACCAATCAGAGCAGACCAATTAAATTCAAGTCACCCTTATTTCTATAGCGCTTTTTACAATACAGATTGTTTCAAAGCAGCTTTACAGTGATAACAGGAAAATAATGCAACATAGTTTCGGCTGTACAGCCGCTCTGGAGAAAACAGTGATGTCTTCGTCCAGCTCACAACAGAATGGGCCAATCGACCAATCAGAACAGAGTAGACCCATCACAACAGACTGGGCCAGAAAAAAAGAGAAAAAAAGATGATCCAAAGCTGCAATCTGCAATCCAAAACAAAATTAGGAACTTCAAACATAGCATAATGGGACACTTTTATATCCTGTCCTATCATGGAATGCTAATGCTACTGAATGTTGAGGAAATGCCACTGTAGCATGCTTATTTCTTATTATTCACCACAAATGTCGGAACAGATCATACTCATATTATTTTCCCCTCTCTCTTTTATATTTACAGGACCACAGGGTTTACCTGGAGACAGATCTGACATTCCCTACTTTATCTGCCCTGGTTGAACACTACCACATCAACCCACTGCCCAGCAGTAACAACTCTCTGCCCAACTACTCCCTGTGCTTACATATACCTTACGGCTACTTCCCACCCAGGTGACAACAGCCTCCTCTCCTGTGCTGAAACACCTACCCAGCTCTGTGCAGTCCTGCGTCTGATCTGTCCTGGACAGATCGTGGACATCCAGCTCCTCCTCTCTGGACGTCTAATGGGGTAGAGGGATAGAGTTCTGTGGGTAGGGGTAGGGTGTGGTTGGATATTCTAGCTCCACCCATTAGGACCAAATTACATTTGCTCCTCCTCACTGGACATAAGCTCCACCCATTTTACTCTGCAGTGATCAGCCTCTCCCTGGACCAGACTACAGCAGACAGCTCTCTCTACTGACTCGAGTTATCATCACACCTGAGTGCAGTCGTCAGTTTTACTCTGAATATGATATGGATAATAAATGAGTGCAAATTAACTGTTCAGTCCAGTGGATCCATATTATGGACACTTCCAGTTTTAGTTTAAATTCCAGTGAATTAAACAGTATTGAATAGCAAATGTGTACATTAATGCACATAGTATAATGCAGCTTATTCTTGCTAAGAATCGCTCACTTAGAAAGCAAGAGTCGCCTGACTGAAATATAATGTGATTAGTCGCAGTTTGCATTGGTTATACGTGGCATTTTGGGAAGGAGTTATATGAGATACAGTAAAATATCTATGCCTCAAACAAAACTTTAAAAGATTTGAAACCACTAACCTTGCATACTTGTCCAGAACATGCCCAGATCATATTTCAATCATAGACAGACAGTAATGAGAATTTGGGAATTTTAAAATGGGGAAAAAAATGTATGGTTCTGCAAATTGGCTTAACTTTTAATGCAAAAAGTATGTATTGTGAGGTATGAAAACGTCTTGTTAAATGACAGTTTAAGTTACAAAATTCATGTGTGTGATAGTGATGTCAGTCAGCTTTGTTATCAAGTGCTGCACATGAGCCAGTATGACGGATCTGAACTGCAGAAACTGCTGTGCCAGGCTTCTTCACTCAAAGATAACATGTATATGGTATATTAACATGGTTGTTTTTAATTCCAACACAAAAAAGCCTGAATATTTTGATATAAATGTTGTATTATATTGTACATTATATAAGTAATTTAATAACTGGATGTTATTATGTTTGCACTATAACATTGTACACAGTTGTATAGTGAATTATACTTTATTTGAATGAAAATAAAAATCGTTTAGCACTGGAAAAGGCCTATTTTATTTACGTATGCAAATGAAATAATCTCGCATGATAAAATAATTTTACATATGTTAAGTTGCATGCTTTCAGAAATGACAAAACTGGACCTGTGGCACACTTGAAAATGAAAACAGGATATAAAAATGGCCCCATATATGTTACATAATTTATGTGAAACCAAACTAAGCAATGCATTAAAGGCTTCATAAAAAGCTTCTTTTACAAATTACATAATTAATGACCAGAGTATTTCAGTGTCCCAGGCCAATATGTTTCCTGTACTATTTTAAATTTGTTATTTTTTATTCATTCTAGTCTTAGATTTACATTCAGAAAGCCATGTTGGATTCAGACACAGTTTACTTAAAACATGATTACGGCAGATATTTAAAATGCAACAGAGTGACTAAATTAAAGTGAGGCTGCTGCTAAATAAATTATTATGGACGATGATTAAAATTTAGTGCAATACTTTTATTGCAGGACGTTCTGCAAAGAGCCTAAATGTAAAGCCAGAAAGGGATATTTCATGTCAGATCTATACCGTTCAAACGTTTGGGGTAAATAAGAAAGAAAGAAAGAAAGACAGCCACCAAGGAATACTGTTTCCATGAAAGGGTGTACATGGTCTGCAACAATGCTTAGGTAGGTGGTATGTGTCAAAGTAACATCCACGTGGATGGCAGGACCCAAGGTTTCCCAGCAGAACATTGCCCAAAGCATCACACTGCCTCCGCCGGCTTGCCTTCTTCCCATAGTGCATCCTGGTGCCATGTGTTCTCCAGGTAAGCGACGCACACGTGGTGTAAAAGAAAACGTGATTTATCAGACCAGGCCACCTTCTTCCATTGCTCCGTGGTCCAGTTCTGAGGCTCACGTGCCCACTGTTGGCGCTTTCGGCGGTGGACAGGGGTCAGCATGGGCAGTTTGGGCACCCTGACTGGTCTGTGGCTATGCAGCCCCATACGCAACAAACTGCGATGCACATGTGTATTCTGACACCTTTCTATCAGAACCAGCATTAACTTCCTCAGCAATTCGAGCTACAGTAGCTTGTCTGTACCCTCGACCACACGGGCCAGCCTTTGCTCCCCACGTGCATCAATGAGCCTTGGTCGGCCATGACCCTGTCGCCGGTTCACCACTGTTCCTTCCTTGGACAACTTTTGATAGATACTGACCACTGCAGACCGGGAACACCCCACAAGAGCTGTAGTTTTGGAGATGCTCTGACCCAGTCGTCTAGCCATCACAATTTGGCCCTTGTCAAACTCGCTCAATTCCTTATGCTTACTCATTTTTCCTGCTTCTAACACATCAACTTTGAGGGCAAAATGTTCACTTTCTGCCTAATATATCCCACCCACTAACAGGTGCTGTGATGAAGAGATAATCAGTGTTATTCACTTCAGCTTTCATAATGTTATGCCTGATCGATGTATAACAAAAGACAAAGAGAAAATCACTCACTGCTCTTGACTGAACTTTTGTAGCTTTAATAAGGATTAATCTATATTTAATTTATCATTTATGCAGTGAAGACTGAAGTGTTTGATAACTTTATTCAATTTCTGTAGGCTATATTTAGATCAAATATTTAAAATATACTGTCTTTATGTTGTTTCTTGTTAGAGAACAACAGTTTAGGACCCAAGACTAGTTGTGAAGAATGAATACCAAGAGTCAGGAGTGCAATTAATTAAAGAAAAATTATTGAAGAATAGTTTGCATAGATCACTTGTTGACGCTTTCACCCCGGAATTAGGCACGTAGTGACCTTCCAGGTCTGGAGCAGACACCAGCTTGTCCAGAACAACATACTGTCACTCTTCCTAGGATGCCCGTTGTACACCCTCAATACTGATCTGTAACACAGAATACTACGCACATACACAGATACACAGTTTCTTCAAGGTTGGAGTTGGTTGAGGTCCAGCTCTGACCAGAAAGTTTCCCAAAACATATGTGCTTTCTCTCAGTAAGAGGTACAGACAATATTCACCATTATTCTCTAGTGATGGAAGATGCAAAGAAAAATAAAATAAATAAATAAATAAAAACATAATTTAGTAAAAAGGAATGAAACCAAATACAGACTTTAGAGAACAATCAAACTAGAAGAAATCATTTAAATCATCTTATTATGTAGGAGGATAGATATTGATTAAGGCTTTGATTATAAATTTAATTAGGATATATATATATATATATATATATATATATATATATATATATATATATATATTTCAGAATCCACGCCTTCATTCTACATTTATTTGGAGATGTGAAAATATTACAATATAAAGATATATAATAAAAACTTTAATGTTAGGTGCGATTAATCGTGATTCATTTGCTACAGAAAAAATGTGTTGTTAGTTAATTTTTTTTATCGATTGGCAGCAATAATTAAATTATTACTAATTAAACTAATTAAAAAATTCACAATATTACAGTTTTTACTGTACTTTTACTGTTAATTTTACCCCAGCTTCCCCTGCGTCCCTATTATTAAGTAATCATTAAGTTATCACCTCATAAGATAAACAGGATATTAATGCCATAAGATGAAGAATGTGTGAAGATGTAGCAAGAGCAAATGAGAAGAGAAGACTCCCAAGTTGTCAGGACTGATGATTAATGAACAGGGTAAATATAGTGCTTGCTCACTGATCTGTCTGGCTTCTGCTGACAACATTGATCTTCTCTGAATAAAGGATCAATAGGCATGAAAGGTTCCAGTGTATGTTCTGATCTGCTCCTGTTCATGTAATCCTGTTTTTAGAAAGAAAAACAGCTTGATCTTTGATCACTACTCAGATGTTTGATACACTTTCCCTGAAGTCTTTTCAAAGTGACCATATCCAGTAGAATCAAATGCAGCAGGACATTTTATATTTTATAAGTGCTTTTGAAGAATTCATAATGATCCAGGTGGATTGATCAAAAATCCCAGATGATCTGTGAAACTTTGTCAAAGGAGAAGGAGCATTATGCAAAAGATAATTGTCAGAAAGACTGCACTGAATGAATATTTTATGAGATTTCCATTTAAATCAGCTTCGGTCTAGGGTTCTATTCATTCTATATTATTTTCTTACATTCTTATATAAAGATATACATCGGATGACGTAACATCTAGTTAGGCAAGCCCTCACATGATTATGATTGGTCGATTTATATGCTCAAATCTGATTGGCTAAAGAGTTTGACGGACACAAGTACAAATAGAATTCTGTGTCATACGCAAGACGCAAAGGTTAAACACATCCGTCCAGTGTGTGTTTACGTGGAAAACCAACGGAAAAGTAGTGCAGTGGAATGGAAAAACAAATTCTGTGTGAACGGCCCCTTAAAGTACATTTACATGACAACAATGTACTAAAACTGAAACGTTTTTCCTTTGCATTTTTCACGTAAAGATGACATGATTGTCAAAACGATCCCTATTCCCACGGATCAACGACAATGACTAAAAATGCTGTATTATTCATGCCTGGCCAGTAGATGGCGATGTCACTTTGTAATAAAACACTACACTACACGTTTTCAGTGAATAGTGAACACTACGTTGTTCTCTGTACACAAAACACGCAAAGGAAAAACTTTTAGTAGCCTACATCATTGTCACTGTGCACACACACATACACACATACACACACACAAATCCAAGCCAATTCAGACATGAATGAGGATTTGCACATTCAGATTTAGTAACAAACTCGTAAATTAAACTCGTGAATTATTACTGAGATCAATCTGCCTCTGTGTTTATTGGCATTGATAAACATCCATGAAATCTTTTCATTTCACAAAAGGTTTGTAACAGTAAAAAACAGTTTCTTCAGATTATTAAAAAGTTCTAAACACAATGAGAAAAAAAAGTTATTTAAAGGCCCACTGAAGTGCCTTGAAACGCACAACATTATTCAGTTATTCCGTTTTCACTGAAACAGGAAGACGGGGCGGGACATATCGAACAGATCCTCCCCTTTTTTTAAACAGCCAATAGTGTTTAGTTTATATCACAGCTCAGCCAGAGCTCCTCCATATCGCTTTAAAATAAAGCATTTTGTGCAGAATTCAAATGGGTCCGATACTCCGATACGTTTTGGGGGTCTGTGCCGACTCGCGCATATGATCCGCTCTGTGCTATCGTGTCTCTAAACCGAAGCTGAGGTGGTTCATGTTAAACTAACGAGAAACCAGACTCCATTCGCCCCAATGGAAAGCATATTCACACTGTCTGAATAGTTCCCTATCTCCTATATAGTGTACTATGTGTCGTTCACCATGTAGTAAATGTGTGAACAAGTGACCGATTTCAGCTGCAGCTTCAGCGTCTATTTATAATGTAGGGGGCGGGACACTTCAGATTCTAGAGAGCATTTGATTGGACAGAAAATCTGATAAGAAGCTGAAGTGCAGAGTGATGTCATCAAAATCATTGATCCATATTGGTGCCGGAAGTGAGAGACTATGTCTCTCAGTCAGCTCCCTAGTTCAGTAGTCAGAGCACTAATCAGTCTGCCATTTTAAGATCTCAATCGCAGAATCCTTCCAGTGCACTGAATTGTTCGCTCCCTAAAAAGTCCCACAATGCACCGCAAAACCTAGGGTGCATCGATGCTCACTATGCTCCCTTAACGAAAGTTCTGAAGCGCGAAACTCAAATCACGTGAACCAACTCAATACACATAATGACAGATAACGACACGCAATATGTGTTTTTAAAAACAGAAAACATTATTTTATTACATTTCAGCATAAACATACATCATTAGACAGGTAATGAACATAATCTAGCTAACATTTATAATTGATTTACGACTGAAAGTATTTATCATACTGTGCTTTAAATAACATTACAAGTAATGTCAGAAAGATATGTTGTTCATAAATACCAGTAATGATGTTTTACAATGAGGAAACAGAGTCATCCGTGTCCCAATGTGTAGTGAGCCAGCGTCTTTTACTGTCCTTACCAGTGCCCGAACTTGTGTACACGATATACTGATTCATGAGCTCGGGAGCTAGGGAACTGAACGAGACACACCATAAGTTTTGAATGCTTATATCTTCTAAATGCACATTATGTCATTGTTTTGGAGCACACTAGCTTATAGATAACAGTAAGATTAACATATTCATACAAAAAAAACCTTACATTTTGATTTCATGGGGACTTTAATAGCTTCACTGTGGAAACCCTCTTTTGGAAACTTTATTTTTAAATAAAGAGTAGCTGCTATAGCTTAAAAAATAAATTATTTGAGCCAACAATGTTCTCAGTCAGTGCTTGCTGCTCTTCATCAGATTATACACTTTAATTCTCCATAATTAGTGACGTTCAAAAGTTCCTAAATAGTTTGGTATGGTACCAAAAATATTGACCTATCCTTCAATTTAAACTAACTGAAACTTACACCGAATAAAGCCTTACCTAAACGCAAAGAGAGACTGCACCATACGTGTAAGGCTGTTTTAATGGAAGATGTGGTGATATGGCAAAGAAAGGGTTAACAATGTGTAAATGACATGTTGAAGGAGAGAAAAAACACGCCTGTGTTCGGCAGTGGCGCGGTTATTCGCTGCAGGTTCACGCTCTCATTAAATTAGGACATGGATTGCGGTTCCTTGACCGCTTCGCTCGTGTGGAGAGACTGACCGGGGAACTGTCTAAATGAGATAAAAGCCCGTGGATCACGCTGCTTTCTGTTTGTTCCACGAAGACATATCGGCTGTGCTACAATATCAGGGACGAGGCCACAGACAGACAGCACATCGTTCAGCTCTAGCGCGAAATGGTCACGTCTATTCTGGGGCTTCTCGTCCTGCCAGTATGTCTTCAGCTGTGTGGATCTGCGCGCGGTGAGTGTTTAGAACGCTGATGGTAACAATGGTTGCCATGGGAAGATCATATAGAACAATACCGCGTTCTCACAGCCGTCTGTGGTTACAGTGTTGCAGTCTAATTCTCAGAGGGGATTTAAATGTAATAAACGGGGCTACTTGGTATCATTAGTACTTTATCTCATGGGAAATAATGTGTTCGTGTGGTTCTTTCAGTGGAAATGTGTTTGATTGGATGGTCATTATCGCTCGCTCATTTAAAATGCGTCTAAATGTATAGGCCCTTGCAAATGGTAGCTATATAGCAATTCTCCCTACAAAACACATTATTGATGGTAGTATTTTTAATTGACTGATATAATTTCCCTTTTTAAATATAGCGAATCATGTTCGTTTTGAAAGCGGCTGAACATATCTGCGCCAACGCCTTCTAAGGTTTGAGCGTTTATTTATGCATAGTATAGGCCTGTTATTAAAACGTATAGTCTTTCAATGTTTCGTTTAGAATGCTTGTTTAATATCTCAGTGCGTGCGCACGCACGCATAAAGAAACGAGGCGTGTTTGGTTGCGGTAATGAAACAGGTGACTCCGGTTGAAGCGCGTGCGAAACGCGCATGCCAGTCTGTATTCTAGCAGCGGTTTGCGTGGCCTGTTTATTAGCTTTGGGGTACATTTTACTTTTAAGAGTTATGTTATACTTGCTTATGAATTATATACGCGGTCTACACAATTAAGCAATGCGTTTTAGACTCGTTCTTGCGCAACAACTGAGTGCAATGTAAGGGGGCGTTTTTACATTTAACGCGTATTTGTTTGTTTTTTTCCTTAAATTAATGAATACTCTATATGTAAACATTAGGCATGGGAACCGTAAAGAATCGAACGATTCCGGTTTCTTAATGGTTTAACGATTCTTTTAGGCTAGATCATTTCTGGTTCCAACATAATATTGTTGTCATACTAAGGACTAAGCTACACTGATTTATCATATACTAAAAGCAGCCGTTCTTTCGAGTTAATTTTTGAGTTAAGTAACTTGAGCTACTGTTCTAAGAGGCTAGTTAAAGTCCCCATGAAATCAAAATTGACGTTTTTTGGCTATAGGCATTCAAAACTTAGGTTGAATCCGAAATCGCCCCTATACCCTCAAATAGGGCACTATTTGAAGGGACAGCCGTTTGTATTGGTGTCCAAAACCATAGTGGATGTTATTGAGTGCACTCATTCAATCCCACAATGCACCGCAATAACAAGTGTACAGCCAATGTACACACAACGGCTGGCTGAATTCGCTCACTTGTTTTCATTTACTCCTTCAAGTGAACTGTATTAGTGGACTAAAGTAGGGAATAGTGATTGAGGGTTTAGGGGGCAATTTCGGATTCAGCCTTAGTCTCTCACTTCCGCCTGTATCAATGATTTTGATGACATCACTCTGCGCTTCTCATCAGATTTTCTGTCCAATCAAATGCTCTCTAGAATCTGAAGTGTCCCGCCCCCTACATTATAAATAGACGCTGAAGCTGTGGCTGACTTTGGTCACTTGTTCACACATTTACTATATTCTACATGGTGAATGGCACATAGTGCACTATATAGTGGATAGGGAACGATTCAGACAGTGTAAATATGCTTCCCACTGGGACTAATGAAGTCTGGTTTTACTTTGGTTTCCCGCAGTGCGCAGACAGTCTGCTCCGGTCCAGAGACGTGATAGCACAGAGCAGATCACATGCACGAGTTGGCACAGACCATAAAACGTATCGGACCCATTTGAATTCTACACACAATGTTTTATTTTAAAGAGGAGATTAGGAGGAGAAACAGTTAGAGATTAGGAGGAAACTGCAGCTTTACCGAGCTCAACGGCTCTGGCCGAGCTGTGATATAAACTAAACGCTATTAGCTTCTTTTTTTTTTTTTTAAAGATATGTCCTGTCTGGTCTTCTTGTTTCAGTGGGAACTATGTCAACACCACTTTGATTTATAAGTGTTTGTAATTGACTAAAAAGAACCGACTCCTAATTCATTCAGGAATCGGACCACACCAGCACTCTCATAACAATTCATTATGGTTTTACATTTTGGGGAATTAGTGGGTAATTTGAATGAATTTGTACAGTATCATTTGTACGATTTTTGTACAATCTGCTTACTCACACTGATGGTTAGGTTCATGGGTCGGGTTAGGGGGGAAGCTTCATGATTGTTCTGCCCCTACCCAAAAAAACACCCATTTCCGTACAAATCATTCAAATTCATGCGAAATCGCCACTTCAGAAAATAAATTGACTAAAAAGAACCATCTCATATGGTTAATTTGTTTTTGGGAATTGGCCTAAACTAACAGCACTGTATTTTTTAATTCACTCAAATGAACCGTCTTATGATTTAGCTATTACTTTGAGAATCACAGATATAGACATGTTATGTCTATATAGGTGACTAATTTTGGTCAATTTCAACATCTCCGCTTGAACCGCAAGTAAAACAAGTTTGGGGTGGCTGTGGCTTAGTGGGCTGGTAACTGAAAGCTTGTTTGTTTAAACCCCAGTTGTTTATCCGTGACCCTTCTCCATTGTGCCCTTGAGCAAGGTCTTTAGCCTCAAGTTACTCCATTCAGGCCTGACCTTGTAATGAGAGGTAGTGTAGATCATTTAGCATAAAAGCATTTGCTAAATGACAGTTTAGGATTAATTGACATCATTCTGCTGATGAGGAAAGATAAATTGGTTTCATCTCAAGGAAGTACTTCTTGATATTTCCCTCATAAGGGAATATGTAATGCTGATATGAGGAAGGTTTGGTTTTGAGATTTAAGGTCAGGCTGATCCAAATGGTCCAGCAGTGCTTTAGATTAAGGCATTCTCAGCATCTGTCAGTGATGAAGCAAAGATTAGATATTCAAGTCAAGTAAATGTTTTACTTGCAAAGATATGAAAGAATAAAGCTTCTGGGCCTTTGGCAAGCTCCGTCTCTGCTAGTAGGCTAAAATGTTGCGAGTCGACTTCACATCTTAAAAGTGAATCTTGGAGCTGACATTTTCTTTAAGGAATGTTTGCAGAGTGTCAGCATTTTGTAAACATCAGAATTATTTTTAAATGCCAAATGGTTTGTGCAATGCACTCTTTAGTTGAATTAGTGGCTTTTTTCTTAGTTTGTAAATGCTTTGGTTTTTGGTTTAACTGCCATTCCACTGAAAAAAGAAAATATATGTTCTATAGAATAGAGCTGTGAGACTCTAAATATGCTTGTGCTTTTAATTTAAAGAAATGTACTCAACTGTTATTGCTATTAATAAATGTCCTGCATGTCTTTTGGTTATTGTTATTATATTGTATTTAAAACTAGGGCCGTAACCACCATAGACATTGAGGGGGACAAGTCCCCCTGAATAATTAGAAATGGCCAAATTGTCCCCCTAGTATTTGATATTCTTGATGCTGCTCTTCTGTACTACATTACACACCGCTCTGTTTGTTGCTAGTTTGTTGGTTGGTCTGCCTCAGCGGTGTAATAGCACTCGTCACTGTCAGAATGAGTGAGATGGCCAATCAAAGCAAAAAAGGCGGGGCTTACTGCGAATTCCAACGTGACACTTTAGTTATAGCGGTGAAAGAGTGCGTCGTAATATGTTAATAGCTAAAGATTTAATATTTGACAACTGTTTTACGATAAAAACATTCAGCGACCAACAGTAATGCAAACTACTTGACATTTTTACTGCTTGAAATTTCACCATTTTGAATTGAAAATGACATCATTTGTGTAAATCATAACTGAATTGGTCATGACAAGAAACGTTTTGCATTTTTTCATAACTACAATAGAACTGGAACTTTTCATTCTTATTTCCTTTTCTTTATTTCTTTCAATCCTTTTTAATCCTTTAATAATTGAATTTCTTTAAATAAACCAATAAGCCCCAATAATCACTATTCCCAATAACCCCCCCCCCCCCCCCCCCCGCAAAAAAAACGTTGCCCCCCAATACATGGTTATTGTAGTAGTATATCAAGTACAACTGCATCAGTTGTAGGCTAGTATTCCATTCGGAACAGAGCCATTGTCTGAAATCACACATGCAGCTGTGAGAAGATTCTGAAATGCGGTCATGGTCAAGAACAGCTGTCCTGCATTTACACAGTCTGATAACAGTAATCTGAAACTGTAAAACACACATTAAAGCCTATAGCTAGTTTAGAGACATTTAATTCATTTTGAGTAGGTTGATGGAGTGGTACAGATTTAATTGGCATTGACAGTGTTCCTGACTGATCTTAGACTGAATGGCAGACAGGTCACATGAGCGGCTGACTTTGGGTAATGTCACGTGTCATAAGTTGGTGCCCATGAAGTGACTGCATTGTTTCAAAGGACTGGCTGCTCTGTCCCCTATTTAGAAGACATGCAGGCCATTTTATTAAGAGATTTGTATTACTGTTATTTGTGGTATTTTTGGCCAGTAATGGCAGTTTTAAAGGTATACATTTGAAATGACTAATTTCTCATTCCAGATTTAACATGCACTGTAATTGAAGACCATTAGTCTTGCCAAAAGCTATTTCTATCTGCTAAGTCAAAGCTTATTTTAACTTAGTTAACTTGGCTTATTTCTAAAATGTTTTGGTTGTCAAGGGTTATGTTGGTCTGTTCACAGATTCAATACTGAGGACTTTCACACCACTAAGTGGCACCAAACAGAGTTGCAAAAATGACCCTTTTCAAACAGGTTTTATGAACACTCCCGCCGTCAGCATTTGGCCAGATAAAAGAATTGGTTGATTCAATGTCTGGCTGGTTATTGGTTAACATGGCCCTGTTGGTAGATGTCGGTAGGTTTTCCAACAAAGCCATTACGTTGAAACTTGTTATGGGCATTCAGTGCGAGATTCAGTGGCAATTATAGAAATTCTTTAAGGAGTATGTAGTATTTGTAATCATGAAAATGTAGTTTGAGTTGAATAAAAAAAAAAAGAAAAAAAGTTAATTAAAATATCACATTACCAAAGGTAAAATGGTTAAACTAAACATTTAGGGTATGTTTACACGACAACCATGTACTAAAAACAGATGACAACCTTGTCAAAATGATCCCCATTCAACCAAATCTGCAAAAATGACTAAAAAGGCTGTATTATGCATGCCAGGCCAATTGTTTGTCAAGAAACACCCCGCGAACACGTAATACGCATATGTGAACATGTAACACGCATGCGCATGATGTCAGCGTTTTCACAGGTTCGCGTTTTTGTGTACATGGAGACTGTAAAGGTAACGTTTTCAAAACCTTGCACTTTGAAACCCGTTTTCAAAAGCTTGCCTTTTTAGGCCCCCAAAACGCTGTTGTCATGTAAATGAATGGCCAAAACACATAAGTCTTCAGTTTTTAGTTGCAAACGGTGTTGTGTAAATGGCCCCTTAAATAGTCTATGGCTGTGTCCAAAATCGCATACTCTCTTGACTTATTTTGAATAAGCAATTCCTTCACAACCGCTAAAAAAGTATGTTCTATATAGTATGAATGTGAGTAGTATGAATATAATCCGGGCGTACTACAGTCGCCATGTTGTCATAGATCATGTGACCTACCAGCGTCAGTTCACTACCATTCACAAATTCTCTCCCGTGGCCTGACGGGATAGTAAAATGTCCATTGTATGCACACTTCAGAATCTCACTGGAAGTAGGAGGTCATCTGGGTACTTTTTGCCTACTCTTTCATGAGTACTCTGAATTCAGTCAATCTTTTGTTACAGTAAAAAGAAATATAGCCACATGACAAAAGATTTTTTTTCATAGAATACACAGAATTTGTGGTATGAACAAAATTGGTGTGGAAATACTATATAAAATGTATGGAAATGGCTGAAAGGCAGATAACTTGTGTGAAACTTTATTTTTGATTTTTAGGATAACGTCATTACATTTTATGGGTAAAATGGGTTTTTATTATAGGCTAAATGATTTATCTATGCACAACATAATTTTAAATTCATGTGCCCTCATAATCTTTAATCAAAGGAACTTCTCCCTCTTGCAGCAATATCTCTTCTCTGATGACGTGTTTATTGGCATGAGGGCGGGGCAACCTGTCACTTACATGAGATCCACCAATAGCAAACCACAACCATCCAATCAATTCCCCATGGACAAAAATCAAGTCCTGCCCTACATTTATTTTTTTCTTCTTATTCAAGAAGGATGCAGGATGTTTTTCTTTTATGTACAGATCTTGACATTTGGCCAATTCTGTATGTCTTCCTCACAGGGTCCAGAACAGAATGTGAGCAGTCTCAGTTCCAGTGTGGGAACGGCCGGTGTATTCCGTCTGTGTGGCAGTGCGACGGCGACATGGACTGCTCTGATGGGAGCGACGAAACGTCCTGCGGTGAGTCTGTGTGCACTGGTGTGTGTGTATGAGAACTCAAAACGAGTCATCTGAGAATTACATCAGCTCGATGGCACAACATCCATCATTGTTCTGACGCGTGGGCGTGTTTGTCTTGATGTGCGCCAGAATAGCCACACCTACAAGCTAGTGTAATGTAAGCGTGTGATTTCCCTGATCCACAGTTAAACTAGTCTTGATCTTGAGAGCTGATGTAACCCTTGGGTAATCTGTCATAATGGCTGCATAAACTAATTGGCATGCAGTTGGACAACACAGCAAAATTTAAATATTGATGATCTACAGTTGCTTTTTTGACTCTCATCCATATGTCTGCATAATAAGTGGTTTTTATGTCTAAAGTTTGTCCCACGAGGGTGATCTAACACTCATCTGCTAACTGGGTCATTGATATGAGAGAAATTACAGACGAGGACCGGCACAGATACTTCGAGCTGGAGTCTTTTTTTGGATCCAAGTGTTCTCATTTAGGCCTCTTCACCTTTTACTCAGGGGCGTTTCCTCTAGGAAGGCTGTACCTCCTTAAAAAATATAGAAGGGAATATTTGGCAGAACCTCTTTTGCTTCCCTTGAGGTCATTTTGACTGAGAATATATAACTGTGTTAGTCATTGAATGTCCTGTTTCACATTACAAAAGTAAATGGAAATTGCAAAAATACACTAAATATTATGTGTATAGATGATTATGATTACTATGTAGTGACACTTTATTTTAAGGTGACGTAGTTACATGTTATTACATGTACTTACTATTGTAATAACAGTAAATTATGCATAATTACAAGTAACTAACCCTAAACCAAACCCTAACCATAACTCTATAGTAAATGCATGTAGTTAATTAATATTACTAAGTACTTATTTGAGTAAGTACAATGTAACCATCACCTTAAAATAGTGTAAACATATATTTTATAACTGAATGTAATTATCTAAAATATTTTAAATATTATATATTTTATCGTGCATCTTTTTTTTTATTGTTTTGGTCTCTTCTACTCACCAAGGCTGCATTTATTTGATCAGAAACGCAGTAAAAACCGTAATATAGTGAACAACTATTACAATTTAAAATAATAATTTATTTCTGAATTTTCAGCATTATTACTCTTCAATGTCACATGATCTTTCAGAAATCGTTCTAATATGCGGATTTGATGCTCGGTTATTATCAGTTATTATTGTTGCTCAGTTATTAGTAACAGTTAGTAAAAAGAACATTATTTATTTGAAATAGAAATCTTTTGTATGATTATGTCTTTACTATTATTTTTGGTCAATTTTATGCATTGTTACTGAAAAAATGTATTCATTTCTTTTTTTCTTTTTAACTTTTAAATGGTAATCCATCATTTTGGACATCCATCACAACAAAAATATGAAGCAGCACAACTGTTTTCAATATTGATAAGTGTTTCTTGATCATCAAATCAGCATATTAGAATGATTTCTGAAGGATCATGTGACACTGAAGTCTCAGGGAATGAACAGCAGGTATTTTAAATCATAGTAATATTTCACAATAGTTTTGATCTTTTGATGCAAAAAAATGCAGCCTTGGTGAGTTCTTTAAAAACATTTAAAATCGTAATTGTTCAAAACTTTATTCCAATCCGGTTGCGTATATAAGTATATGACAGATTTTTAAGGTTAATATTAGGTGGTTTCTTGTTGATACCGTGTGGGTAAAGGTTGTACCACAAGCCTTACAGCTGGGAAAACATGTGAACATCGAATGCAACTGGAATGTGAATTTGGAGCGACTGGAGTAAAAAATAAAGCCAAAAGCAAAGAGCGGGGGCTTTGCCTCCATTTCAGGAATCTCCAGACACCACATCGTTTACTGTATCCCAGCAGTGGCAGTAAACACTCAGAAGTGTGTTGAGAATGTGGGTCCTGTCAGTTTGCACTGCTCCGTCTCCTATTGCCATTCTGTCCGTAGGAGGCCTCCTGCTCTGAGGAGCACTTGTGCTCTGAGTAGACATGAAGAGACTGTGAATGTGTCTGAGATGGGAGGGAGCTGCTCTTTACTTCATATTGTGGGATTCAAAGAGCCCCCATCTTAAAGTGCCACTCTAGGATTGAAGGGCTTTCTTTTAAATCAATATCCAGTGCTGAATTAAGCAAAAATGTGTAGTCTGTGTGAACTCCGCAGAGATGTACAGCAGAGGTTATTGCTTTTCCTTATAATAGATACGAGCAGAATTATGCCATGGTCACACTAGACTTGCGAAATTTCTATGGACATTGCAATGGTTGTGTTATGATGTCACACTCTGTCCAATCAGGAGCTTGGCCCACCCTGGACCCACACCACATAACAACCAATCACAAAATTGTTGCAATATTCAGTTCAGCTCCAGATATTTTTATTTTTTATTTTCTTTCCCTGCTCTCGCGATAACCTTAGCCTCATGCGCTACTTTTAAGGGTTAAAGGCGCACTGTGTAAGATTTTTAGATTAAAATATAACGTCATACCTGCATTTTATTAGACAGGTGAGCAACTGTTTGGATGTATTCATTGACCGAAAACGTATCATTGTTATGTAGCGCAACACAGTTAGTCTAATTGTTAGTCTCATCTCGTTTTCTTGATTTACCACGAGTACCATGTTTTACCATGCCTAATATCAATCTAGCTCACTGCAGTGTGCAGCAAGTGTCTCATAGTAGCCGCCAAGCGAACACAGCATTATAAGATCGCTTTCAACACACTCAAATATATCTAATATGATAAAACAGCGCTGCGTTACCCCACATACACATAACCAGAAGAAGCGCCAGTGGTTGTCTGCGGCATAATAAAAGCTCCACTGCTCTCGAGCCGTGTGTCCCGCTTGTCTCTCATTAGCAATCGCTTCAGCGCCCTCGTTCCTCTCCAACGGCTATCAGCCCCACCCTGCTTCATACTGCAGTAACATTAATAAATCTTTAATACATTAG
This sequence comes from Rhinogobio ventralis, assembly GCA_039654625.1. NCBI lineage: Eukaryota > Metazoa > Chordata > Actinopteri > Cypriniformes > Gobionidae > Rhinogobio > Rhinogobio ventralis. Next base: position 16,044,068 of record CM077215.1, on the reverse strand, counting down.
CTCATCCATGAATATGATTTCTGCCCGAGTCCATTCTTTTTCACCAGCTGTAGAGGTGAAGACGACAACTCCCATTAATCCGCGAAAGCAAGCTATGCCTTTGTTTTGATTTAAGCAACCTCTAGCGGGAAAAAAATACATATTGTGCCTTTAACAGACGTGCTGAATTACGAAGCGATATACGACACAACTATTTGTGAACTTTATTACTATTACACACTTTAGTAGCCCCCCCCCGTGTCCCACTAGGAATATCACTTGGCCCACCTTTCATCTCATATCTGGAGCCAAGCCTGGCCAAATTTTTTTTTTATTTGACAAGACAAGGTGGTGTTCAACTTCAAATGGTTAACATGTAAATAAAAATGGCCATTTTTGCACTTTATTCCAAACATGTATGATTTCTTTTGTGGGACACAAAATAAGATATTCAAGTGTCTCTTTTCCACCCTTAAAATAAAATTGTCATGACCATATACATACATATACTGACACACACGCATACACACTAGTGTTCAAATTTGGGGTCGGAACATTTGTTTATTTTTTCAAAAATGTCTTTAATTGGCTTTAATATTATTTTTGATAAAAAAAAGCAGTAAAAAAATTGTATTGTGATATATTATTCCCCTTTTAAAATAACTGTTTTCTATTTTAATATATTGTAAAGTGTAATATATTCCCGTGATTTAAAGCTGAATGATCAGCATCATCACTCCAGTCTTCAGTGTCACATGATCCTTCAGAAATCATTCTGATATGCTGATTTGATGCTCAAGAAACATTTCTTATCACCATTATTGAAAATGGTTGTGCTGCCACACATTTTTTTTTTTTCAGGATTTGTTGATGAATAGAAAGTTAAAAAATAACAGCATTTATTTAAAACAGAAGTTTTTTTTTTTTTTAAACAATGTAAATATTTTTACTGTCACCTTGCTGAATAAATGTTAATTTCTTCCAAAAATATTTATTTATTGCCACTCGTACTTCTGGGGAAAAAAATATCTTCCACAAAGTGTGTATGTAACTCATCGTGTGGCTTCAGCTAGTCACTGTATGCCGTCATTGTGTGAAACAGAGCAGTGTGAACATTTCACAAATAGTTTCACACAAGAAAATGAGTCCGTCGCATCGACATGGAAATATCCGATCTGTCCGCTTACGTGGCAGATGCAAGTGCACATTCGATTCATAAGATTTATTTCAACATATGAATGAGGACTGAATTTGATCTGAGAATATCAGAATCTATGTGCTTTTTTTCCTGCTTACTTGTTCCTGGGTTATATCTGATCTGTGCCACATGGGAGGAAAATTTGAAATTGGGTCACTTGAACAATGTAAATGAAGCCTAAATAATTCCTGAAATGGTTCCACATGGCATTATTTGCTTCTTATGTGATCAAACTGTGCCAAAGTCTAAAATTTGCAATGCATTTCTAAATCTTTGCTTGGAAATGCATTGGCAAGCATTTCACACACTCTTCAATTAGCATTTTTTTGTGTATGGCTTGTTTTCCCTCACTTTAATCCTGTGCTAATTCTAGTAAAAAGTAGTTTTTGTAATGTTTGCATTTTCTTGACCGTTTCAGTGAGGAAGACCTGTGCCGAGGTGGACTTCGTCTGTCGCAGTGGACAGTGCGTTCCCAAGAGATGGCAGTGCGATGGTGAACCAGACTGTGAGGACGGCTCAGACGAAAGCATCGAAATGTGCCGTAAGTCAGATTTCACTAACACATCATATTTATTCACCTTCTTCACTGTGGCTTTGCGTTCACTGCAGGAACCTTGTCTGAGTGGGTCATAAATTCCCAGTTACCTTGAAAGCTAGACCATACTATTTTCCTGTTTATTTTTAACTTGAGTGTGAGAGTCTTATCTCAACTGTGAATTATATTTAGATACACCCCTGTGTGTTGGTTTAACTTTTTACATGACATCCATTACAAAAGCACATGGATATGTCAAGGGTTTGAGCACATTACGACAGGGGTTTAAAAGGTGATCTATTGCTTTAATAACATACCGTGGATGTACGTTCTATACAGTCAAGTGCAGAAGTATTGGCGTACGTGCAGTTATGCATGGCTGCTCTCTATAATCAAGTCTTGTTTGACCAGCTGTTGGAAAGTTAGTCAGCAGAAAATGGAAAGGGACCAACAATGTGTGTGTGTGTGTGTGTTCATGAACATTTGCACATGGGTGGCTATAAACTCCCAAGTGATGCTTTGAAGATCCATGTTCAAGATTTCATGTTCAATATTTCCGTTTAGGTGCTTGCTTTGTTTTTGCAGGCCGTTTCTCTGATGGATAGGTTATGTTTGTATGGTTCGCCCTTAAAGTGTAAAATATCAAAGGTTTCATGGATTACACAACAGACCTATAGCACCATTCCTCCTTTGATATTAAGTTTCCTGTCGTGTTTATGAGCCGCCAACCTCTCTTAACCATTGGAGGGTTGCCAAAGGGATAAATGTTTCAACCTAATTGTTCACATCAGGCTAAAGGTTGTTTCTGTGTGAAGGTTTACACCCATGGCATGTTGTAAAACAATGTTTGTTTATGCTAAGCCTGCAAGCACTTAGAATGGATTATTTTGCACCGTTTTACCAATTATGTGAAAGCGTCTTCTGTGGAACGCAGCTAGTAAATGAAGGCTAAATTCCAGCATTACTGGTCTAAGCATAGTTCACCAAATAGTCGTAAAGTTGTAAAATCTGTTGTGTATGGTGAATTAAGTTATATGGTCCTGACTGGCTTTTCCTCCCAGACACGAGAACCTGCCGAGTGAACGAGTTCAGTTGTGGCGTCGGCTCCACGCAGTGCATTCCCGTCTTCTGGAAGTGTGACGGTGAGAAAGACTGCGACAACGGAGAGGATGAGATTAACTGTGGTGAGTCACTAGACACAACACTGGCTGAACCGCCTCTTACAATTAATTTCAGTTCCCGTTTTGCTTGCCTCATCTCCTGCTGATTTGCATGTAAAGGTAATAATTGGAAGTGAGTCATCAAGAGCCAAAGTAAACTGAGGAATTTTGTAATCTCAATTGTTTCTTTTAAGCCCTGTTTGAATTAGGCTAGGATAGGTAAATTTAGTTTTATAGACAGATTTGTAATCCAGTCCCAATCAAATGTGTCTGTGCTTTTGTCCTGAATAAAAGAGTCATAAACTCTTTCTCCTTCAGTTTCTTAAACTCTGCTCAGATTTGCCGTGACACAAACATCTGGAAGTCAGAGATTTTACTATAATTTCAAACATTTCTCATCATTCTTCCAAGACCAAGTTTTTTTTATTTTTTTTTTATTTATTCATGCGTTCATGCATTTATTTCTTTTGCATTTTATTTATATTGCATTTATTTCTTTTGCATTTATTTATTACTTTAGTAATGTAGTACTAGTACTTTCCATGCCATACTTTTGGGAAGTGCTCTTTGACTGAATAAAAGCGGACCAGTATTATTTATTAGAATTTTTAGTTCCTTCATTTTTATTCATATTTCTATTTAGCTTTTATTTATTTTTATTTCAGTTTTAGTAAATATAGTACTTAAACTTATAGTATAGTATACCAATATACTCATTCTACGCTTTGGGATAAAAAAAGTTTTTTTTAAAAGTTCGTAATACGTGTAATACGCGAACATTCCGACACCATCCACACTGCTGAGAGCGGCGTTTAGATGAATATGTAAATTCTCTCAATAACAAAATAAATGCATCAAAAATGACAGCGGTGAGAAAACCGCAGTTAAGAAAGCATCTGATCATAGTGATGTGGATATGTTTGCACAAGCTCTGCAATTCGGCACTCCAGTGAAGTCACGTCGTTTGATTTATATGCCACTTTACAAAATAGATTATTTAAAAGCAAGCAGCTTTACAACATTAAACATGAAAAAAAAACTGTGCAAGTGTCTTTCAAATAGAATTACAACCTCATTTTCTATTATAATGCGCTCAGTGTGTGTTTTTACTCTGAACTCGAGTGACTGAACAGAAGAAATGAACCAGAGAACATTTTCACTTTGAAAAAGGCAGAGCCAATTATGTAATCGCCACAGATCAATGATAGTTCGAAAGTGTTTACCTGCCAGAGCAAACTTTTCTGAAGGATTGCTTTAAACTCCGAAGTTCGTTTCGGGAGTTTGTTCGAAATAACATCACACTAGTTCGTTCTTCGATTTTACTTGAAATATATATTGGAGCCTTGAACCATTTCAAGTTTGTTTTTCATCTAAAATGTATATTGTATTTCAGCTTTATTTAAATGATTGAAACCGATTTGTAATAGTTTGTTTTAGTTAACAATAACAAGTTGACAGTTGTTGAGGTAACTTTAGGCCTATTTAAAGCTATATTTTCGTGATATTTTCAGAGATCTCCATGAAATGATTTGCCCTTGTCCAAAAGACTGCTTTGAAATCCTGAAACATTTGTCTAGCCTTTTTGACAGCTGCATCACATATTTTCCTTTTGTCGTTTTATTAGGTAACATTACATGCGCCCCTCTGGAGTTCACCTGTGCCAGTGGTCGCTGCGTGTCTCGTAATTTTGTCTGTAATGGTGAGGATGACTGCGGGGATGGCAGCGACGAACAGGACTGTGCTCCTTCTTCCTGCGGCCCCAGTGAAATCCCCTGTGGGAACAATACGTGCATTCCTAGAAGCTGGCTATGCGATGACGATGTGGACTGCCAGGACCAATCGGATGAGTCGCCAGAGCGTTGCGGCCGCAACCCAACGCCGCCAGCTAAGTGTTCACCCAGTGAGATGCAGTGCGGCTCTGGGGAATGCATACACAGGAAGTGGCGCTGTGACGGGGACCCAGACTGCAAGGATGGCAGCGATGAGAAAAACTGCTGTAAGTTCCTTGTTGGGGTTGTTTGGTTTTGTTTTTGAATATATGGCTGGAATATACTGTGCATTCCTGTTCTTGTCATGGAAACATGACCTTTTGTTTTCCTTCATGTTCTTGTTTTTGGCTAACTAACAGGTCTCTGTTTGTCCATGTCATTTGCAGCTGCCCGTACCTGCAGGCCCGACCAGTTCAAGTGCGATGACGGCAGCTGTATCCATGGCAGCCGACAGTGCAACGGGTTCCGAGATTGTGCAGACAGCACAGATGAAGTCAATTGCAAAAACTGTGAGTCTGTTGAACTGAAAAACATTCCTCAGAATGCTCTACCTGGAAAAGTAACAAGTGTCCTTAAAATCCAAGAAAGTTTTTAATATTACCATTAACAGCCCAGTAATATGAAAGTTTATGACATAGGCGGAATATGAAAGCAGACAGTTTTATATATCCACCAGCATAAAACATTGCCTATTTTGCAATCTTATCTATGCATGAATATAATATTATTATTATTATTATTATTAGCTTTTTTTAACAGAATTGCTATCCTATATTGGGTCACAACCCACCAATTGACAACTGCCGCTGTTTTGACTGGTTCACATCCTATATTTTTGTTTGATTTATTTCAAGGACTGAAACTGATGTTCTCGTTGTCTGTTTGCTCAGTAACTCAGTGCAACGGTCCTGACCAGTTCAAGTGTCGGAGTGGAGAGTGCATTGAGATGAGTAAAGTTTGTAATAAGGTCCGTGACTGTCCTGACTGGAGTGATGAACCCATCAAAGAGTGCAGTACGTACAAGTGTTTTGCTGTTCTTCTCCTTACCAAACACCATTGAGCTTTCTGACATCAGTGTTTTCTATATAAATTTGAAAATATTCGAAGTTCTATCACTAGTGCTCACAAATCTTTGAATGAAATATTTTGTGTCAAATAATTAAATGTGGTTTATACTTAGAAGTGTGCAATTTCTATGCTTGTCACCTAATTTAATTATATATGAGTTTTTGTTATTTGATGTATAATTTCCAACTTCCCCAACATCAGAATTAACAATACATTATAAAGTCTAACATTTGACTAGTATAAATACAAAAAGCTTAGGTTTTAATTCTGCATAAGTTACACTGCAATAAGTTACACTGTAGATTACACTTAAATTCTTAAATGGATACAAATAAGAAAAAAAACAATGCAAAGACAATCACAATTCACAATGCAAATAAGCACAATTAAAGGGATAGTTCACCCAAAAATTTAAATTGTCATTACTCACACTCATGTCATTCCAAACCCGTAAGACTTTCGTTCATCTTCAGAACACAAATAAAGATCTTTTTGATGAAATCTGCGAGCTTTCTGTTCCTCCATTGATCAATGTTTATATGTGAATAAAAGCCTAAATTCAATCTGTTCATCATATAAAGGGGTTGTGTCTCTTCAGAAAATGTAGACTAAACCGCTCCATTCATTGGATTAGTTTTACAATCTCTTTATGAACTTTTTGAAGCACCAAAGTTTCAGTTGCGTAGCTGTCAGTGGAAGGACGGAAATCTCTCAGATTTCATCAAAAAGATCTTCATTTGTGTTCTGAAGATGAACAAAAGTCTTACGGGTTTGGAACGACATGAGGGTGAGTAATTATGACAGAATTTTTGGGCAAACTATCCTTTTAAGAGCACCAATAATTCAGTTTGACTATTAAAGTGACCTCAGCAAAAAAATCTTTCTAATGTATGTGAATGCGAGATCAGAACAGTTTACTTGAAACCGTTTCTGTTGTGTTTAGTGTGCTGACTTGGTTAAATGCTGACTGAAGCATCATGGGTGCATCAGGAGGGAGAACCTGCAGTATAATTAGTTCAAACAGCAACAGTAGTCTGTTAGACAGCGTTGTTGAGTCTAAAGGTTTGCATGAGTAAATTGTTTCAAGCTGTATGTTTTGACCTAAATGCTTAAACGGTTCCAGATGTTAGGGGTGTGAACGGACCGTGGGGACAGATAAGAGGGATGCCGAACAGGAATTCTGCCCTACTCTTGATGTGTCTGTTGCAGGATCAGTTTAGTTCTTAACATCAGTGACTAAAAAGTCATCGCTAAAAGACCTTGAAATGGATCACAATGGGAATCTAGTCAAAATAATCCAGATCTCTGTGCTTAAAGGGATAGTTCACCAAAAAATTAGTTGTCATAATTCGCTCATAAAATGGAAGTCAGAGGTCACCAAAATTGTTTGGTTACCATTATTCATCAAAATATCTGGTTGCTCTTTATTTTACAGTACGTGCACTTATGTGTACTTACAGTGTACTTAAGAAAGTACTGGGTAATATAAGGTAACTTCATGGGGTAAAGTTGGGTTTAGGGGTAGGTTCAGGGTTAGTACCTAGTTATTACCCAGTTATTGTAATAACTATAAGTACAGATCTTGTACATGGGGAACAGGACTGTAAATAAAGTGCTACCAAATTAATTTTTTTGGTGAACTAACCCTTTAAAAGTGGTATCAGATTTTATTTTGATCCATTTCCGACTTTGGATGCACACACTGTGAATCAAATTTGAAAAAGGCCTTTAAAGTCAAGTCACCTTTATTTATATAGCGCTTTTTACAATGCAGATTGTTTCAAAGCAGCTTCACAGTCTTAACAGGAAAATAATGCAACAGAATTGGATTTGGCTGTACAGCCACTCTGGAGAAAACAGTAGTCATCGTCCAGCTCAGTTCAATTATCATATAGTGTCAATGCGGGCAGATCAGTAATATAGTTGAATATTTAGTGTCCCCAACTAAGCAGGCCAAAAGCCAAAGGCAAAAGAGGCGACAGTGGCAAAGAATCAAAACTCCATCAGGTGACAGAATGGAGAAAAAAACCTTGGGAGAAACCAGGCTCAGTCAGGGTGCCAGTTCTCCTCTGGCCAACGAACAAACAGTGTATGATTATGATTCAGGCAACATTACAAATCAGAAGTCAGATTAGATCGGAACATTCAGAATGGTTGTCCAGTTCCATCTGGTTGAAGATCGGAGTCAAAAGAGGGAATGATTAACTTCAGCTATTGTATTTTATTCTGTGAGACCCGTAAGTGATATTGTCTTGTATGTGTTACTTTCTACATCAGGTTCAATTGCATTTGTTGGCCCTTTTTTTTTTTTTGGACACCATTCATGAAAATGCTTTAGTTTCTGTTAGCCTCTTTTTTTTTCGGCTGTTATAGGATACCATGCACAAATACACAGTTTGTGGACAGAGGACAGTAATTGTTACTGTTTTTGCCATATAGAACAAGCACAGTTTATTTTGTAATCCACGACTAGGTGACATGGGCTCAAAACATCAGTCATTCGAGCTATAAATGCTGAGTGTTATGGCCCATTAGTCTAGCAAGGAGTCAATATTGAGTAGCACGCTCCATGTTTTCAAATCTGATTCAAGGACATTGGGGACGTTCATCATGTGGAAGCCCTCTGGATTATTGATCCCTTGCGAATCTCAGCATGTTGTATCCGTGCATCTCCTGTGATTTGTGCTGCATTGATATTCCAAGTGTGTATCACGGCCATCCACCTTTTGTTTTAGATATGAACGAATGCCTTCTCAATAACGGAGGCTGCTCGCACATCTGCCGCGACCTGACGATTGGCTACGAGTGTGACTGCACGCCAGGACTCCAGCTCATCGATCGCAAGACCTGCGGTGGTATGAATAGCCACACGTACTGTTCCAATGTAGTCTAAAAATTAATTTAGTATTGATTTATCATGGGTCCTCAAAATGGATCTTTGTGACTGCGCTCCTCAACAGGAACTAAGACTATGATTGTTTCTCCACAGATGTCAATGAGTGCCTCAACCCTGGTATATGTAGTCAGATATGTATAAATCTTAAAGGAGGCTACAAATGTGAGTGTCACAATGGCTATCAGATGGACCCCACCACTGGAGTGTGCAAGGCTGTAGGTAAGCGCTTGTCAAATTCTGTACTTGTTTTAAACATTGGGTTTCCCATTCAAACAAGTAAGGAATAATTGATTGAGTTATTGAAAATTTAATGCACACCAATGGTGGCAGTGGAATTCAAACATACAGAATCAGTTATTCATAACAGTGGTACATGCATTTCTCAAGACATTTTTCAGGTTTTTATAAACACTGCAAGTATAAAAATGAAATGGACTGCTTTGAAACGGCCCAAGCCAGAGTTACGGTGTGTTTATACGGCAACAGCAGAAGTACACAGCCAATATAATCATCATTTATATACACACAATTACAAGATGCAAGCTTTGTTTCTGAAAGCCCAAAGTAAAGCCAGCCAGCCTATTCACAATGAAAGCATCCAACCTGCAATATTTAACATGCATAACAACTGCAAAGCATCCAATATGTAAACAATATAATTAATGCACAAAATGTATGCAGAATCAGAAACTCCTGCATAATCTGCATTTTTTATTTTTTTTCAAACACACAACTTCACTATTTGCGACTCCCATCTGATGCTTGACATTTGCATAAAGGTCAGCATTTCTGAACTTTTCAATGCTCTTGGATGATCTCAAAAGATCCACTGTCAATCCAACAAGCCACATTGCTTGGTTTCCGATCCATTACTAGTGTCGAAAATGGAGGTATCTGCTGTTTTAAGCAAATACATTTTTTTTAAAGAATTAATTTTATTACAAAACAAAGGTATACAGTCTGTGTATGTAATATAATATAATTAATATAATATAATATAATATAATATACACTGTCTTTCTAAAGATCTCATTTAAGGTCCTTAAATTTTAAATTTGGCCTTAAATTTGGGAGAGGTAATTTTTTTTATTTTATATTTTCTACTGAATTACAGACACCCTGATAACTTTGAACTCCTGCATTTATGGTACTCATCTTTTTGCATTTACAGGTAAAGAGCCCTGTCTTATTTTCACCAATCGAAGAGACATCCGCAAACTAGGCCTGGAGCGCCGTGAATATACTCAGATTGTGGAACAGCTGCGGAACACAGTAGCTCTTGATGCTGACTTCATTCAGCAGACGATATTCTGGGCTGACCTGGGGCAGAAGGCGATTTTTAGGTAACCGCTGGCTCTCTGTTGCCTCTTCCTCACTTTAAACTAGAGCAAAGTTGTATAGTAACTACTATATGAATGGGTATTCATGCATAAATGTAAAAAAAAAATTGTTCTCCCAACTACTAGATGGCTTACAAACCCATATTTGCATTGTGATTTGGCTCTTTTGTCCCCCCGCAGTACAGTATTGGATAAGCAGGAAGCAAGTCATACGAAGGTGATTGACAATGTTCAGATGCCTGTTGGGATTGCAGTGGACTGGATTTACAAAAACATCTACTGGTCAGACCTGGGCAGTAAGAGTATAGCTGTGGCCAACTTCAATGGGACCAAGAGGAAGGTGCTCTTTAACAGCGGCCTGAAAGAACCAGCCTCTATTGCTGTAGATCCTCTTTCAGGGTAAATTGATTGGAATAGGTATTATCAAAACATTTCCACTAAAAGTTGTTAGATTTGCTCAGTTAAAACCTTTTAAAAGTGATAATCCTGGTTTGAGCTAGTATAAATTTCAGATAATTGCATACTTGTCCTCCATTTACAGATTCCTGTATTGGTCAGACTGGGGCGAGCCAGCTAAGATTGAGAAGTCTGGTATGAACGGGGTTGACAGACAGGTCCTAGTTGAGACGGACATTCAGTGGCCCAATGGAATCACTCTTGGTGTGTGTGAAGTTTTGTGTGTTGTTTCACCTACTTAATTTTTTTTTATAAGGCAGGGGTAGCCAAACCTGCTCCTGGAAGGCTACCTTTCTGAAGACCCTACTTTAACACACCTACCAATTTATTTTTCTAGTAATCCTGAACACCTTGATTTAGCTGGTTCATGTGTATTTGATTAGGGTAGGAGCTAAACTCTTCAGGATTCTAGCTTTCCAGGAGCAAGATTGACTACCTCTGCAATCAGGGTATTCTGCTTTCCCAGAAACTATAGTGGTGTTTGCCAGTTTGTTTGCGTTTAGGGGAGGGTTGTCAAACTGCGCTCCTGAAAGACCTGCAGAGTTTAGTTTGAAAATTGCTAGAGAACTACAGGCTGGTGTGTGGGAGCAGAGTTGGAACTAAACTCTGCAGGACTATGGCCCTCAAGGAGTGAAGTTAGACATCTATGGGTTAGGGGTTTGTGGAAGCATTTGGACTTCAGTTTGGGCAATAGATACTGCTGGACTGTGGCCCTCCAGGGCCAGAGTCTTGCAGACTTTTTGAAGTGAGCCTGCTCCAACATACCTGCCTTTCACATGCCATAATTAGATTTCAGGTAATTCTGAAGGCCTTGCCTAGCTGGTTCAGGTGTTTAATTAGGGTTGGAGTGGGGGGGGCTATTTTGACTTTGGCATTGTGCGACCAACTAGCAACCAGACAGAATCATGAATTAACCCTTATCATGCCTCTTGTCCTGTAGATTTGATCAAGGGAAGACTCTACTGGGTGGATTCCAAGCTGCACATGCTCTGTAGTGTAGACTTGAACGGAGACAACCGCCGGAAGGTGCTACAGTCGCCAGACTACCTGGCCCACCCTTTTGCCCTTACTGTTTTTGAGGTACACTAACTAGATCAATTACAACTGACAACTAATGCCAGGTTCAGACTACACAGTATTTTTGTCTGTTACGTTGACTCCTAAGTTCTTGACGTGGACAAGAAACATGTCAGACTACATATTGCTTTCTGACCACACGTTTCTTCTTGACCAGTTATTGCTAGCCATCTTTAACGACGTGCGTGATGTCATAAAGAAGGCAAAATTAGCGACTGACTTCACAAGAGCGTAATCAAAGGTTGTACTAGGCTAATACTATTTCCATTACTCACTGGGTTGCTGAAGTGCCAAAATGTTATTTTGTGGTAGTCACTTGAGAAAACATTATATAGGTATTGTTGTCATAGCTCCATGAACCTTCATTGGATAATTCCACCTAGCAGCACCAATACCAACATCTCTTTCGTTTCGCCATCTTTGAAAGCTGTGTATTGAATAGCTATTGATGCTTCTGTTGGTCATCGTCACAGGTGTGATGGAACCCGACGTCTAGGACCCAAAAAAATTAAACATGCTAGTCGTACTGTCGTGACATTGTGAAGCGTTGCAGTTGCAGCATCGGTTGTCGTCCACTGACACACTATATAAGATAAAAATGATTGATTCTTGAGACCTGACGCCCATTGTAGTTTATGAATCACCATGAAACTGTCAAATGGATCATGCCAAAATTGGGCTGATATTGTGTAGTCTAAAGCCGGCATAAAATGGATCAATAGAAGCATCAAATTGTGCTAAAGCAGTAAGTGAGCATTTGTTGATTTGATTTTACAAACCAAGTTTGTTTTCTCTCTTATTTCACTGTTTTCCTAATCCCAGGATCGAGTGTTCTGGACAGATGGTGAGAATGAGGCCATCTACGGCGCGAACAAGTTCACAGGATCTGATGTAACTGTGCTGGCCAGCAACCTCAACGAACCCCAGGACATCATTGTGTACCATGAGTTAATTCAGCTGTCTGGTGTGTCCTGAATTTATTTAGAACCGTACCAAACAGTTGTTTATTTTGTTTTTGGTGGTCTTTAATGTTTTGCTGATTCTCTGACTCACCAACTTCTCCCCTGTTTGGAAGGAACAGAAGCCTTGATGTCTTTAAGCTCTGATTTGATCTTGAAGAGTCTGGTGAGATGTTGGTAGTAACCAGGTTTTGTTGTCTTCTCAAAACAGGGACCAACTGGTGTAACGAGAAGATGGAGAATGGAGGCTGTTCCTTCATGTGCCTGCCAGCTCCACAAATTAACAAACATTCTCCTAAATTCACCTGTGTGTGTCCGCAAGGCCAAACACTCGCCTCGGATGGCCTGCGCTGCAGACCAGGTACGTAACTTTCACTTCATAACAAGTCAATGTATTGCTGATCAAGCGTTCATTTACATTCGGTTACATTTTTGAATGTGTACCATCCATATTTGTCATTCATGAAACTTCTTTGGTGGTCATCTTTGGCCTGTTCTGACTGCAGCTCTAAAAACAATCGTAAGTTACCATAAAGCTAAGAATTAGCGGCTCTGTAATGCTCTCTTATGACTGCCGCCCCTCGAGATGGGAGGGTGACCCCTTATCCAAGTCACCCTAAAGGTAAAGCAGTTACTAAGATAATTGCACATGCATAGAGATCAATGCCTTCCTGCTAAAATTATAGTTGTACCACTTCTACAGACTTCAATTGTGAAGCCATGTTAACATTTCCTTCAACACTGAAGGGTGTGATGACTGGCCTGTTAATAAAATTACTACTTTATCTACAGCAAGTCCCTTCTAACATAAGCACAGGTTGATGTGGGATATTCAAATGTTGGTACATTTTCTTGAATGTCTACTGGTCGCAACTAAGGTCTCTCTTAAACGTTAGATTAACATGGCAAACTAAAAGTTTACAGATTGTATTACATTTAGCTTCAGTATCCACCTTATTTTGCAACTCAGAAGTAGAGTTTTTTTTTTTCTGTGAACGAGACTTCTAATTTATTAGCTGCTATAGGTAAACTAGAAGAATAACAAAGTACAGTAAATGGCAAAACTATTTGCGCTACAAAATAGTGTTTACAATTATGACAATACATTATAATGATATAAGAAATACCAGTTTGCAATATCAAGCACCATAAAGAGGAAGTTGGTAACACCAGAGCCAGACACAATTAGGGTGTGTTTACACTTGGCATGTTTGGTTTGATTAAAATTAACTCTGGTGCGAGTGCACTGTTAGTGCGATTAATTTGAATAATTGTGAATGCTGCCATCCAAACCCTGGTGCGCACCAAACAAGTGGACCCAGACCGCTTAAATGATGGGTCTCGGTCCGCATCCAAACGAACTCTGGTGTGGTTTGAATGAAATATGAACGCAACACGGACCAAAGACATGTAAACGCACCAAAAATATAGTCTGAATGTTGCCCATCACAGTTCGGTACAGGCAGAACAATAGGTTACTTGTGTAATACTATTGATACCCCTTCCGCCCCTTCCGCGTATTCCTCAGAAGCCCTATTACATTACGCCAGCCCCAATTGGCTGGCAGATGTGGCGTTGTGTCTGAATGCGTAAAGCGCGCACTGGGCACAGCACGTTTAACTTTTGCTGTTCTAATGGTGGGGAGAAAGCTGTGTGACAAGCAGATATAGCAGCCAGAAACACTTTTATGGTTGAAAATGCTTTCCCTTGGTCTATCAAATCCTGCAGAAATGATAAAACGACTGCCACTGAACACTGAAAGGGAATTTTCGTTTAGCTGCGCACCAGCGTTCAAACGTGACATGAGGGGATCTTGGCCTGACAGGCTAGCTTGGCGAGCCTTGACGAAGGCTCTTCATGGTGAAGCATGCGCAGTGTTCACAGGAGCCGGGGTTCTCGATCGCCAATTGGGCATGTTTCAGCCTGAGACATGCAGAGCAGACCTGGTGTGTGTCCTCGCACAGAATCTCCCTCACTAGCCGGGATAGTCTGCATTGCTGCAGCCATCGTTGTATCAAACAATCCTTGCAATCGGCTGGAATGCAAATTGAAGGAGCTGTTTTGACTCCTTTAACATTTTATAAGCTCTTCACAATTTCTCAGCTGGTCAAAATACCATCATATGTAGGCTATGCACATGCAACGAGTGCATTTATACCAGCACACAGCATTGTTTTGGATGTTCTGTAAGTTCCGTCTTGAAATACAGGCTTAAAGCCAACCAATCAGGTTGTGAACATAGCCCTATGCCTTAAGGTTCGGTATCTTTAGGTTTGGTGTTAAAAATGCCAATGTGAATGCTAAGTGGACCAGGACTAAAGGTTTTTTTTTTTTTTTTGGTCCAGGCGAAACAAACCAAGCGAACCGAACTACAATTCTGAACACACCCCTAATTTACAAATGATTGCGCTATGTTAAAAATAATGTGGATAACATTGACTGTGGTTGGATTATTTGTAGCATGCATTTTGATGAAGAATTGTGAAACATATTAATATATTAGTTATATGGAAAAGGAGCCTCCAGTGATTTATACTTGTAATTTTTTTTAAGCATCTGCAATACCGAGGGTTGCCTCGGAACCAGTTCATGCTGGTAAGGCTAGTTGCCTCTCATCTACTTATCTTAATCTGGAAATTAAAATGTAACCATAGTCTTTAACACTGCATTTAGAATAGAAAATCCTACCCTTTAACCCCCCCCCCCCCCCCCCATTCATGCTTGTTTACTCAACCTCATATCCAAACTTCATTTACACCATTTCTCATATTATGTTGCTTTGTTGACTCTTGATATAGTTTTTCATTTTCTTTTATATTTGACTTTTTCTACTTTTTTAGAAGGAAACATAAGTACCTCCATACACGAAGTAAATTCATCAGCCAAAGGATCCGCTGCTGCCTGGGCTATTCTACCTGTGTGTAAGTACATTGTTTCTGCTCCTGTAATGATATGCTGTATGCAATAGTAATATTTATGATTTTATACATTGGTGTTAGTTTTGTAATTCCAATGGCAACAATTTCAAGCCTTTTTGAGACTTTTATTCCACGTATTTTTGAACAAAAATCTGAGTGTTCCGCAGTGTTGGCTGTAGTCGGATGACGTCTGGGTTTTTCCGGCCGATTCAGCATGTAGAATCGCCGTCGGTGAGAGAGCGAACTCTGATTGGCTGTTCAGCATAGTGAATGAGTCGGTGCACAAGAATAATAGCAAAACAGAGAGCAAAGAAGTCAAAATGGTACAGATAGAAGGCTGTTCTCATTTTAATTAAGGTGCACTATGTAAATTTTCCGTCTGCTAGAGGTCACCTATTCAAATCAAAGGCGTATTTTGAGCGCAGAATCTTGGGACATGTGGTCTTCACCTCACAGCCGGTGGAAAAGAATCGGGATAGGACAGAAATCATGTTCATGGATGTGATTTATTAACGTTACTGTAGTATGAAGCAGAGCAGGACCGAGTGTTGTGGGAGCTGAGCAAGGCCGCTGGAGCGATTGTTTATTAGATACATTTGAGTGTGTTGAAAATTATGTTATGACGTTACTCTGTGCGTTCGCTCGGCGGCTGCTATGACACTTGTTGTACACTGCAGTAAGAGTAAAGCGTTTCTACAAAATAAAACCGGAAACCGAGGGTAACGCAGATATGACGCAATTGACAGGTGACTCTCTCACACGTCCCGGTTCCTTGGTTAAAATAGCAATTTTCTCACGATTTACAAATATTTGGAAACATTTGGGATGTTGCAAGTACTCAACTGAACAAAATATATAACACTGGCCTAGTGGTTTTTGGATATTTTACTGAAAAAATTTTACATAGTGCCCTGACGCATTTTGCCCTGACGCGAGGCAACAACACAGTCGGCTTTCATCAGCGCTAGTTCTGTGGCATCGGTTTGGTGTCCCTACCCTAAAAGTTGACCACTAACCATTTGAAAACCAGACTTTCAGGGAAAATGGACCAAAAATCTTGCACTACTCCTGTTATTGACCAGTCAAATTCTTTGTAGAATAAACGTGTCATTCCTGATAATACCACCTTAAAGGAGCAGTGTGTAATATTTATGAGGATCTATTGACAGATGCAATATAATATACGCAACTATGTTTTCAGTGGTGTATAAAGACCTTACATAATGAACCGTCATGTTTTTATTACCTTAGAATGAGCCATTTCTATCTACATACACCGCGGGTCCACTTACAGTGAAATCGCTATTTTGCGCCGCCATGTTTCTACAGTAGCCCTAAATAGACAAACTGCTCTACAGAGCACTAGCTACTCTCTGCTGTCTCAGATGACGACATCTTTGTCCTGTGTTGGCCACCGTAGCTTCTCTATGTGCTTCGAAAGTGAGGGGTGAGCGCTACCTCACCAGTAGATGCCGCAAAAATGTACACAGTGCACCTTTAAACCAGCCTAGCAAGTAGCAAATAATGTTTCATTGCTGTGACGTAACTACAGCCATTTAGCTTGTAATAAAGGCGACGAGCCCTTCAATATTGAAATAAAGTTTGGTCAAATGTCACATAGGAAACAACTACATTTGCATTTGTCAGGATAGTTTTGGAGTTTAACCTGTTTCTTCTCTTAACATTACACATTGGCTAGAACATTTTCACTGTTCTTACAGATGAGTTGTTGGTTATTAAATGAATCATTCTTTGCCTACAGTGTTATTGGCCATGGCTGCTGCGGGTGGTTACTTAATGTGGCGCAACTGGCAGATCAAAAATAAGAAGAGCATGAACTTCGATAATCCAGTATATCTGAAGACCACAGAGGAAGACCTCAATATCGATATCAGTAGACACAGTGCTTCTGTAGGCCACACATATCCTGCTGTGAGTAACGTATAATCATCATCTGCGGTTTGAGATTAATGAAACATAGATTTGTCATCTATCTCATTGGTACAAACATTGGAACATGTTTCTCTGCTATGCCATAATGTCAAAATGGAAAGTGCTGATTAGTTCTGTAGGCCGTGCTTACACTGTGTTTTGGTCGATGAGGGTGACGCATACCCGTTTACACCTGGTGTCTTATTCCATCTCTTTTTTCCACTTTCAACCACTTATGTCCTGATTTCTTTGAGTGGAGGGTCTATGGGCGGGTAAATGTATGGGGTTTTTCAGATCTTTTGATATAATGGTTGAAATAAGCTCACGCAATTTAAATATGAACGCACATGGAGATGGCGGAAAAACATACGGAGAGCATCAGCTTTCGTTTCTGCTCTGGTAGCCGCAAGACCACACCAAACATTGTGATTGTTTTTCGTCTTTAAACCAAACTTAGGTCTTCAGCTGACAAAGTTTAAATCCTGTCTGGCTAGCGCGCTTCCCATAATGTTCTCGCATTAAGTCCGTAGACTGTCTTTTGTGGCAGTTTCGAACACATTCGACCACATGAGCGTTTACACTACGAAAGCAATCCAGTCAAATGTGTTTTCGACTACCTGGAAGTGGACAAAAGTGAACAAGCTCATTTGTTTAGACCCCCTTTACACCTGTCTTTTATTGGCATGCTCTCAATCCACTTTATGGTTATTCGATCGACCAAAACACATCTTTTATACCAGGTATAAACGGGGCCTATGGTTGTTTGTTTGTGAAATATGGCTCCTTTTATATTTTATGCCAGAAATTCTTTTTTTTGTTTTTTGTTTTCCTAACAAGATGTAATGCATCTAGAACTTCAGTCCCCTAATTTTCTTGTCCTTTTCCTGCAGATTTCAGTGGTAAACACAGAAGATGACTTGTCATAACCCAAAACCCCCAACAATGCTCCAGTTTATTTACTAGCCACTTGGCACCAATGGCAACTGCTGCCGTTTCAACGGTTTTACAACTAGCTGCCTTCTGAAGTGCATTTCCAAGTTTTTTTTCACCCAATAAGAGGATGTCATTTGTGGTACGAGAAAGTATTTGCACCCTGCTCACGCTGAGTGTTTTCAAAGCAAAGCACGAGGGTTTGGGTTTTTACCTTCACTTACACCATAACGGTCCCAAAATGATTCAACAGCCTTACTTTCCTACTTACAAGGATGACAGCATAGCTGGAGAACCAGAATCAAGAATAGATGGCCAGTAGTGTGTGTGTGGATGCCTGAAATATTTAAATGAAAATGCATATTTTAGATGGCCATGTCTTTAAGATGTAAGTTTCGTTCTTTCTGTTTTCCAAATGGACATTATTTCCCCAGAGACACATTATTATGAAGCTTCTTGTGTCTTTTCGGGTTCAAAAAAGCTCTATAGGGAAAAGTGCTGTTACAACATTTGTAAAACATTGTATATATCCCTCTCTGGAAAACATAATCAGGATTCTTCAAGCACTTTGATCAAATGTTCATCTGTAAATAAGATTGTATACATTTGACTGAGACAATTTTGCTATGGTTGGGCACTGTACCAGGGTAGAGGAAAATGTATTTAAAAAAATGAAGTTTGTTAAAACTATTTTGTATGTTTGTGTGCTGTTCCTGTGACCTTTTATAGCAGTGTACAGGGGAACAAAATGCTCTGTAATGTGAAAAGGAAACATTTGCAAACGTAAAATAAAATTAAAGTTTAAAGTAAGTTTCTTTATTGGTCAAAATGAAAATTAACCTTGTGATTGGATGTTTAATTGCATAGATTTTTTTTAAATGTGATTTTTATAGGCTCCTTTGAGACTAGATTAGGTCTCAAATTCTGGTCGCCTGCACATAATGCTATGTTGAAATCAGAATGATAGCATTTATATGCACTCATCACGTAATTACCATCAGTGTGATAATTACTAGTGACCTATAGACTTTCTTTAAGCCCTGACTTTTTGAGTTGGTGTCAATTAAAGAATCATGATGCAAACTGATATTTATAACTTCATATTCGTAGTGGCAGCACAAGCATAATGAAATGTGTAGATATAACGTCAATTACAGCTGGGTTCACGTTACAATTTTGCTGTCTGAGATACATTTTAAGGCATTCTGTAGTCTTTAAATGCTTAGCATTATTTTCACGTTATTTCAGCAATTAACTGCCTTTGTGATAAATCTTAACCATCAAAGAAGTGTCTGAAAGTGTTTGGGCTGTTGACCAAAGTGTTGGCTGTGATGTGTATTGTAGGGTCTGGCACAGAAGTTGATGTCACACTTGGACTTTACCCAAGATCTCACTGGGATCATTTTATACAGTATGACAAACAACAATCGTAAAAATAATGGTGTGTGCTTGGCTTGATGTGCATATTTGCTTTTTATTTTGTCATACCGGCACTAAAATTTGCTTCCTGTCTTTGGCGGGAAGTGAGAGAGAAGATAAATTGTTAAATCGTGTCCCTTTATTCCAACCAAAACCACTTTTGTTGTTACTTGGTCATTTTGCCAAGTAAGACTTATTCCTGGATCAACATATTTTGTTGACCCTGGAACAACATTCCTGTCTGAAAACATAGTCCTAACCATATCCCTCCCCCTAAACCTAACCCTACCCATACATTGGCTGCATCCCATTTCGAAGGCTGCATCCCATTTCGAAGGCTGCATACGTCATCAGGGATGTCTTACTTAAGAAAGGTAACCATAATAAAACCTACTGTTATTCCTTCTGTATATGTAAAATACTGTAATTTCTTAATTAACCGTTAGATTGCAAAGTTTCTTAAATGAGACAGTCTCGATGACGTATGCAGGCTTCAAATGCGACCTCCGGAGGACGCAGCCTTCGAAATGAGATGCAGTGAGCATCCCTAAAAGCAGAGAGAAATCACTGAAGTAGAAGCACCCAACCCTGGTCGTAAGCCTAAATTTGACTAACTCTAAACTTGTCCCTCTGATTGGTTTATTGAAATGATGTTCCAGGACCAACAAAGATGTTGATCCAGGACCATGTTGTGAAATCACGTTTATTGTATTTCTGAGTGAAACAGCTTCTCAAACAAGAAAGCTGTTGGATTTTGATCATCTGGAATTGATTGGATCATTGGATTGTTATTTGCTATTGCTGCGATCTCATGTGAGTGACAGGTTGTCCCACCATCGTGCTGGTATACACGTCATCAGAGAAGAGATGTCTCTGCAAGAGGGAGGGGAAGTTATTTTGATTAAAAGGGCACGCTAATTAAAAATAGGAAATTATGTGAAGGGATAAATCATTCAATAAACACCTCAATATTCCATTAAAGAATAGTCAATTTTGTGGTTCTGTTTTTGGAATGTTCAGTCAGATGTAAACACTTCTGAATAATTCCTAAGGAGATGGTTAGAATGTGGTCTGATATCCATCCCTTTGCAAAATAGTCCATATCCATATTCCAGAACTCTGTCTGGTGCAGGGTATGTCAAAAGATAACTTATATTGCTGTAGTTTACAAGCTACATGGCGTAATATCCTCATATTCTTTTGGAGATTGGTGAATGTACGGCAAATGAAAGACATCATGGTTGGTAGAGAAAGACTGGAAGAGGATCATAGTATTTAAACCTTTAAGCACTCAGATCCTCTCTGTCAGCAACAGTAGTCTGAGTCAGACCCCTGAGCAACTGCAGGAAGCAGCGCAGAGGTATTAGAGCAATCTAATGCCTCTACACCTCCAGTAACCTGTGCATCTGCCAGGCTGAGAGGACGCTGGCACCATGATCAAACTTAAAGGTAGGAGGCAAAGCCTTTTCCCCAACTATAAACTTGGAGTCACAGCCCCTGCTCCCAAAGATCCAGAGGACTCTGAGCTTCCATTCGGTCAGCACAACTGGGTGAAACCATGGAATTCGATGCAGGAATTAAGTAAGGATATTTATGACATCTATGCAGAGTATGAAGATGATGAAGAGGAGAGACTGATGTCCTCCCCTGGTAAACAGTCCTCTCCGACTAAGAACTACATGCTCAACATCAACGTAGGAGGCAAGGTCTACCAGATCTCTTACAGGGTAGCAGCAAAATATCCCAAAACAAGAATTGGCCGTCTTGCAACATATACGGACCACAACAGGAAACTTGACCTCTGTGATGATTACACTGTCCAGAATAATGAATTTTTCTTTGACAGGGATCCAGACATCTTCCACAGCATCTTTAACTTCTATAGGACTGGAGTTCTCTGGATTAAAGATGAATTGTGCCCACGCAATTTCTTGGAAGAGATCAACTACTGGGGCGTTCGTATCAAGAACACCCATCGCTGCTGCCGCATTTCATTCGAGGAACGACAAGATGAACTCAACGAGCAGCTGAAGGTGCAAAGAGAACTTGAGGCAGAGGTGGAAACTGAGGAACATGAGGACCTGTTCCAGGATATGGCTTTTGGTCATACACGTTTCCTCATTTGGAACTTAATGGAGAAGCCTTTCTCATCGGTCACAGCCAAGGTCATGGCAGTAGCATCCAGTTTCTTCGTGCTGGTATCACTTGTGGCTATGACGCTCAATACGGTAGAGGAAATGCAATACAAGACCACCACCGGCCAGCTGAGTGGGAAGACCTACTGTGAGTATGTTGAGACTTTCTGCATTGCATTTTTTACCATGGAATATCTGCTCCGGCTTGTGTCCACACCTGACCTCAAACACTTTGGAAGGAGCGTGCTGAATGCTGTGGACCTGATTGCAATCTTTCCATTATATCTTCAGATGGTCCTAGAGCACTTTGAGAAAGAGGACTACGGGAGACATGGTAGCGATATTGAGACTGTAGGACGGGTTGGTAAAGTGGGGCAAGTTCTCCGCATCATGCGACTCATGAGAATATTTCGTATCCTAAAACTAGCGCGTCACTCTACTGGACTTCGAGCCTTTGGCTTCACGCTCCGGCAATGTTACCAACAAGTGGGCTGTCTTTTCCTCTTCATTGCGATGGGAATTTTCACCTTCTCTGCCATGGTTTATACTGTAGAGCATGATGTGCATCAAACAAACTTCACCAGTATTCCACATGCATGGTGGTGGGCAGCTGTAAGTACATGCTTTTTCAAGTTTGTTTCAGGTATAAAAAGTACTGCGACTGTATCAATATACCATGGTGCTGAACTTCTAACATTGTGGTGGTATATCCATGGTACACGTCCAAAAAATATGGTAATATCATAGTACACAAAAAAATAAGAGTATACAGACAGACCCAGACTACCTGTCTTTCTGCTATAATGCTATTAAATGCATCCTCTCCATTGTGTTAAGTCCAAGTGGAACTACTTTGTCATCAATGTATTGCTTGTGTAATCCCTAACTGCTCTTCTTAACCCTAGTTCTGTTTAGCTCTAATGACATTTATGCCTATTGAGAATTCAACAGATTTTTTTTAAATCTCAAAAGATTGTGGATCATTTGTCATTTTACTGCACACTCAAGTGTTCCTCGTGCATTTATTCCACAGGTGAGCATCTCCACTGTGGGCTATGGGGACATGTTTCCAGAGACTCCCCTGGGCAGGATTTTTGCATTTGCGTGCATCTCATTTGGAATTATTCTCAACGGCATGCCAATCTCCATCCTGTTTAATAAATTCTCAGACTACTATGCAAAGCTGAAAGCCTATGAATACACCTCCTCTATAAAGAATCGCGGGAAAGTGAGGTTTGTGAAAAGGGCTGCAAAGACGTTTACAGAATGCTTTTAAGGTGTGATGCGCTGACCTACTCTTTCATGGACAACAAAACCAGAACATCCATGTAACTGTCTTCAAACTAATTACTATCTGTATAGAAACAGTGTTGTTTGTGCTGCTGGGATATATGTATATTGAAAAACCTTTGTACTATACACAAAAGGCAGCCCTTTTAAGTTTTTTTTAATGCTGAATCAATGCATTTAGGCAGCTCTTACAGATAATAATGCAGTTAATAAAAACTATTATTGGAACATAAATTGTCATATCAACTGTTAAAAAAAAACATTTGAGTTTTACTGTGCCATAATTAAAAGAAAGAAAAAAAAATATTTTTATATGGGTTAAGACAAATAACCCAGTGTCAACAAACACTGCTTCAAATAATCTGTTGAAGGTTAACATCTGGCCAAGCACAAGCTCAGCATCAGTACGTTTTACAATCTAGTATAAGCATTTGTGTAAGTGTCAATCAAGAAAAGCCGACTTATGATTTATATCATCTGGTTTTCTCTGGAAGCACTCTGAGCTGGGCAGATTGGAAAAAGATCTCATATAAGGTTAACCGCTGTATTGGCAGGGCTATTTTATGACTTGCAGAGGTTAACCTATTCAAATGAATTCAGAGCTGACATCCTCATTACAAAAACTTTTTGACAGTGTGGCCATTGTGACGTCTAAGAATGCAGACAACTAGAATGTAATTAAATCTGAAAAGCATGCTCATGCAAGCATTGATAATCCTTGAAAGATTAATCCTTGGCAATCACTTAAGTCAAGGACAGATGGAAGTAGAGCAGGGAAACAAAATTAATTTTCAAGCACATGCCTTTATACTCAAAGCTATATAGATATCTATATCCATCTTTATATCTCTATCTATATATACTTTTTTTCCCACCCAGATTATTTAAAATTTTACAAATGATTCTCACATAGAAATCGGTCATATTTCAGAATTTTCATTACAAAATTCTTTGCTAAATTATCAAGAAAACTTGTCTTTAAAAAAGTCCTTTGCTTTTGGGGCGAAATATGACTTGGACATGTTCTTGATTGATTAGACATTAAAAAGAATAATAAAAAATAAATAACTCAAAAGCACAGGTCCAAGTATTCTTGTGTATTTTGTATTTACATACATCAGCATATAAATTCACAATTAAAAATACAAAAGAAAGAAAAATCAAAACATGGATTTGGGAGATCAACCTCTTTTAGGCCAATTTTTCCAGCAGAACCTCAACTCCTTTAGAGTTCTGGATCTTCTGTAGTTCAGGAAGGATGGATTTCAGCATAACTTTCACTTCTTCAGCAACACTTTCATCTGCACTGTGAAGAAGGCTGTAGAAACACAAACAAAACCAAATAAAGCAGCTGAAACTTCAATCAAATCCAACCAACCAATGCAAAAATCCACTCATAGATTAAGTGTGTCTCTTTTTGTGAAATTTGATTGGTGGAAAAAAGAAGTGACATCAGAATAAACAAACAGTCCAGGCTGAGAATATAAAGAAACAAATCTCTTACTGCTTAAAGTCTTAGGGAGATTATAAGAGGTCATGCACAAAGACTGAGGCTGAGACGGGGAGTGGAAAGAACCCATAATCCTTTGCGGGGTGTAACTCAAGGGTTTGCAGCTGGGAGCCACAGTTTAGCCCTTTATTAGCATACAGACAACAGCATGGCATAATGAAGCAGGACTGTGGAAGATGTGCTTAACCCAAAGCTCACTGTGGGGAATTCCTCCAGCTAATAATCGACAGTTTGTTGGAAAAGCAGCAAATTTGCTGGGATAGAGCTTGGGATGTCATGGATAAGCACTTTTGAAGGCTTTGTGAAGCAGAGGTTTTAAACACGAATGAATGTACAGGCATGTTCTTCTGTGTGTATATTCAGTGTATTTAACCAATGCTCAAAGAACAGTGGCTGCTGTGCTATGCTTATGCCCACC
The DNA here is from genome assembly GCA_039654625.1 of Rhinogobio ventralis. NCBI lineage: Eukaryota > Metazoa > Chordata > Actinopteri > Cypriniformes > Gobionidae > Rhinogobio > Rhinogobio ventralis. Next base: position 16,019,079 of record CM077215.1, on the reverse strand, counting down.
AATTCGAAAAAGCAATTTACAGGAGTACACAAAAGGGAGGGTATTTTGTTATTTCTAGATCTGTTAATTTGTGGTGGCCATAAACTTACCAACAAAGAACAATGGCACCACGGTTGACTGAAACCCACGTCTCGAGGTTCTCCAACCCCACCTTCTCCAGAAGAATCCTGGAAAAACGCTCTGTGGATCCAAATAAGGCAAGACAGGACAGTAAAACTTTTTGTTTTCATTTAAAACTGCTCACTTCGTTTTTATTAGTTGGCTTATATAGACCAAACGTCTTCTTAAAATAGAAAAGGAAACCGAAAAGCTTCCTCAAAATTCCAAGCAAACTTTACAGCCCAAAGCTGTGATGATTTTTAGGGTTTGACATTTTGTACTTGCCCTCTCTTGCTGCCTCCTCCATCTTAGCATCCTGCTCGATCAACCATTTCAACACCAGGTGACCAGCGGGGTGTTCTGCCATATGCAGCTACAGGAAACAGAATTATCAAACCATTACCTTATAAATATTCCAAAATGATTTACATCCGAGTCCTGTAATGTTTCAGTTTCCAAATAATTCCAGTTTTTAATGTATTCATGTAATCTTTATTCATGTTAAATACAACTGTTCATGTCAGCTCAACTTTTTTTTGATTTTAGTAATGTATTAGTAAATGTTGAAATTAACATCAACTTAGATTAATAAATGCTTTAGAAGTATTTTTCAATGATAGTTTATGTTAATTAATGAAGTTAAATAATGTTAATAAATAGAGCCTTATTGTTACCAAAATAATAAAGAAAAGAAATCGATGCTACATATTTCATCTTTCATGTTTACTGGCGCATGGGCGGAACAACCTGTCAATCACAACCTACATTTGTTCTTGTTCCAGAAGCTGTTTCATGCCGACTTTAAATAAAGATAAATGTGACCTAAAGATTGTAAAACTAATACATTTTAATAATAATGATGATGATAATTATTGATCCAAAGTCATATTAATACTGGTAGTACTGCAAATATGAGGCTAAAACCTGTAAATTAGTTACCTGGCCATCTTTTCCACCTGGTACTAGGGGCCCGACTGCCAGAGCCGCCACAGCCTCCATGGCAGGTCTGAGATCTCCAATGGCGGCCCCCAGGATGTCACTCACAGCCACACAGCTTGCTTTATCCATCACCATAGACTGAGCGCTCTCACACAGGTAGTTCAGCAGAGGAGGGGAAACGGCTTCCAGAAGCTCCTTCCTCCTGATCGCTACATCCTTCTTACTGGAAGAGGTAAAAACAAAATGCTTCAGCATTTGAGTGGTGCGTTTCTTCATCTGTGTCTATCTGACACGGTTGATCAAAATGCCGTGTACATTCATAGAAAAGTCAACATTTTCTCATACGACATACCTGTGTGCATTGCCGTCACCTTTCTCAAGCACCTGAATGATCTCGGGTAAGAGGTGTGCGGGGTCTCTTGGGCTCAGCAGGTAAAGCAGCACTTTTTTACCATGTTTATTGCTGATTATGTCAGATAAGGAACTTAGCATTTCCTGAGAGCAAGATAAGACAGACAAAAACATGATATTAGAAATATTAAATCATCCAAATATCAGAAAAAAAGAAAAACTGCCAGTGCCAATAAAGAAATATCTAAATAAAGAGCACTTACTGAGATGATAATTTGTTTAACCAACTTGGTGTCGTCAATGCAATCAAATGCGGCCAATAAGGCAAGATGAGCATATTCACCCTGAAAATAAATAAAACTAATTTTTACTTCCGTGAAAAATGTAATGGACTTAAAATAAATGATTTGAGTTTGGTTAATAATGTGTCTAGGCCAACTTCACACCATGAAAGTCAAATGAAAACAGAAATTATAATTTTCTTAAAGAAAACAAAGCCAATTTTGTCAACACTATTTTGCTTTACAGAATATAGTTCTGATGTGCAGCAAAATATATGTAAGAAAAAAGCTAAAGCATTGAAAATCCCCATTTCCACCATCAGGGCAATAATTAAGAAGTTCCGATCAACTAAAGATGTTATGAATCTGCCTGGAAGAGGACGTGTGTCTGAACCCTATTGAAAACATGTATGTGTATCATATGTGAAAACATGAAGAGTGTATCATTCAACGTGCAATTGGGAATCTGATGAATCTGGAGAGATTCTGTATGGAGAAATGAATGGTCTCTGATACTCCAAACTAATCAGGCATTTATGGGCAGGCACCTAACCCCGTTACCTTCAGTACCTTTACTACTCACTTCTCTGCTCCTAATGTATGTGCACTAATTTGGATGGGTCAATGCAGGGTTTGGGTTACTATACTTGGCCTTCACATGTCACTTTCATTATAGGAGAAGAGCTGTTATCTTGGCAAAAGGAGGTTGCATAAAGTATTGAATAAAAGGGTGCCATTAATTGTGGCCAATGTGTATTAAAGAAAAACAATTCATAATGACATTCCCCCCGCCTCCATTTTTACTTGTTTTTTTGTGAATTTTTTTAATGAATGATCAAAATGATTAACAATGCCACTTTATTTTCACAGGCTTCTTTGTTCATATTTACCAATTCTGACCAGGGCTGTGTGTATATATATTATATATATATATATATATATATATATATATATATATATATATATATATATATATATATATATATATATATATTGATTTTGGGGTGAAATATAATGCAGACTTTCTGTGAGATTCACCCATTCATAGATTGCACAGATAAGAAAGGTAGCTTACCATTGCAAACTTTGCAATGTATGATTTCATTGTTTTTACTATAACTTTGCGGTCCTGAAAAAAAAAAAAAAGACAAAAACATGTCACGTTAAAAGCAAACACCAGCAATCATGATGTGTCTAATGTGGCGTGTCTAAAGGACTGCTAACCTTGGGTGTGCCGTGCCATAAACAGTGCATTGTCACTCTGGCTCCATCATGTGTGTGTGCCATGTACACGACCGCTTCTCTGATAGACTCGATCATCTCCTGAAAGGACAGGCCACAACAGACATCAGTACAGACAGCAGATGTTAACAAGATCGGCAGTCTGAGCATAACACTCACCGTTCTCTGTTTGGCGGGAGCGTGCTCAAAGAAGTCCAGAAAAACTTTGTGGACCAATGAATGTTTAATGACGGCCTCCCTGTGGAGGGAACATAATGCATTAATTCACTCAGAAATAAAGTACTAAGACAAGACTGTATCATCACATGCCAGGGCAGTATGATGGTATAAACTGTGTAAAAAAATTGACAACAGGTTTTTGATACACCAGTGAATTTGCTTTTATTTTTCATTTTCATTTTAGCAGTTTTAGTAATGTTGTTGTGTGTTATTCATTTTTATTTGTTTTCTGTTCTATTCAGCTTTAATTTCTTTTTATTTTAAAAGGTACACTATGTAACTTTTGGCCCCCAGCGGATAAAAAACAAAGCTGCATGCATTTTGCGGAAGAACATTGTTTTGGTTGTTCTTGGGCTCTGCGTGACAGTGCAGATGAATATGATTATCCTACTGCTCATAAAACATTCACTACTAGGCTTAAGAGATATAACCAGTTTAGATGAAAAGGATCTCACGCTGACTAGCTGAAGAAGTAACTTTAGCTATACCTATTAATTTTCCTTGAAAATAAATTCCAGCACAGTGCTACAACAACCATAATGAAATGACCCTTCAAATTTAGGGTTGTGTACTGGGCGAGTGACGTACATACGCAATTTCCCATGAAAAACATCCTGTCAGGTCTAAAATATAAACAATTATAATAGGCTTATCATAGTGAATCAGTTTTGGAAGAAGGATTGATGTATTGACAACATTTCTAATGTTATGTTTTTCATCTAATAGTTAAATTTTATTTCAGCTTTATTTTAATTAAATTGTTTTTAATTAAGGTGTTACATCATTTGAGGCAGTTTTTGCTGAATTATCACTCATTTTGTTCAAATTCTACATATGTGTACATAAGTCCCATTCGATTGTGCCATCTGAGTTATCATTACGGACAATGACAGTAAAGATTACGGCGACTTTTACCTTCTGTAAAAAGCTCCGGAAAAATTACCTCGGGTTATACTAATCGTGTGAATAGACCCGCTGTAAATATATATGTAAATATTCTGTCATTTCCTGTTTAAAAGTAGTTTTCCACGGTTTATGGAGGCGCTTGAAAAAGCATTTAGTTGCGCACTTGTGCTAGTTTTACTGAGATTTCTTATCCCGTGAGAATTGGCCAATAACATTACAGACGTCCTGTGGTAAAATTACCCTTGTAAAACTAATCTCGTCCGAATAGGGCTAAAGATAGAGGGACAATTAAAAAAAAACTATTAAAAATAAACTGTGGACAATTTAATAAAAATACAAAATTGATTCTTCATATTTTGGTCATACTGCACATAAGAGTAACTCACTTCTGTGCCATTGGTGTGAGGATCTGCTTCATTTCATCCATGATGCCCTCCATTTTCTCTGGATTTGCTTCCAAAACCTTCTCCAATGTAGGACATATTGAGGACTGACAAAATAAAAAAAAAAGTTATCACCATTTTTATGGACAACAAACACATTGATCTTTCTATTTACATGAAGCTTCTAGGTATCCAACAGCTGAGAGCCCACACACCTTGAAGACTTGGAATGTGTTTCCATAGAGTTCCTCAGTGAGCATGAGTCTCTGGGAGAGGATGGCCTTATCGTTGTAAGCATACTCAACTACTGAAGACGCCTCAGAGTGCCTGAGCATCTGTCTGACCTTCCCCTTAAAAGCCAACATCACTTCCCCCACCTGCTGCTTACTCCTACACCACAAATTATCAAATGAGTATTGTTTAAAAGCATCATAAAAACATTATTGTACATTATTCTCAACCAAGCCTAAAGTCAAACATAGCAAACACTTGTTTGTGAATGAAAAATGTGATTCAAACAATGTTTTTTTTTTTAAAGTAACTGCATTATAATTTACTTTCTCTGAACCCAACCATTAAAGAGATTGATGAGAAATGGATGTGACTTACCCATACATTAGAAACTTCTTCACAATGTTTCTGGCATATTTCGATTTACTCAAATCCACAATGTGCTCTAGAAAGCAAAACATTGGGGTAGAGAAGGGTGATGAGAGATGATCACTTCACATAAACACATGCAGTTCATTATACTGATGAGAAGACCGACCTTTGAGTTCATCAAAGACCTCCTGCCTCTGCTGATCACTGCCAAACTGAATAAAACACTGAAGCACTCGTGTGGAATCATGAGCAAATGCAATCTAGCAAAAAGACACCCAAAAAAGGTTCACAATTTTCAAAAATACTGTAATGTAATTACACAAAAACGACTGTTCAGCAAAAAAGAGTCTTTACTTACCGTTTTAATTTTTCCCTTCACAAGATCCTGTAGTTCTTTCATCAGTTTGACCCTCTTTTGCTTGTCACAGTCTTTCCTGTACTTCCACAAAACACACAGATACGATATGTTTCTTCAGCTTTTGCACTCAGATTTTCATCTTTTGATATTTATTAAAACTAATGGTAACAACTTATTTTAAGGTGGTGTAGTTACACGTTACTAGATGTCCTTACTATAGTAATAACAGTAAATTATGCATTTACAAGTAACTAACCCTAAACCAAACCCTAATCATAACCGTAACTCTATAATAAGTACATGTAGTTAATTTATATTACTAAGTACATATTTGAGTAAGTACAATGTAACTACGTCACCTTAAAATAAGGGGTTACAGTTTATTTTAAGGCATCTTTGTTACACTGTAATTATACAATTAAGTACTGAGTAATATTAAGTAACTACATGTACTTACTATAGGGTTAGGATTGGGGTTTAGGGTTAGGGTTAGTTGCAGTGTATGTAATTATGCATCATTTATTGTTATTACTATGGTAAGTACATGTAACATATGTAACAAGGACACTGTAAAATAAAGTGTTACCAAATAAAGTGTAACCAAACTAAATTTTTGGTTTTATGAAGGTAACATTAAAATCATCAAAAGTTAGTGTATTTGGTTACCAAAGAGATAACCAGTGCAAACAAAGCATGCTTGAGATGATAAATATTATTTATGAAAAATGTTATACTGCATCATTTCAGATTAAGCTGTAATTTTGACAAATCCTGCAAATCATGTAATAATATTACCACTTAATTATATGTATTTAAGATAAATACAATTATTGATTCACCACATAATGAACTGTGATTTGAGACGTGATGGAAATGACTGTTCAGAATTCTACTATGATGCATGTTTATCTATTGTTTAACATTGCTAGTAGACAATTAATCTGAGTGTGAAAACAGTGTTTTATGAGAGCTTGTTATTATTATATTATATTACTATTAAAGGCACAATATGCTAGAGGTCACCTATTCAAAACAAAGCCGCAGCTTGATGGCGCTGAGATTGAGCGCCAGTGGAAAAGAATCGGGATGGGACTCGGGCAGAAATCATGTTCATGGATGAGATTAATAACATTACTGTGGTACGAAGCAGAGCAGGGCCAAGTGTTGTGGGAGAGCAATGTGGCCACTGGAGCGATTGCTAATAAGAGACGAGCGCAACACGCGGCTCAAGAGCAGTGGAGCTTTTATTTTGCCACAGTCACCTCTTCCGCTTCTTCCGATCATGTGTATGTGGGGTAACACGGAGCTGTTTTATCATATTAGAAACATTTGAGTGTTTTAAAAGTTATGTACTAACGTTACCCTGTGTGTTCGCTCAGTGGCTACTATGAGACACTTGTTGCACACTGCAGTAAGCTAGATCATTTAGGCATGGTAAAACATGGTTAAAACGTGGTACTTGCAGTAAATCAAGAAAACAAGATTCAAACAATAAGACTGTGTTGAGCTATATAACAATGATTCGTTTTCTGTCAACTAATGTATCCAAACAGTTGTTCTCTTGTCTAATAAAACATAATATATTAAAGCGTCTCTAATATTTCCATGGTTTCTACAAAATAAAATCAAGGGTAACGCGGGTATGATGTCATTGATAGGCAACGCACTGACACGATCAGTGTCCTGGTAAAAAAAAAAAGGCCAATTTCTCTGGATTTAAACATTCTTGGAAACATGTGGGATAATATAAGTACACAAGTTAACAAAATATATAACACTGTTCTAGTGTATTTTGGATATTTTAATCTAAAACATATTGTGCCTTTAAATGCCCATGACTGAAGAAAAACCAATAAGCAAAATCCTTGCATGTAATAACCATCAACACTTACCGTCTTACAATTTCCCACACTTGTTTGGCTCTGTTTACAATCTGGTAACTGTCCTTTTTTTCGTTCTGTTGACGATTTTGCTTCAACTCTTTCTTTTTCTGCTTGAATTCATCCCATTTAGGTTTTTTCCCTTCAGGGCCTTTGAAAGAAAAAATAATATTATTGATTAATTCGCAGCAAAAATCACATGACGTCACAAGACACTGTTACAGCTATCCCAGGTAAGACAATCCATGACATATTTTGACATTTGTACCTTCCTCCTGTTTGTCTTTATCTCCAGGGTATTTCCTCTTCTTTGCAAACTTTCCATCTGTTGGTTTTCTGTTGAATTTATTTGGTCCTCCATCTCCCCCTGTTTTTTTAAAACTCTTTGCTTTGTCTGTGTTGTAAGGTTTGAATGGCCGTTTGCCTTGTGGTTTTCCTCCAGGTTTACCTTATTAAGGAAAACACTGATATTAATGCATTGTCAGTAGGCTGAAATTTTGTCCACGTAGTCCTGCTGTGTTGTGGACTCTTTATAACACTGCAAACTTGAATATGAAGTCTAGGTGGAGATCTTACAGCATAATATAAAAAATAAGAATGTAAAAAGAAGTTACCTTTCGACTTAAACGATGTTTTCTTTCCGTCTCTGGGAGTAAATGACTTCTTTCTCGGTTTAGCCTCCATTCTGGACTGCAAAACGTTGATTAAATGGTCAGATTACTGGTAATTATTGGTCCAGCAAACTGGAATGTATTAACATTTTGATCACGACACAACCGTAGCGAGAATATCGTGTATACAATAACCTAAAACTAATGGCAGGCAAGTAGTCTAAGAAATGATACATATATATTTACATATTGGAACAGTTATCGTCCTAATTGAGAGGAAATCTCGTTGTTCTTAAATAAAACGGCGAGACACGTTTTACAACTCACCCATGTGTACAGACAAATCAATTTACGGCACTTGATGTCCAAACGTAAGGAACTGGCAGCACGTTTGCGACAGTCTGTCGCAAAGTAACAAGATAACTTAAAAGTCACTAGAATATTTGTTTAAAACATCATTTAATAATTTGTTTAAAATATTTGGACATTTCAAATGCTAATCATAACCGTAACAGCGTAACAAGAGAACTTAAAAGTAACTAGATTATTTGTTTAAAACATCTGTTAATAATTTTAAAAAACTGTTTAAAATTTGGAATTTTAGTTGTTATAAAAGAGTTTACGTTTTTTTCGGTTAAGGTGAAATGGTAAAATAGCGAAAGAATGTTTTTTCACACTGATTCATTTGAAACAGTTTCTCATTCAAACATTTTGATGCCAAGGACCTCAAATGATAGTTCCCTTAAGAGGGATTCTTTATATAACAAATACATAAATAAATAAAAGCTGTATTTAAAATTGAATGTAAAATGAAGGGGGAAAATCTACATATAACAATTCAGCCAAAAACGCAAACATGACATCACATGACATGAAATACACACGAACAGCAAAATATTTATAATATTCAAAATATTATAATATGTATACACTATATTGCCAGTGTTAAGAATCACATTGTTTTAAGGATCATATGTACATAATGTTCATGCACTAATAAATTCATAATGCAGCAAAAACACAATCGCTCTCTGGAGTACGAGAGCCATCTCGTGGTAGAGTTGTGCATATCTGAAGTTTAAAACATGGGGTGGGTGTGACGTTAAACAACTCAAATCGGATTATGGATTTATTATTAGTCTGTTAGCTCATGATACAACACTTTATGTCATATCTGAAGAGTACAGTAAACGAGTAACAGTAGAGAGGTTTTTTTTCACGGACGGTATGGATTTGTTGTATTTACTGACGGCTGCGTTCGCATTTGCCTGGTGTCACTGAAACGCGGTTTGTCCCTCTATAGTCGCCGTCAGCAGCTGATACGCAGGTGAAAGGTCAATCCAGTGGAGCAGACAGGATGGATGTCAACCAGACAAAACAAGAGCATTTGCTTGCATTAAAAGGTACTGCGGGGTTTAACCTCTTACTCTAGTAGGTGAAAGAGCAGTTGAATGCCTGAACAATGTTGCGTGCTTACGTTACTTACATTCATTCATAAATCCCGCTGAAGCCATCATCCCTGCTAGCTGCATGCTAATCACTTCTGCTAAATACAGAATGGGTTGTACCTCAAACCTCTTGTAGCTCACTACGTTTGAGGCTCGATACATGTTTACTAGTGTGTCTCGATTTTTTGAGTTAGACAGTCATTCTGTGTGTCTAGTAGTTTTCTACTGATATAATTCCCCCATGACAGATGCTGTTTTGTGGCATCATCAGTTACACAGATGTCTGTCTTTTATTTATTCTAGTATTGAAATTGAGTCTTAGAAGTGATGCTTTATTAGTCATTTACATAATCTCTTCTGGGTTGAATGTCAAATAACCCTACATCTGTCATATACTATCCTCCTAAGGACCCAAGGAAAAAAGTATTTTGAATTTAGTATTTTTTTATGTCATTACATTGTTTAGAGAATAAGAAACAAAGGGATTTTTTTTGTTGTTGAAAATTTATATTTTATTCACATGTTATGCTATGCCCTCGTAAGTGGACACCAGGACTCAGTTGTTTAAAATAAAATGACATGAAATGACATGTATAGGCAAAAAAATATATATATATTTTTATAAAATATATATATATTTTTTTATGTATTTTTTTATTCACCAATCAATTTTTAGGTTTCAGGATTTTTTTTAAACCAAACTTTGTTTAAAGATGATTCTCAACTATGTTATGAAAGATATAACGGAATGAATTGATATACCAGTTTACTTTATGCAATATGTGGGTAAAATGGCCATACATGGGTTTTCCCATTCAATACAATGTATCTATACACTGGATCTAATTTGCATATTAATGTGTTCTTGGAGCAACATGTAATGAAAAAAGAAGTGTAATAATAGTTGGCAACATTTTCAAAATAATATCTAATTTTATAGGAACATTGATATGTAATTTATTTCCATATTCTCTTGTGTCTCCTAAAATGCCTGATAAACATGCTTTAAGTCCTGGTGTCCTCTATTGAGCACATGTATGAAATCAATCCCCTGTTTCATAACAAAAAGTCAAAAAGTCAAACTCCATAACATTTTCCTGAGATGTTGATTTTATAACAAACAACTTGAAAAGTAGTCAGATTTAAATGATAATTACAAAATATTATATTTCCATAAGAGTGCTAAATTTGATGATTCAGTCATTTTTAAAGACCAAGAAGTTGTTTTCCTGGTGAAACCTTAAAACAAATAGTATCTCTGAAAATCACAGAATGTGCTCTTTACAGGACATCTAGACTTAAAACTGTGACATGTATAGTGTCAGAGAAATTCACTAAAATATAATGTCCTTGTACGTGGACAGTGGCACCCAGGAGGCTATACTTGCTGAAAATGCCTTGGCATCATTTTGTGACTGACAAAATGAATGAAGAACAATAAAGGGTCATCAACCAGAGGTCCCCAGTTAAAAAAAATATTTTGATCATTTGTTTTTCTGGTGAAAGAAATACATAAATGTAGAAGAAAGCCAAAATATTAAATGTCATGAATGTATATTTACTGAGTAATTGTAGAGGAGAGTCAAAATGACAATTTTCACCTGAGATTTGGAGCCAACTTTGTTGCATTATATGCCAATGGTGACAGTTAAAAAATGAGGAAAAGCACTTCTTGTGAAATTTTCATACCTGTAACTCAAGAAGTATTCAGGATTTCCTAATATCCTTTTAGATTCTGGTTCTTAAACTTTTTTCTTTTGGTATCTTCATTTAAAGGCCCAACATGGTTCAATCCCAGAGATATGGAGATCTTAATGCGGCTCCATGAGTAAATTAGTCAATTGTACACATTTTCAGTGGCCAAAAACCTTCTTTTAAAGAGGAATAACTGAACAACAAATAATGTTGAAACTAGATATGTATCTCATTTTTTAATATTAACACATTTGCGTAAAACATACCAGTCTAAATGCCATACATATTCTTTTTCCAAAGTTCACATGCCTGTCACTCTAAAAATATTAAAGAAATCTTTCTAAATTCTCATTCTTAATAAACTTTTCTTTTGAAATCTTCCTTTTTAAGGCCCTGTATAGTTCAATACCAGAGATATTGGGATGTCAATATGGTAACATGTAGTTATGATACTGTATCTCTGAACTTCAGAATCTGTTAAAATGAACAAAATCCCATCTAAATATCCCTGAAACTGATTCAAATATAGATTATTAAAAATACACTTTTGAGAGCAAGTTAATGTGCCTCAAACTTGACCATTTCATTGGATTTTTGGCACTCAGAGAGGTGTGTACATTTAGATACATTATTTTCAGCATTGTTTGTTCAGATATTCCTTTTTAAAAGAAAAATGTACCAGCTGTATGCATTGCAAAGTGACCCACATTTGGTTTTTGGCCACTAAAATGTGTACAATTGACCAATTTACTCATGGAGCCGCATTAAGATCTCCATATATCTGGGATTGAACCATGTTGAAGATAAAATGAAGATATCAAAAGAAAAGTTTAAGAACCAGAATCTAAAAGGATATTAAGATTTCTTTAATACTTCTTGAGTTACAGGTATGCAAGTACACAATAAGTGCTTTTCTTCATTTTTGAACTGTCACTGTTAGCATATAATGCAATTGATTGCTAAAGTTATTGTGTATTCTTCAAATTGCTTTCTAAAGTTATTTTACCCCCTGTAATTTGGCTCCAAATCTCAGATGAAAACTGTGATTTGACAACTCCCCCGCCTCCCCCCCCCCATATTTTTAAGCCAATATTTTGGCTTTCATCACTATTTATGTTTGTCTTTCTTCAGAAAAAATATCAACAAAATTAAAAAGGAAATTTCTGAAATTTGGTTGATTTGAATGACCCAGCCTTTCTTTTGGAACCATTAAGAATTTTTGCATTTTTTTTATTTTATTTTCTTGATAATTATTAACCCTAATAATTATTCCTCATTTAGAGGTAACACTTGGCGATCAAAACAGACAGACATAACATATATAGCACATTTTTGTAACAAAATTAAAAAATATATATTTTTCAATTATTCTTTAATATTTTGTATTTTGAGGGTATTTCATGGTACAAGACAATATTTACTTTTAATTACACATCATTTATCTCTATATAAAAATAAAAATATATATACTTTTCCAGTTAATATAGTTTAAGTGTCAGCGCCGATAGCCTCGTGGTTATTATTTATTTATTTTTCTCGCTCTCTCTCTCGCTCTCTCTCTCTCTCTCTCTCTCTCTCTCTCTCTCTCTCTCTCTCTCTCTCTCTCTCTCTCATAGCTTGTAGTTTATTTACCCCTTCACAACTTGTCTTTGGGATAGTGTAGCTAAATTCAGTAAATAATTAGTCAACCTGATGTTGTTCTAAAGCCCTATTACCTTATTTTTTTCCGATCGCAAAAGAAGTTTAATTAGCTATGTTGGTCATTTTTTGTTTGCTAAGATCACAAGTGTGACTATTTAGCCTTCTCTAATAATTTTGTGTGTGTGTGTGTGCATGTGTGTGTTCATATTGTGTGACACAAAAGTCCCCAAGTTTCATACCATTCTGATGAAGTAAAACATTTTAACAAATTCAGAAAATAACTTTTTTTTGGTCTTACCAAACCGGGGTTAAGTGCAAGTACAGTTGTTAATATACGTGGTAATATTGTAGTACTGAATTTAATTTTATTCAGATTTTAATTTGATAGATAAAAAAAGTATTATGTCAGAACAGGATGTTTTTAATTGCTCTGATACATTTAGATAAATGCAGGTTCAATGTAATTTGTTGTCATGAAATCATTTCACAATACTAACTAAGTGAATTATTAATAGATCATCTTTTGTTGCTGTATTGCTGAGGGCTGACAGGGATGTGAATACGTTGAATATGACATCTATGTTGGTCTTTGGATCAACTGCATTAACTGAGCATTTAAAGTTACACACGGATGGATAAAATTACTAAAATAAAATTAATGCTCTAAATTATTATTATTTTTTTTTTTCTCATAGTGTACACAGATTAAAAATAAATCTGAAATGTTTGTAAATTACCCAAATTGGATAAAAATCTATTCCAAATAATACTAAAATAAAGTTCTTTATTTATATAAACAATCAATTGAATATAAAAGCACAAAAACTACCAATCTAGGACATATATCTATCATGGAAAACACTCTGCAGTGGTCACACCACATGATATTTTTAAATACACTCAAAATTTACAGGCATAGAATTGGCCACCTAAACAAAACAAGCTAGATTCCCACAAAAGGTCACTATGAAATGTATAATAAAAAAAATATTTTTTAGAAATAACTTAATATTCATTGTTTTTTTTGAGGTCGCACCACATGATATCCAAATGTTGGCAGCCATTAAAAGGTTCTTTTTTTTTCAAATTTGAAAGAGAGTTACAAACCTGCTTGCTGCTTCAATGGATCCTTGGTAAATTGGTATATGATGCAACTTCCTGTCTCTGAATGGATTTTAACATTAAGTCCAAAAATTGGTAGTTTCTTGATGGTCGCACCACATGATATTTCATAAAATGGACATCCTTTGACAATGTTTGTTTGTATATTATGAAAGAAATCCAAAAAACAAATGCTTTGCAATTTTGTGCAGGATTACAAAACACTTTGGAAATCATGCCAAATAGTATAGAAAATAAATTTGATTTAAGTTATGGCCGGACGGTCGCACCACATGATATTTTGACACTTTAAATAACAGAAACATTACAAATAACAAATGTTTTTTGAAAAATTAAAATGAGTACATACATGGGAGCGGTACTACATATATATGGTATCTTTTTATGCATTTAAACCAGTTTTTAACTGAAAAAAAAATGCAATCGGACAGAAAATGTAGGCGTCACGTCATTGACCCATATACACGTGTCTATACATAAGTTACTATTACACTTGTCAACCTTAAATAAATCTAAATAAGAGCAACTAGACCTTCCAAGAGTTAACTGTACTGTACATGTGTGTTTGATACTAAAATATTGTAACTATTTCATATTAACAGTCTCTTATGTTTCTCTTTCCAGTGATGCGGCTCACCAAACCGACGCTTTTCACAAACATGCCGGTAACGTGTGAGGACAGAGATCTTCCAGGTACAATCCAACGACGCTTAGATGAACCGTGATTGTATCACTAATCAGGAAACATTTAAAGAATACACACTTTTTGTGAAATTAGATACATTGGTAAAGAAATAATTTCATAATTCATAAATTAATTATTATAATTTTGTCTAAAGCAGAGGTACCCAAACTGTTTATTTCGGGCTAAAAAAGTGATGTAACCAGTAGGGCAGCAAAGCAAGTGCATTCTGGGAGTTGTTGTCTTTCATCCATATGAGTCAAAAATAAATTTTCTGGCTTTTCTCAGTCTAAAAGGCACCAACTTCTAAAATAATTTCACATTTCTACTACATAAATGACCCAATTTAAATACACATTCATCTTTCCAGTGGTGAAGTACCCCTTTAACAACTATGGACTTCCATAACCGCTATAGTTAGGTACAATGCATTTATGCATAGTTAGGTACAATGCATTTATTGTGTTGATGTTTGATGTTGCAAAACACTTTTGCTACTATTAAGGTGGGATACAGGTAAGGATTTGTTTAAATGATATAAATGTGTATTTACTGAATGCTGATGGTAAATGAGAAAGTATTATAGTGTTTGCCTTTCTGTTACTAATAGTATAAAAGCAAATGCTATAATACTTTTTCCTATATAGTTTACTTTAACATTTCTATCTAGTAATGTATAAGACAAAACTAGAAAGAGGTTTGAGTCCCTTTGAAGTTCAGGTGCACGTCAATTCATTATAGGGCTGCACGATTGACAAAAATGGTTGAAATTGTAATTGCGAATATCACAATTTACATTTGAATGATGTTTTGAATAGCTTTATGCCATTGTTTGAAGCGACTGCGTGCCATATTGTTATATCAATATAAACAAGCTGAAAACACTCTTCCTGAATTTTTTTTTATTGCTTTTCTATAGCATTAAGCCTCAAATGTCAAATATACATTTGTTTGGTTTCTTCTTTAAATAAAAAAAAAGTACAAATATGCATGGTATTATAGTGTTATACTAAAACCTAAAATTGAAACAATAGGAAAAAAAACCTTAAGATATGGACTTTTTTTTGTTTTAATGCGCCTTTGAACGATTACATAATTCACGATTACAAATTCGAATAATTGTGCAGCTCTTTCTTTGTTCAGTTTGCACACTAAGCATGGGTCTTAATTTTAAACTCTTCAAAATCCTGTGGGAAACACTGTAAAGAATTATGCTAAAACATTTGTTGTTGTAATGCAACACATGACACCGTTGCTGAGAGCAGTGCTGAGCTTCTCTGAAAGCTATTAGCAGCAGATCTGTCACTGTGAGAGGCCTGGTATAATGCTGCACCCCAATATGGCCCTATGATATATCAGCAGTTTGCAGTGTTTGTTTTCCTTTTATGCAGGTAACCAATGCTCTGAAATGCGATCGCCAGCGGCCGTGCTCCAGAACCGCATGTCGCTATGACAGTTCTGAGTAGCACTTCTATTTATAAAAGGGGCTGAAATATGTTCCCCTATAAATCTGCGTGAATGAGATTGTAATGTTGGAAACATGAAGTGAATGGAGTACATCGGACACCATCTCGTGCTTCTAATTTGTATAAATAGTCAGCTGGCTTGCAGATAGTTTTGTTTGGTTATTACTCATAATTTGATGACTCGTACATCGTTATATTTGTCATACAGAAGATGTTATAAATCTGGAGATTTATACATGTTGGCAAATCATGGCCTGTGACCAACATGTGTGGCCTTCTAAAAAGTCTTGACTATACATAAATAAGGCACAAATAAAAAGATCTTTTGATTTAGATGTCTAATCAGGGTGAGAGACGACTGTCAGTCAAGAGGTTTTACAGCTCCGCATGTCACATGTCTGCAGGTGATTTGTTTTTACGACTTATGAAAGATGATCCGTCTACCGTAAAGGGGGCAGAAACACTAATCCTTGGGGAAATGCTCACGCTGCCTCAGAATTTTGGGTAACGTATAGATTTAATAACTGGAAATTGTATGATTCATTTTTGAATTTATTAATGAGTTCATGGCACTTTCCACAAACACGGTACACCTTGGTATCGGATTACTTTTTAAAAGATTTCGAGGCAAAAATCACATCTATATACTGTTTATATCTATCAGTATTGATATCTATTTATCTATCTATCTATCTATAAATACACACACTTACCGGCCACTTTATTAGGTACACCTGTTCAACTGCTCATTAATGCAAATATATAATCAGGCAGCATTTAGGCATGTAGACATGATCAAGATCTGCTGAAGTTCAAACTGAGCATCAGAATAGGGAAGAAAGGTTATTTATTGGTTGTTGGTGCCAGACGGGCTGGTCTGAGTATTTTATAAACTGCTGATCTACTGGGATTCTCATGCACAATCATCTCTAGGGTTTACAGAGAATGGTCTGAAAAAATAAATAAATATGAGCAGCAGTTCTGTGGTTGAAAATGCCTTGTTGATGCCACAGGTCAGAGGAGAATGGCCAGACTGGTTCAACTGATAGAAAGGCAACAGTTACTCAAATAACCACTCGCTACAACCGAGGTCTGCAGAAGAGCATCTCTGAATGCACGTCCAACCTTGAAGCAGATGAGCTACAGCAGCAGAAGACACACCGGTCCCACTCCTGTCAGCTGAGAACAAGAAACTGAGGCTACAATTCCCATGAACTCACCAAAACTGGCATGCATGGATCCATCCTGGCTTGTATCAGTGGTTCAGGCTGCTGCTGGTGTAATGGTGTAGGGTTTTTTTTTAGGAGCATCGTTTCAACGCCACAGCCTACCTGAGTATTGTTGCTGATCATGTCCAATCCATTTATGACCACATCTTCTGATGGCTTCTTTCAGCAGGATAATGCACCATGTCAGCTCAGCTCAGATCATCTCAAGCTGATTTCTTAAACATGACAGAGAGTTCACTAAACTCAAATGGCCTCACAGTCAGCAGATCTCAATCCATTAGAGCATCTTTGGGATGTGGTGGAGATTCGCATCATGGATGTGCAGCCAACAAATCTGCAGCAACTGCATGATGTGATCATGTCAATATGGATCAAAATCTCTGAGGAATCTTTCCAGCATCTTGTTGAATCTGTGACACAAAGAATTAAGGCAGTTCTGAAGGCAAAAGGGGGTCCAACCCGGTACTAGCAAGGTGAACCTAATAAAGTGTCCTGTGAGGGTATATATACAGTATGTATAATATTTTATTAACTACAGTGTAATGTAAAATTAAATCACTTTGCATGGTAAGCTAATTTTAAACTCATCAAATGTTAATTTTCCCATCCTAAATTGGTAATTTTGCAATTTTTTGAGCAAAATGCTAAATCGCACAAATCAAACTGTTAAAAAAAAAACTCTATATAGGCATGTATTTTTGTAACAGGGTAACAACATGCAAACGTCACATAAACAGAATAGAAAATAAATCCGCTCATATAGTATTTCAATCAACCTCCTCCTGTAGTTAATGATCACCGTTTTCTGCAGGTAAAGCACCTCAGGTCCTGTTCTGTGTCCTATTAGTGGAAAGTGCCACATGCCCATTTGAATCCCAAAGCATTCCAGTGATTCAAAAAATGCATTCTCACCATTTCCTGTACAGAAATATTTTCCTTGGCGAGACCTTCTCCAGTTACATCAGCGTGCACAACGACAGCAGTCAAGTGGTCAAAGATATTCTTGTAAAGGTAACGGCTCGTGTGAAGTAATACAAAAGCCTAATGTAGTTGTCCGTTTTCTTGTCTCACTACTATCCCATGATTGTCTCTCTTCGCAGGCAGACTTGCAGACGAGCTCCCAGAGGTTAAATTTATCTGCTTCAAACTCTGCCGTTTCAGAACTCAAGCCCGAGTGCTGCATTGATGATGTCATCCATCATGAAGTCAAGGAGATCGGGACACACATGTGCGTAACTTCTGACAGACTTGAAACATTCAAAGCCTTTAGTTCTTAGTCCTTTAATGCTAGGTAGCGTTAATATAATTATATCAAATAATGAGTTTTTGGAAAGAATCGAATGGAGTAGTCCTCCACAATCTAGTGTTGTTATTGTTAACAAAAACAAAAACTATTAAAAATAGTTTTCAGTCATTTAAATAATAAAATTAAATAAATTACAATAGCTCATAACAAAGTTACTACAACTTAAAATAAATTAAAATTAAAACATAAAATTCAAAATAAAAGAGAATTCAAAATTTGAATAAATACTATGATAATATATAAAAAAAATAGTGCTGTCAAATCGATTAATCACAATTAATTGCGATTAATCACATCTAACATAAAAGTTTGTGGTAACACTTTACAATAGGTTTTTATTAGTTTATTAGCATTACTAACATTAACTAATAGACCTTATTGTAAAGTGTTACCAAGTTTGTTTATATAATGTGTTTACATATTATTATATATACACACACTTATTTACACACACACTTGTGCACATACATACATATGTGTGTGTGTACATATATTATATAAAGTTAGATGCGATTAATTGCGATCAGTCGCTTTTAATCAACTTGACGGCACTAAAATATCACTGCCACAAACTGTTGCAAATTCACACTCAGTTCTTATCGCAATCCAATTAATTTCAATGGGTAAATTCATGTCCCTCCCCAACATTTTTTGTTTTTTATATCCTCTAAAAGTGTTAATCTCAGAAATATGTCAAATTACTGGGGTAAAATTGGTTGCAAATGATGTTATATGGTACCATAAATAGATCAA